>OZ025887.1:1557305-1669805 GCA_964019415.1 Ianthella basta
TATAGCAGTTAGACCACTCCCCCCTCACATTCACACATACACATGAATACCTTGATAGTGGTGAACCACTCAGGGATACAGTGACACCCCACATGACATTATTTGGAACTGCCACCCACTAAACTCCCATGCTCCATGGCATAGTGCACACACTCTGTTTATTTATTACAGAGCCCTACTGCAAACTGTTGCTGTTTACGGTTCACGATTGTTCATGAAACATTTTAATAATGATGGGTAGAAGTGATAGGCACAGGCAAACACTTGGAAGTCCACAGTGCAGCAGTGCCTGTCACAGCAACACACATGGAGTACATGATACTTAGCATCACTGGAACAGTAAACTGTTTTGCAAAGGTTGTTTACGGGGTCAAGGGTTGTTTTTGTCAACTCAGCTTTAATTAACTGGTAAGAAAATGGGTGTCTTTAAAACATAGAATACGGAGAAATGAAATAGCAGAATACGCAATAATGGAAAACTGTATTGCCATCCCAATATTTTGTATTCCATGATTAAAAGGCGGGGGAGGTATAGAAAAAAGATTGGAAAATGGGCAAACATTAAAATGACACAATATGCAAGATGATACGTAAATGCTTGCATGCAGATTGAGGATACACGTATGCATCTAGCCAGTGTGTTACTATAAACACTAATCATATCACGCTCTAGCATATAATGCCAAAGTGCATGTACTGACCAGGTCTGTTGGTTGCACCCATGACTAGGACTTGTTTCCTGCTCTCCAGGCCGTCCATCTCAGTGAGGAGCTGGTTGACAACCCGTGCACTTGCGCTAGCCTAAATGGGCCAGGAGAAGGGTACACAATAGGCTGGATACACTGGAGAGGTGTACGTGAGTACAGTTATGTGTCCTCAGGGGGCAAGCACACACACATAACTTTGACATACACTGCACACAAGAATAGCTATACCATGCAGTCATACGTGTATGAACCCTCTCTAACTGTGCTTGCTTCTCACATCAGGAGTTTCTGAGCGCCTTGGGCACAGTGCATCAAGCTCATCAAAGAAGATCACACAGGGCATAGAGTTTCGCGCTCGTTGGAACACCTGCCGGACTGCACGCTCACTCTCACCAACATACTATGGAAGAGCCAGGACAGAGCCACATCAGTACCCGATACTGTCATCCCCCCTGCATTCTTACTCATCACTCCGCCTAGTCTAGCCACAAACATACCAAAGTGACAAGAAACACAACTATAGGTTAGAGCTGCGGCAAATACTGATTTACTATTTATCGCTTCGTCCCAGCCCTAAAGTACCATAGGCAGCTCTTACACATGCACAGCACTTACTGAAAGGCCAACTATCTGAGATCATAAGCACATCTTGAATGAGCTGTTTGTAGTAATGTGTACTTGACTAGCATTGACACGGAACGCACCATATTCAGTAGCTCTGGTCCTTTCACTGATATGAAGTTGATCCCGGACTCATTAGCAATTGCCTGCATCAGTAATGACATACTGTGAGTAATGATGATTGAATGATAATTTGGGTACTCACATGTGAAAGATACTATGTTCACATGCACTGTGTGTGTGTGTGTGTGTGTGTGTGTGTGTGTGTGTGTGCGTGCGTGCGTGCGTGCGTGCGTGCGTGTGTGTGTGTGTGTGTGTTTCTCATGTGTGTGCAAGACAAGTGAGCAAGCAGGTGTGCAGGTGTGTTTCCTTGGGCAACCAGTGCCCCAGGGAATTGTGTGTACTGTAACACAGCAAGGTGACAGCTTTTAGTCCACTGTATAAACAAACATTCCACAACAGTATACTGTGGCACATTAGCAACTTATGGTGTTCCAATTAACCTCCAGACATCTACATATATACGTACTACATGGCTACAGTACTTCTGCTCAAAACCAAGACACTGCTGGTGTGTGTCTTCCTGAAATACAGAGCACATCAACTTCAAAGAGCAACAAAGATGACAGTGAAACATTACTAAGGAAACATTGAGCATTGCATGGTTCAGTAGATCTGCCTGCCAGTGTAACCCAATACTGCACTTCTGAATTGATTTTCCAAACTGAAACCTTTCTAAGCATGTTGACACTAATGGCAATTCTCCACAATGGGAAGTCTAAACTCATTAGGGATAAACTGGATTGAATGCACCTTGGTGACTGCCACTCATAACCAGTTTACAGCATTTACGTACATACAAAAGAACCATGAGAATGTTCTTATACCACAGAAGGCTGCCATACACGTTTGTGCGGACATGCCTAAGTGGCAATATCCTAACATCCCATCCCTCATCCCCCTCCCTCCCTATCCCTCATCCCCTCCCACCCCATCCCTCATCCCCCTCCCTCCCCATCCCTCATCCCCCCTCCCTCCCCATCCCTCATCCCCCTCACTCCCATCCCATTGAAAAGCTTGTCATTAACACAAACATACCCAACCACCCAACTGCTGGCAATTTTATTGTGATCTGATATGCAGGCGGGACACCCAATGATGCCATTATAAAAAATGAAGGCGACAAAGTAGTCTGGGTGCAAGACTACCACAGACCAGGCTGGTAAAAAGACAGGGTGTGATTCTTGTGTTACAGGTGCAAGCTGTACAAGGTGTCAAGTGCTAAAAGAAGGGTGCACAAGGTGTAATGACATTCATAAGGCCATATCGTTAATGATATTCATGAGGCACATCCAGGTTCACAGGGTGCAGCTAATCAATTTAAGGGGCCAGACAAGCAAAGTGCATGCCAGTGTGACAACTTGACAGCAGAATGTAAACTGTTATCTCTTGGTAGCCATAGCAATGAGTGACCTGGGTGCTCTTGTGTTAGCTTTGATCCAACAGGTCCCCTTCAACCATAGACCCCATAGAGGGGTCTATGGTTGAACTGAGAGTACCCGATGTTGACAGGTTAGGCAGGCTCTCAAATCTATTTGACACTTGGTGGTCCCACAGCCTAATTCAATACAGACCACAAAAGCAGGTCAAAGGTTCACTAGGACACAAAACAGATTCAAGTGGGAAGTGTTACCTGTCACATTCGATTGGCATATTGCTAGGGAAACTGAAAGTGTACTAAATACAAACAGTCAGTACTTCCAAAGTATGGACACACCTTGCACAGGTAACACGGCAGTGACATACAGCAGTTCACAATCTCTAGTCCCACTCACACAATGCAGATCGTATGCTATGCACGCATGTGCCACATGAGATCAATATATAAATTTGCCCCTTTGCATCTTTCTCTTCAACGATATGGCGGGAAAGGGGACACCTCTGTACTCATGATAGGAGAAAGATGTGCACGAAGTGATATTGCACATGGCGTGTGGGAGTTGTTGTGCATTGTGCAATGTGTGATGCACATTCAGCAATCAGGAAAAGAAATTGTGAAACCACTGTAATCTAGCGATGTGTACAATACACTAATGTAGGCTCACTAGTACCATTAGTAGTTCCAACGTGGTAAAACGTGATTACAAGAGTTCATAAAGTGCATTAGGGCCATGAAACTATCCCAACTGAGTCATCTGTTATAAACGCATTGTACTCGTATATAATAAGGTAACTTCTCTACTTAAACAGTATGGTTGGCAGTCACTTCAGTGATGGTAAGTAAGGGTATACTATACCATGTAGGTGTAGACCCATGATGTATGAATATGTGATGGTGACCAATTTTCCCTTCCTCACTTATCTTTCTTTCAAGTCGTGACTTCCATTAGACTTGATACAGTTACAACCGACTTGTCTATCTTGCACACAAATGCTACATAGATCTTCAATCAAAGGCATTACGTATATGCATAGAGAATGGATTCGGCACAAAATTATACCTTCTCACTTTAGCAAAGTTGAAAATAGTCACTGACCAAACATAACATGGCAACAGACACAAACCAAAGATCATTTCTCATCCCAACAAGCTTTTAACAGACTTGTGGTGGCATGACCACTAACACACAAAGTAGTGTCCCTCCCTCAGTAAAGAGTGCTCTCTGATTCCCGATTCACAGCAACATACAGTACGGTCATAGACTTATTGAGTTACATACGTACCCACTGTCATACAACTGTAGCCCCATTGGGTACACACGTTGGTGGTTGGCTTCCTGTAATATGAAGCAGTAGCAATACTTGGCACAGTCAGCAATAAGGCCATTAGGAAGCACATGGAGTTAGGTACGAAAAAGGCACTAATCCTTAAAGGCACACAACGTTTCACATTTACCCATGTATGTAGACGCTGTCAGGGATGGTGGGTGTAACCCACATAGAAAATACACTACACGAGTACAAAATGGCAAGTTCATATATACGTATATGACCAATGGTACCCACTACAGTACTACACCCCTCACCATAGCAGTTGTGACAAGAAGCCATACACTACCCACACCTGCCCAGAAAATTGTATTACACTAGTTGGTTGGGCACCCTATTGGGGGATGTTTTGATGACCCCAGCCACACAAGTGCAATGGTGCATGCTGACAACCACAGGTACACAGACAATACTAACACAGAGGGTGCAGCTAATCACTGTTACAGCTGCAGCACCAGTGACTGTGGCTACATTAAGAATTGATTTTCAGTATCCAGGCTTCTATAATACCCACATGATCTGATTCAGCAGTACACTATAGTCATGGAACACTGTAAACAACCTGTTTACAGTGACGGGAAGTTTATAGTTACTTTATACCCTCTTGGGAGACATTTACCATATACAGTGATGGGGGACACCTTTTGGGGCAGTTTGGACAAGCCCAAGTCGGCTGATTAGAGTCTAAGAGAGATGTTCTTGCTTCATATGTACAGTTCTTACTTCATATGTACAGTACAAATAAACACTAGGCAGTTTGGTGCACATCTCTATGTAGCAGGTACAGAAGGCACTTTCCTGACTCGAGAGATTTCCTGAATCCAGAGTGTCCCTTACAAGGGGCTACACTGTACACGAAGCACTATTACAGTCTGATAAAGAGGGAAAGAGATATAGCTAGGTGGACTTCCCCTGCTTACGCATATGCATGTGTCTGTGTGTGGTAGCCGCTGGAGTGAATCTGCTTGCATGCATGGAATGCAAATATGTGTCCATAGATGGACGGTTGGGGTACGTATGTGGGAGTAACAAAATGGGATACAGACAGGAACTATGTACGGTAAGTCACAAATGTATATGCATCCATGCATGCAAGGATCAGCACAAGCCAACATTTAAAAAGGCTTTGTTAGCTGTGAAGACTAAAATGCATTGCCACCAACAATTGGCTGCAATGTATATCCTTTCGTGTACAGTGCGTACGTGCCTTGTCTTATATGCTATGTATATCCAAACTGGTGTATTTGTCTTCAAGCAATATTCACAAACACAGCCCACTCCCTCTCCAGCCCTCCCACACAACGGCCCTGTGAACTTAACAAATATCATCTTTCTGTCCATGTGGAGACAATAGCAATGCATTGTTATACAGTACATCACTGCTACATGATAGGCTCACCCCACCAACCGAAGCTGCCCTCCCTGAAAAAGATCACACATGCTGCATATCTGATTGTGAATGCCACCATCATGCAAGTAGTATAGGCCACCAACACACAATCTACAAGCCACATACCAAATTGAACATGGGTGTACAAGAGTGCTCTTAAGATTAATGGGTGTCTGGTGCTAGAGATTCAGTTAGGGAGTGCGTCAGGTTGGTGCCTTCTGAAATGAGTTTGACCCAGGATGATGGTGCAGTACAATTAGACCTGGACTAGCGTCTACAGTGCGACACAACCCCCTGACCTCACACAGACCACCCACCCACACCGCAAACCAAGCACACTTAACAACAAGGCCACACCCAAAGGCACACATACATTCTACATACTCTTCTAGTATACAGGGCAGCCATATAGGTGTGCAGATCAGAAGCCAATCATACCCTTCACCAACAGACCAATCAAATTACGTACTTTAGACAGACTTATGTACCAATGCAGACAAATACGCTACCCTGTATGGTTGAACTGTAAGAAGAATCAGAAAGCATACAGCCTGACAAGCACATACGTGCGTAAGCATTCACGGCTAGAGGCCTGAATGGCATGGAGGAAAACAAGTTCAGAGTGTGTCCATTCATAGGTTGATCTTAGTATGAATACGACTGAATATGCATCAGAAGGGGTAAACAGGTTCTTTGGAAACTGCCACTACAAGCGGAAAAAGTAGCAGTGTTGACAACTACTGATGTGTGTTTGACTAGGAGGGATTTCTTGTTATGCAATCCATGCACCCCTCCCCCACACAGAAACCCAGTACATAACATGTGCCATTGGAGAAGATTGGAGATGGAGGCATGTTGCGCCAACACTGTCCACACTTTGTAGCTAACCAAACAGACAGCAGTGGAGCACAAGAGTTCAGCATGCTTTATCAATGCAAGAACACGATGGCCCACCCCAGACTACATCCAGCGATGGTAGTTATGCTAGCAGGGATCTAGGTATAATAGCGCGCACCTTAGGAGATAAGTTAATAACATTTACTGAATCTTGTGATAACAATGGGTCTAATGTCTGTAGGTTATGACTAGAGATAAAATGGCATTTCTGCATCTGTAGGTAGGGGAAATGCATATCATTATGGTCTTTAAAAGCTGCATACACATATACACGTACACACACACACACACACACACACATGCACATACACACAAACCTACACACAGAAACACACACACACACACACACACACGCACACACACACACACACACACACACACACACACACACACACACACACACACACACAGAAACACACACACACACACACACACACACACACACACACACGCACACACACCTGTGCTACAAATGAGCGCACACTAACACCGAAGGCCATAGCCAGCAGCCACCAATACACACATACCACAAGTGTAAGGTCAACCAAATCACTACTTCCCCTAACCTAACAGCAGCCATTCAGAAATATCACTATGTGTGCCATGAAAAACATTGTAGCAGTACAGCATTTTAACATGCACACACACACATTACAGCCATCCTCTATCACCATGCAGACTAATGGCATTACAAGCACCATTAGTGCACCCTATTAGCCCGGCAGGGCACACCCCCAACCCACTAACCAGAGCGACACATGTTGAGTGGTACACACATCTCCACATATAGATAAAATGGTGCATTACGTACATGTATGCACACATGCACACACACACATACACATGCACGCACGCACACACGCATGCATGCACACACATCCTCAGTCACCCAAGTATGTACACGCACACACACTGCAAAGTTGCCAAAGCTCAGCCTATCACACAATAACCATGGAAATGAAACATGGACATCACTACAGGACTACGTCACTATAGGACTACGTCACTACAGGATTACGTCACTACAGGACTACGTCACCCACATGCCACTACATTAAGTATCTCAATTACCTATCTATGCCCAACATCAATACCCCAAACAAGGTAAGGGTTGCCATGGATACAACTGCAGCAACAACAGTCCAAATATCTTCATTCTAAGTGTTCCTTTAGGGGACATGACATCAGGTTCACACCATATTAGGCTTCTTTCTGTATCTGTCACCTTCCATGACTCAATCAGAGAGTGATGTGTCTGTATGTCCTCATGAAGATTACCAACATAGACAGGTGTGGTTCTAATAGGCCACGGGGTGAGAACCCCACAACACGCACATGCATGTGTACATGTGTTTGAGTGTGTGTTCGGCATCCTAAGTGAATACAACAAAGTGCGAAGTCCGTGAAGCATTTAGTAGGAGTTGGTAACCTTGTTATTTGTACAGCAAACAGCCTGTGGGTGTGACAGGGGTGTGTGCTTTCATTAGGAAACAAGTTACCTCTTTTGCTGCATCTAATATGGCTTCATTGAAGCCGTACCTCAGTGTTCTCACTATTCTAGGAATTCTTCCTATACATGAGCATACCTAGGAGTTCCTGCGGTGCCCACCAACGCACACTGAATACATGCGCATGCAGCTACCTACAGTGGCAGATAATGCTTATCACAACGATCCATACGGAGTTGACAGATGCTTCGTCACACAAGCAGGTAAGCTATATAGTATAGAGTATGCTCCTGACAGGCTTCCCACAGTACATGGTATCACGAGTCTACATGGAATGCTAGTATAAGTGATATCAAGTAATAGTGTAGATTGTTGCCATGGTTTCATGTATGCCAGAGCAGCAGTCTTGCACACCAATATAGATGGCCTCTGAAGTTTAGCTGTATCTAGTGTGGCAACTGAGCCATTAGCCCTACAACACAAGCAAGAGGCTATACTATAGTACACCTTGCAAATTTACTATGTGATTCAACAGCAAATTTACAGTTGCAAACAATAGACACACACATACATGTATGTACACACACACACACGCACACACACACACACTTGCATACATACACACACTTACATACCACACTCTCACTCACAAATGTACACACTACACACACACTTACACACATACACCTACACACACTCACACACTCACTCACACACACACAAACAGTATCCGCTCAAGTGCGGCCACACAGGTCCCCTTACTGTACCACTAATCCACATCACCTGCTCTCTTCTGGGCACAGCTGTCAGGAGAAGCGACTCTCAAATGAAATTAGTCTTAAGCGACTAACTTTATCAGGGCACAAACCACAGATCTCAAGCGAGCAACATTTCAGTAATAAAAATGGAAAAGGAATGATTAGAGTTTCCACATGAATAAATACTATACGTTTCCTTTAAGAGAATATCTAATCACCACTTCCTGTGTGCACAGGAGGGACATTCTAACAGAATTACAGTACACCTTCCGCTATCGCGCACACATGCAGAACTGCATGAAGTTGACGTTTTGCAATAATTGTTTACAGCATTACTGTACAATGACAAAGCTTCCACCCTATGCAGATTTGATTGAAAATTGAAACAGAACCATTGTTCAGGTCTTTTATTGTAAAATATATCAATATCAGTGTTTGATAAGTCACATGGTTCAGGTTGCAGGGTCAGTGGTGTTATTGTATGAAGGTAATGAAGCAAGACTCCACAATAGGCAGTGTTGACACAATTGGCAGGGGAGCGATAGAACGCACTCACACGGTATTGTTAGCACAGTGTGCATACATACGTACATGCACATGCACATATGCATATCCACATACACATTGGTACTCACACCCACCCACCCACTAATACACAGCAATAGTCACTATACACACATAAGTACCAATAAGTCACTTGTTAAATTGTAATAATATCCGTTGGTCACACACAATGGTCCATCACATGGAGATGGGCTGTACATTGTAAACCTACACAGTGCTGTGTGTGCAAGTGTATGCACTGCATCTGGAGATTTATGAGTTACTTGTGATGTTTACACAAGGCATATTGCAATATCTCGTACAAATATGATACCGGTAAAATGGATTCTCAAACACTATCATTGTTAAATCTACTGAAAGTCACGACTCAGAAGAACTGTTGAAAAGAAAAGGAAAATTGGCACCAGCTGGCAGCCAAACCCAGGACAACTTATGCCCTAACGCGGGGTTTCAGCAGCCCAAGCCAACCAATCAGGCCAGAACAATTCACCCTTTCTCTCCTTGTCTGTGTGTATGTATGTACAGTAGCAAGTAAACACGTATAAAGCTCTGGTTAGGATAGCAGTCTGACAATCCTCCTTTCACATGGTGTGGTTGTTGAGAGGGGACACAACAGGAGATTGGTCAACACTACATCTGTACTATCGTTAGTTCTGACGCCTTGAATTGCCTCTTGATTCGATCACCTCTTCCTAACTACTTTCTATGACTGACAAGTCCTTAATGTGTCCAGGTACTGCATATTCCTGAGTTTTGACACCTCGACTTGCTGTGTCCTAACAACCATTGTTAGGGTTAGGAGGCAGTAACTCGATGAATCCTTAGTGTGCCTAGGTAACCATGGCGATGTTCACTAGGTCTTCTTTTGGTAGTATAGTTGTGTAGCGTGTACACACATTCTCACATAACCAAGTTGATGCGCAGGTGTTATTGAGTTAGCCATGATAATGAAGCCCACCATATACGTACAAGGTACATAACAATGACATCATTACATGGCTGTAATCAGCCACTTGGAGGGACATCAGAGACACCTAATGTGCTTTACAACCTTTGATCATGAGGTGTGAAATTATCACCTCAACAGAGTGAACCTCACCTTCTTATTAGTGGTGCTGCAAACCACCTTGCAGTGTGTGTAGCCTGAAATGAGACACTGTTGTGCTAATGGATTGCACATTGGCACTAAGCAGGTTACTGGAGTCTCACAGACGAGACCACACTCTTGGAGGACTGAGATAATGATTGAAAGAGTCTGGTTGCAAGGTAAAGTACCACAGTCCGAAGTTCGCTACCAAATAGGGCAATCTGTCCAACGCTTCATTCGAATGATGTAATAAGATGTGGACTATTATATACAGTACATAGTATAGGGTACTATACAACATAGTATGTACTATACAGTACAATATACAGTACATGTACTATACAGTGTATACAGCACACCATATGTACTATGTACAGTGTGATATGCACACATGACAGTGACATGCAAGCTACCATTGCAGATAAATGTCATGTGAGCTGTACAGTCACTGGACTGTCAACACAAAGCTATGATGCACACCTTGATGACACTGTGCCCTTCACAGCTAGGAAATACACAATCTACCGAGTTGTACTACTCTCCTGCATTTTTGCTTCCGGAATTAAGGGCTCGTGAAACAAATAGAGAAGTAGTTCTAGTTACACAATGTATGATAGAGGTCCACATAGCTGGACACACTAGAACACACTCACCCACTGAAAACATACATGCACAGGACAGGACCTATGTAGCTACCACCTGAGGACAGGAAGCCTCAGCACAGGAAAGGAAACCAGGGCGCCGAGCGAGACACTGATTGATGAGCTCACTCGCAGGCTATGCTGACTGCATTGCCAAGAAACCTACATTCCACCTACTTCACCTCATAAGCAAATTGTTTTCTCTGCATGTGAAAGCCCAGGCAACAGAGACCGATTGGTATGAAACGTAAGTATGTTTCAGACAATGATTAAGTGGTAACTAAGGGCTGACAGTGACCCAGAGCTCAGCGCTGGAACCCAAGTAGCAAGATTACACAAATAAATGGAACAACTGTTCTATTCTACATGTGATAGGTAACTGATGAAGACCTTTGTGGTCAAAACATTCTAGCGCATTGTTGTTCAATCATTTCTACATGTTTTGTCTGTACAGCATCCACAGAAGTGTCCAAAATACTGTGTAGACTGCATTTCAGCCAATAACTTTCTCTCACGTCTGCCTTCTGTGTACATACTGGTATGCAATACAAGTGTCATCGCACTCTTTACAGGGAGCGCATACTTGGCTACACCAAACACTGCCTCTGCCTACACCAAACACTGCCTTTGCCTACACCAAACACTGCCTCTGCCTACACCAAACACTGCCTACACCTACACCAAACACTGCCTACACCTACACCAAACACTGCCTACACCAGACACTGCCTACACCTACACCAAACACTGCCTACACCAGACACTGCCTACACCTACACCAAACACTGCCTACACCTACACCAAACACTGCCTACACCAGACACTGCCTACACCTACACCAAACACTGCCTACACCAGACACTGCCTACACCTACACCAAACACTGCCTACACCAGACACTGCCTACACCTACACCAAACACTGCCTACACCTACACCAAACACTGCCTACACCAGACACTGCCTACACCTACACCAAACACTGCCTACACCAGACACTGCCTACACCAGACACTACCTACGTACACCAGACACTGCCTACACCAGACACTGCCTCTGCCTACGCCAAACACTGCATCTGCCTACACCAAACACTGCCTCTACCTACACCAAACACTGACTCTTGCATTCATACACATCAATAAGTCATACACATTTCTACTATATCCAGTAGACACAGGACAAGAAGCACAAGCACATTTGCCAGTACTTCACCCTAAGCAGCTTTGTTGAGAAGCCTAAGCACAGTGTGCCATTGGAACCTACTCTCAACATGACCACAAAATGTCTATTGCTCACTACTACCGCACAGGAAGGGGTATCAGGAGTGTGTTTATTGCTCACCCTGAAACCATAACTGAAATATGCACTGGTGCGAGGAGGATTGATATCAAAGGACAGCAACCATTGTTGAACACTCTGAACGATACACTCTGAATCGAATCATTAACCCCCTATCAGAGGTGACAACATGGACAGAGTCATTAACCCTGGGCATAAGAGGGGCTTCCCAAATCAGCCAAACTTTTAGGTCAATAGTGCTAAACACAACTGTTTGAGTGTACTATCCCCCCCCCTTCCCTCCCCCCCCCCCCCCCCCACTCACTCACCTTAGCTAGCAGTGTCTTTCCACATCCAGGCGGCCCAGCTAGGAGCACTCCAGGAGGAGACCCAAGGCCAAGACTCTCAAACTGCTTAGCATATCGCACTGGTGCCTGCGCACAAGAGGTGAGACTACAATATTATATTACACGTAGCTGAGCCCTCGGTAACACAAGGAACTGTAGAAACCACAAGCAACAAAGTACACCAACATTGCTATGTATGCCATTGCATACAACAAGTCTGTGCTTCTGGATGCAATTTGCACACTGGAATGTGCCATCAAGTCATGTACGTAACACGTGATCCACAATTTTGTACAATTGATTAAGATCTGCTTGATATTATGATGAATTGGTCAATCACATGCCACACAATTGACTGCATCACGATACTGCAATTGACAATGACACCAATTGACAATGACACCAAGTGACAATGACACCAATTGACAATGACACCAAGTGACTGACAGCAGTGAGCATCCCCACATCACTGAACACCTTCCCTGGCCCCACGGCTCACAGTACAACAGTGTACACAAGAGGTTTGAAAGGAGCATACTCAGATTACCTCCTCATTGCTCACAACCAACAAGACAACAAAAGGTGGGGTAGAATCTGTATGTATGTAGTTGGTAAGCAAGAGTACAGCCACTGGTGTTCACAAATAAGCCCACGTCCTAGATGTTTTGATCTGTAGATATCAATCTTCCTCAACTGGTATAAAATGCATGAAAGAGATGTCCTGGGTAGCTCATGTCTTACTACAGCTATATAGGTTCTATTATTATTAGAGTCATTTGTTACTGTTAGTTGAGGGGTAACTCTGGAGACTTCCCCACTAGTACTCAAGTCTGGAGAGCTGAACTAGAATGCCAACACATGAGGTAGTGGGATGTGTGCGTGCACACACACACGCACACACACACATGCACACGCACACACATTCACACGCACACGCATGCACACGCACACACATGCACACGCACACACACACATGTACTTGTGCACATACGGTACCCTCCATCCCTCCAGTACTGTGTGTGTGTGCGTGTGTGTGTGCGTGTGTGTGTGTGCGTGCATGTGTTTGTGCGTGCGTGCGTGGGTGTGTATGTGCATGTGTGTGTACAAATGTACCACACTAGACAGAAGCACAGACACACTCCTAAAGAGCACCAGTACAACAGACAGCAATTTGCACACAGTGAATCAGCCACTAATTAGCAGTAGCAGCCAGGGCTCCAAGGAAACCAGATATGAGTGGCTTCATCCCTTCACAAATTGGCCTCTATTTACCCCACATACCATAGCCTAATGCACAGGAGCACCACACAGTGGACTGTGGTGACCAAAACAGCACATGCTGAGACCACAACTGCCCACATATGGACACACTGTTGTTCTCTGGTACGACTGTGCTAGACGACACCTCACCAGAGTTTGAGCAGTGCTTTGCTGCAATCATTCCACATCACCTGAAAAGTGGGTCAGGAACGCTTCCCTTTCCCCCTCTTCTTATTCCTGCCATCCCACTTTTCCCTCAACCCTCTCTCTTCCTTGTGTGTGGGCATGTGTGAGTGTCTGTGTGTGTCTACGCATGTGCATTCCTCACCAGAATGGCCATGGTCAGCTCTTCTCTGATGTCATCAAGGGCTCCAATGTCATCCCACGTCACATCAGGAACAGTGGCAAACCCTTCACGCTTGGAAGAAGGCTGGACAAGCTGCAGAGATACCTACACACACGCACAACACACACACACACACACACACACACACACACACACACACACACACAATACATAAAAGGCCGTACATGCTACGCTTGCACTAAGTGCATGAAAGTCTCTTCACCTCAAAGTCCGTAGAGGAGATGCTGACACTGCTAAGCTGTTCTGGTGGGCAGCGTGTTGTGCTGTGTAGCAACTGGAGAACTGTAGGCATTCAGGTGAGGAGGGAGGCCATGGGAGGGATGAGGAGGGGAACATGGAAGAGGCAGAGAAAGGAACATGGAGGGAGAAGGGAGAGGAGCCAAGGAAGGGAGAGAGAAGAAGGAGGGGGCCAGGCTACAAACTAGCCAACGTGCAGCAACTCACACTCTGTGTACTGCGCAACATGCACATCAGTGCAAGAACTGTACATATTTTACCACTCACTTGCTGTGGAAGGGATGTCTCCTTTGCTCACCTCCCCACCACCTCTTGCAGAATGCTCTCCTAGGAGCAGCCCTTTCTTGCTCTCACTCTGGTTCAGCTCCTCGCGGACCTCATCGTGCTCTCTGTTCATACTTCCATCCCACAGACCATAGAGTACCCGAGACACTGCATGCATTGCTGCCTCTCTTGTTAGTGACATGAGGTCAGCACCCACGAAGCCAGGGGTAAGCTCAGCCAACTTGGTGAGACTTAGGTCTTCTGAGAGTTTCAGTCCGCGACACAAAACACGAAGGATCCTGTGGAGCAAGTTATAATAGCAGTAGACAGAGCATACAACAGGCATTGACTACTGACAAGTCTGATGGGATTTCAGGGAGGGCTCAAGTGTGTGAGGAGGGATTGTGAAAGAGGGAGGTGAGAGATGGCTGCTTACCTGTTACGTACATGCACACACAGGCATGCACACACACACACACACACACACTCACACACACACACACACACACACACACACACACACACACACACACACACACACACACACGCACACACACACACACACACACATGGGACAAACATTCTCCTTCTTACGACCAAGGTACAAAAATAAGAAAAATGGAGTCACTGAGTAACAGTAATTGCCAACATGCTGCAGGACGCATGGCACAACGTATAACTGTTGGTGACTCTGTAGGTTCGAAAGGGATGCGTGTGCATATGGTATGATGTGTATGCATATGGATGTATATGCATATGGGTGTGTATGCATATGGGTGTGTATGCATATACCGGGTGTGTATGCATATGGGTGTGTGTGCATATACCGGGTGTGTATGCATATGGGTGTGTGTGCAAATGGTGGGTATATGCAGAGGTATGCGAATTGTGTGCATGCATAGGAAAGTTGTGTGTATGTATATGGTGTGTATGCATAGGGGGTTGTGTGTATGCATGTATGTAAGTTGTATGTATGCAAATAGAGTAGTGTGTGCATAGAAATATGGAGTGATGTGTACACATTGTTGTCAGGCTAGCCAAAAGTCTCTTGGTCTTGTGTTGCTGCTCCTTCTTGAGTGGACACCAGTTGATCCTCTGTGCTGTTGTGGCAGGGACTGCTGAATTGGTTCCATCTTACCAAGCTGGATGGCAGCACTGCTTGGCTCTGTTCTCGATCCACTTCTGCTGCCATGTAGTAGCAGGAGGCCGTTGGGGATTGCTCCCTCCTCCGACTGCCATCCGTTGGGGAGATTCGTCCCTCATCCGCCTGTCGGAGTCCTGCCCGCCCAGAGTCAGGCCTTAGGTCACCTGACAGACCAGTGTGTTGTGATTGTCTCCCCTTCCAGCAGTTGCCGAGGACGTATCTGTCTGTTTCCCTAGGTTCGCAGTCAATGGCCAAAGTTCACACCACCGTCGGGTTCACACACACACACACACACACACACACACACACACACACACACACACACACACACACACACACACACACACACACACACACACACACACACACACACACACACACACACACACACACACACACACACACACACACACACACACACACACACACACACACACACACACACACACACACACACGAATATTATACAGGCACAAATGCAAGAATGCAATGACATCACAGATCACTACATGACCCACAGTAGCTACCACACATGGACAGCACCTCTCAAACCATAGCTCACACCACACATGCCCCACTGCTCTATACTACCTCCTCCCAACACAGTGACATCACAACACTATGAACACGAACACAGCCGTAGTGAAGCACTGCAAGCAGCCACAGCCTACAGTGTGCGGTGTGTGTGACAACCAATACGTCCTAGATCACCGCATGCACTGCTATGAAGTCACAGCACAAGATAGTATGATGTAGCAGATACAAGCTACTTACATCACTGCTACATGGTCAGCTCCTTAAGCATGCTCCTGATGAGTCAGACATACAGTAGCAGCATGCACTCCCAGAGGAAGTTGGTAGTCTGAGGTCATTGCGGCAGGTGGAAAGGAGCTGTACCAGTGCAGCTCTACAGCATCCTAATCAGGACATGGGGCTTGACCACCTACACACCCAAAGGAAGTTGCCACTCTTTGTGGTCAGACAGCCTGGAAACAACCATGAAGCCTATCACAGGTCACCATGTGTGTTATCAGAGGTGAGTGGCCCTCAGGGTTATTGGAACAACTGGACAGGATGTGCCAGTCATGACCTTCAAATCCATTGAAGCACTGGGTCACAGAGATGTGTATTTGGGAGCAGAACAACACACTTGAAGATACAAGCAGTATGCACAGTACGCATGTATGGATGAGAAGACATCCACGCACACATGCACTCTTTGCAAATATACACCTTCTCCATACACCACTGTGCTATCCATCCATCTAAATGCATAAGGGAATACACACAACAAAAGAGTCAGCCCAAGTGTCCACATGGTTCACATTCCTTTGACAGTTAAATCAACCACACAGGATGTGGTACGATAGGACAGTGACATTTCCGCAGGCATTGATAGCCTTAAAAGGAAACTCTGTACTGGCATATTAAATTCTGCAATTATAATGACAGGGCATCCTGGTTGCCCCAAGGCTTCACACCCCTGCTTTACATTACCATATTTGGAGCTGTGATGTTACCACATTAGAAGCCCCAAGTGCATACTTGGCAGGTGTGGCCACATTACATCATGTCACTAAAAATGGACTGCTGTACTGTACATGAGCACACACTGCAATGCAAATGGAGAGGATGATCAAAGTGGAGGATGACCCCCACTTCAGCTGTATCAGCACTTGGGTTGGGCACTCAGGTGTGATGATCTCAAGCATCACTGCTTCAGCCCAATAGAGGTGTTGCAATACATCTGATGCAAGAATGCCTTGTTCTCTCTGATAAGTAGCAGAGGTTGCAGTGAGACAGTACACACACACACACACACACACACACACACACACACACACACACACACACACACACACACACACACACACACACACACACACACACACACACACACACACACACACACACACACACACACACACACACACACACACACACACACACACACACACACACACACACTATTTTTTGAACTCAATTATTACAACCAACAACATGTGGTTACAAGCAATTGAGGAGTCACATAACAGATGTAGTGCCTGTTTCATCTGTCAAAGAATAAGGCGCACTTTAGTGCAACATGTGACCCCAAAAGAGAGTGCTTGGAAGCAGATAGTGTGTGTTACACGTAGAGAATGAAACTGTGCCAGAAATAATTGAAAATTGAAATTCAACTACACTTAAGTGAAATTGGGAGGTTGAATAGAGTAGAACAGAGAGCGCGCACACACACACACACACACACACACACACACAATAATTGTCTAAAACAGTTACCATGGTAAGCGATTAGATAAGTACCATAGTTATACACCTGTGAACACACACTCTGGCAATGGTGAGCAGGCACCCACAAGTCTGCTTCCTCTGAGACTCACCTCTTGATGACATTGAACTGAGCCCTATATCTGATATCACTACTGCATGTGGCAGACGCTCAGGCTACGCCAATAACTATGCTTACAATTAAATTATTAAATGCATATCTTCATGGGAATGATTGCTTGTAGAAGAGTGGAAGTATCAGAATCCACACATCAACAGGCACACAGGATCTGCCCTCTGCTTTCAGAGCACGTGCCCTGCATACCAACGGCTTCCGTACAAATTAACCAGGAAACCAAGGGGACAGACTTAGGGAAAATCCCCAAAATATTCCCTTGCCATTGTCAAATTAGGTGCACCCAAACAGAGCACAACAAACCACCTACTAATGTTACAAAGAAGGATGTCGCACACAACAGCACATTCCACAGGATTTAGAGGCGGGCCAGACCCCTGAAATCGCTGATATAGCAGACACTGACAAAAACAAACAGGCGCACATGTACGTACGTATGAAGTTCAAATGTATACCTATGTATTCCCTCTACTACGTACGCGTGACACGTACATAGCTTGCCCACTTGCCTTGGGCATTTCAAGCATGCCCATCTTACTGTTACAGAAGGCTTGATGCAATACCTCAGACATTGTGCTCTTCATTCACGTGTCATGGTTTAATTAAAGCTTTAGATGTTGTCAGACGAGAGAAACTTAATTAAGCAGTTATCACTGATGTTCAGACAACAGTGTCTAATGCATACAATAGGAGCAAAGTGAAATGAATGCTATGTATGAGTTTGTACAGTTAATTCTAATTACTTCAAAGCGTATTAGATAAAGGACATACAATCTCCACACACACACACACACACACACACACACACACACACACACACACACACACACACACACACACACACTCACACACACACACACACACACAGACACACACAGACACACACACACACACACACACACACACACACACACACACACACACACACACACACACACACACACACACACACACACACACACACACACACACACACACACACACACACACACACACACACACACACACACACACACACACACACACACACACACACACACACACACACACACACACACACACACACACACACACACACACACACACACACACACACACACCTCTCCCTAGCCTCTTGATTGGGGATACCCAAGCTGATCTCTCTGTCAAACCTGCCCGCTCTGCGCAGTGCAGGATCAATGGCATCAGGACGGTTGGTTGCTCCAATGACAAGCACATGGGACTCCTCTGAACCCAAGTGCAGGTCTAACCGCACCACAAAGAAGAGAGAACAGGAAGCAATCAATGCCAACATACGTAGGAACAATTTGTGTAATCAGACTGCAAATGCAATGTGAACAGCAGACACGAAAGTGATAGAATGATTAGCTAGATTTCTTCCAGACTTGCACAGCTGGACCATGTCAGTGTTAAGAGCTAGGGCTCCAAGCACAACCTTGTCCCATTAACCCACAGTTCAGCTTCAGCGCCTTCCCAAAAGACCCACAATAATGTACACTTGCGCTTGGTGTACCGTGCCCCTGTGAGAGATGGACTTTCCACAGTTTGCAGATTTTTGCAGCCCTTTGGATTTTAATTTTATCTAAAAATGTGGGGGTGCTGTCCACCTGAATTGGGTATTCAGGATCTATTCACACAGTCACTACCAGCAGGAATAATGCCCCCCCCCCCCCCCCCCAAGACCAAGGGGTACAGACTTCAACAGTAACAATTTCAACTTCTAATCAGGACCTCCCTTCAGTCCATGTTGCCTAGTCTACTGTACCATCTGGGAGTCCAATGAAGTGCACCATTTCCAAGAATAGGACGTGTCCACCTGGGGTACCCCGGTGGATAGCGTGAATCTCACAAGAACAATTCTTAGGATGCTATAAACATGCATAATTTATGTAATAATGTGCACTTATTCATAGCACAGTGGTAAGCTGCTACTACAAAGCGCACCACACTATACGTAGTACCATAGTATTGGTCAAACAAGTACAGTGTGTGTACAGAATTGTTCCACTATTCCGTAAGGAGTGCCTGCATAGTGAGTGTGTCACACATGGTCCCAGAGAACCCTCTCGTCCCCTTACCATCCATACAGGACAACAGCTGTGCCACTATCCTCCGTTCCATCTCCCGCTGAGTGGTCTCGCGCTTCGGAGAGATGGCATCAATCAGATGGCATCAATCTCGTCAAGAAACACCAAGCACGGAGCCACCGCCTGTGAACAGTGTATGGTCAACATGGGCAGGAAGGAAAAATGGATGCATTAACACAACAACCCACACACAATTTGATGATAACAAGAAAACGAGATCAGAAATACACACGAGTACTAGAATCAGTTCATACAAATACTACATCCTCCTATTGTCTGCATGGCATCACCAGAACGTAGTCATGCCAGATGTACTGTACATAAGCACACACACTGACCTTTGCCGCCTGAAAGAGCTTCCTGATCTTCTCCTCGGACTCTCCAGAGATGCCCGTGACCACCTCAGTAGCAGCCAACTTGAAGAACGGGAGACCCATCTCCCCTGCAATAGCGTGGGCCACCAGTGTCTTCCCACAGCCAGGGGGGCCGTGCAGGAGAAAGCCACAAGGAGGGGCGACACCCAGCTGACGGTACACCTCGGGATGACGGAGGTGAAGCAGCAACTTGCAAATTTCCTAAGTGGGCGGGGGGATCTAAAGATGAGGGGGGTGCTACAACAAAGACATATTTGACTGCTAGAGATAATGCACCTGAATAGTCTCCTCGTTTCCCCCAATGTCAGAGAACCTCACATCCGACTTGGACGGTACAAAGTCTGAATTTTACAAGAAAGGCCATTAAACTGGTATACGCAGCACTGACTAACAGAATATACATACACCTGACTCAATGAATGCACATACTGTAAGCAATGTGAGGCTACACCCACCTGGATCTACCAGTGGGACCCTATGTCTTCCTGCCCCATCCTCCTCCTTGTCACTTCTGTCTCTCTTGCTCAGCCGTCTCTTCTTCAGGCCACCCTTCTTGTTGGCCTCCTCATGTGAAGCACCATTGCCACTTCTCTTGGTTCCTCCACTGCTCTCAGGTAATGTCAGGCGAGGGGGGGAGGAGGGGAGCGAGGAAAGAGGTGAGGCCCTGCATTCGGACACAACAAGCTGCAAGCTCCCAGTGCTGGTCGCCTCTTCAGTCCGCACTGCACTGCACTCCATCTGGTCTGCACTGTTGACATTTACGACCTGATCGCCACTGTCTACCTCTGCAGGTAGGTCACTTCCCTGCTGTGTTGGAGTTCCATTCTCCACTCCTTCCTCTTCATACGCACACTGAGACGAGCCTTGAGTGTCGATGGTCCATCTAAGTGTAGGAACGCTATCAGTTCTCAAGTTGGCATACGGTGATGCGGGAGCAGAAGAGAGATTGGAACATTGATGGGAGGGGCCTTTTGTGGGTGTATTTGTAGGAGGAGTGGTCCTAGACTGGTAGACAGCATGCAGTGCACTGTTCATGAGGTTGGACACCTGTAGAGGGCAGACAGTGTAGGGGTGTACACACGTACATAGGTACATACATACATACACACGTCCTCGTTACCCATAACTACCATTTACCAAGAATTCCACACAATTACAACCATAAGTTTCAGACCTTACATATCTCAACAGCTCATAGCAGTTGAAGGTGGAAGCAGACTGAGTTCGAGAGTCAGCCACACATACCATAAGAGCTCACAGTAACAGTCTGCCATTGAGAGGGCCCCCTACCGCCCTGCTCCCCCTAACAGCACAGTCAACAGAACCAGGCTGCACTGAAGCTTTGTGTTGGAGTACCTTAGCTCTTGCCTGCTCTGGCACCCTCTCAAAGTCCAGTTCAAAGTCTGCGTCACTATCAAATGACACGCTGGAGCTGTCTGATTCACCGTCCACTGCTCTCTCCCTGCACACAGCAGAGGCACAACACTCTTATAAGTACATACGTATATACAGTACACAAAGCTAGCTAGCTTACACACACACACACACACACACACACACACACACACACACACACACACACACACACACACACACACACACACACACACACACACACACACACACAAGCACGCACACACACACACACATACACACTGACTACCCACACCACCCTGTTCCCCAACACAACAAGGCAGCAGAATCTAAACGTACACACAGTCCACACGCAACCATGTGGTCCCCCCCTCCTCTTCCTCACTCGTACACAACACAAAACACTTACAGACAAGCAAGCACCTCTCCACCCACCAACCTCTCTGCACCAGTCCGGATGGCCTGTCTCCTCACAAGGTGCCTCTTCTCCAGGTCCTCCAGTCGCTCTCCAGACCCACCCTCCTTCCGATACAACCACCTGTATGCTGGGACAAGAGAAGACCAGCAAGTTAAGGTACATCGGACCAGCTTGTGTAACACTCATGGTCTCTAATGTATGATGCATAATGTTGAGACACAAACATCTCAGGTGCCATAAGCAAACACCATCTCATAAGGAGTGGCAGTATTGAGCATTCATTCACACAGCAAATGTGAGGATTGTAGTGGTATGACATTGTGACCACAAAGGTGTCCGTGTTAATAGGTACAAGAAACAGCTTCTGTACCCAATGAAGATTTCATGGTCAAGACTTGGTATGACTGTAAATGGGGGTTCAGCTCACCTTCGCTGACTTGCTGCACAAAGGGTTTCTTCTTTTTGCGTGAGTAGTCTCTGTTGAGGTAGCAGGGCATACCAGGGCACAAATACCCAGAAGCTACAGGCTAAAGCTACTTCATGCGCATGTTGCCTCTTTCAGAGTACCAAATTCGGTGAGTTCCATTGACAAATTGGACATTGTCAATGAACAGTATATGACCTACATAGCATACTGCCTACATATTAAATGTCGAATAAATCACTCACGCAAATTTATCCTGCAATGCAGCAGCAATATCTTCTGCTGACATCGTTTTTCTTCTAGACGCTCCCGCTTCGGACAAGCACTGTAATCAGAAACAGGTCAATATGTAAAATTTTAAAAAAAAACACGACAAGAGAAATATTAGAACGTCTTGTCTTCCATTATCATAAGTAGCCTACGTGCCTCTTTCATGCGTGGAATAAGCTTCTTGTCCACTGCAGTAGGAGGCAGGCTCCCCTTCCTCGGGGAGTTCCTCCCCTTCCTCGGTGTTGTACGGGGAAACGCACGAGACGCATCGGACATCTTTTTTTCAGTGAAAATGATTGCGTAACAACAGCGGGAAGCAAGAAAATGACGGACATAGGACGTGCCAGTAGGAGAAGATTGCCTAGGAAGATTAGCAGCAAACTAAGCAAGCCTCGCACACAGGCAAACAGTCACTTTCTTTCTATCGCGAAACAAGTACTTTTCTTTGCCATTGCCTTGATTTTGGTAGCTGGTTTTGTGTTGTTTGCTACGTGGCGCAGTGAGAGCACGGGCCCACAGAAGGTTCCCGTACTGGAGGCTGGCGATCCCGAGAATTTTGCAGCTGCTCTGTCAGATGGAGGCACTCCAGTAGTGTTAAAGAACACAGTCGTCCAACAATGGGAGGCCCTGGGGAAGTGGACCCCAGAGTACCTAGCAGAAAGGATTGGAGAGCTGAGAGGCGTGTACTCCAACGACAACAGGTGGTTTGGTCCGTACTACGATGACAGTAAGCCAATGGCCAAGTATTGCCCCAGGATTAACACGTACAAAATGGACCTTGTTTTGCCGGGGTACGAATTCGCCAAACTGTTGTTCAAGCCGGACCATGGCAAGCATGTTTACTTCACGGGAGACATAGACAGTTTGGGACTGTGGGCATTTGATGAGGTACAACCCATTGGAGAACTCTTGAGTTTGAACCCGAAGCATTCGTCTGTCAATGTGTGGATCGGACAGCCAAATGTTATAGCTCACTGCCACTACGACGGGTACCATAACTTCTACGCCCAGCTGTATGGACGCAAGAAGTTCAAGTTGTACCCTCCGACCACCTGGCCTGGGTTGTACCCCTATCCCTTCCTGCACCCAAGCCACGCTCAGGCTCAAGTGAACCTCAGCCATGCAGCATCTAGGAGGAGGTTTAGAGGGGTTGAGCGTGTGTGGTGGAAGGAGGCGGTGGTGGAGCCAGGAGACCTTCTGTACATTCCTCCACTGTGGTTCCATGAGGTGGAGGCCATTGATGTTAGGTATGGAATGGTGCTACTACAATGGGCTATACTGTGTGTGTCGGTGGGTGTGTGGGTGTGTGAGTGTGGGTGTGTGGGTGTGTGGGTGTGGGTGTGTGTAGGTGTGGGTGTGTGCACGCGCACGTGCGTGTGTGTGGGTGTGGGTGTGTGTGCGTATGGGTGTGAGTGTGTGAGTCAGATGCATGCTCTACTAAACAAGTGTTGTATTCAATGCCTTGCATCTGTTCAGTTATAGTGTGCAGCAATGTGTTCGTGAGTCCATTGTATCTATCCATATCTTCGACAATGATACATTTAATGTGTGTATAATTCAAGAGGGCCTACGTGTGCCTATTGCTATAAAACAACTACTCATTCTGCAGCAGATGACAGAGACACTTGGATTGAAACATCCTGAACTTGTGATCTCATTGATAGTTGTGTTAATGCTCAAAACGTGGATTATCTTTGGAATGTTTTGACACTGTACTACTACGTATATATAAGCCTCAAGATCTACAGCATCTGATTGTATGTGTATACATGTGCCCAAGTGAATACTTCCTCCTTGCATTGCTGTTCATCCTCCATTGCCTTCATCTCCCTCGCACACACACTCTATACTGCATGTAGCATATCAGTCAATGTATGGACAGATCCTATACAAGCATCTACAGTGACGGACATGTTTGCTGCGGCCATTCCCTTTGAACACATAACTGACAGGAAGCTCAAGACGGTCAGTGCAGCCTACCTTGTCCACAAGGCCCTCAATGGTGTATGTAGGAAGAAGAAGTGCTCTACACCAGAAGAGGACCCTTTCTTTGCCAGTGGTAACAAGGATGGCAGCGACGCTGCGTCAGAAGCTGCACAAACAGACCCCGCATTATATTTGATTCACCGGTTATGGCGAACAAGGTTCAAACACATAATGGAAAGCAAGTTGATCCCCAGCAGCCTTCCCAAGGGATTGTCCTGCAGGAATACGCAATTCACAACTCAAGATGTTTCACAGGCCATGACTCCCACCCAAGTGAAGAGCTTTGTCTCAGCCGTGACGAAGCATGTAGCGCATTTGCCAGCTGATACATGGGAACTATGGCTGGGGAATTACATTGAATACATTGCCTCTCTGGCAGTCGATGTTGACAAGGTAGGGGCCTTTTTGAAAGATTTTGAACACTGTTTACTATAGGCTTTAATTATTGGAATGGAATTTTATTTGTAGGCATGTACGTAATATTATGGTTATTTCTACACCTTATGTAGTAGTCATGTGCACTTGTTCATATGCACAGTACTGGCATGTGATGTGGAGCTCTCACTGAGTCTTTAATGACATGTGGAGTTAATGTAGATATGTGTTGGACACAGACAAGAGCCTAATATTGTAGATATAACATTCTGCATTTGGTCCCATATCCCCAGTAGACCACATGTAGTCCAATGTCCCCTGTAAGACCCATGTGGTCCAATGTCCCCTGTAAGACCCATGTGGTCCAATGTCCCCTGTAAGACCCATATGGTCTGATATCCCCTGTAGGCCACATGCACATGTGAACAGCGCTGCATGCAGGTTGTGTGTGCATAATTAGTGCATTTTCTCAGTGAAGTGCCATGTACAATACAAAAAACGTACAGGCAAACTGTCTTATGCAGAATTTCTCCCATGAACTGCATGTACTTTGAAACTAACCTAAGGTGGTGCACTGCATATATACTGTGCCACTCTTGACAACTCCCACCGCCTGAGCAATGTTGCTGCATACAGTATGGATGCACCTGCACAGGTCACCAGTCCATGTGTACGTATATATGTATTGGTTGCATGCATAAGATTACAACTACGGTAGCTGCAAAGGGGTACAATACAACGTGTTACAACTTCTCGATAACGATCAATCCATTGTATTGCTGGACCATACCCCTGCTGACAGCTGTACTGTATGTCTGGATCGATTGCAGTGCTGGCGTCTCGGTTATTATACACACACAGTTATGAGCTGATGCATGCCAATCCTCCTTAACAATGCACACTGCTACAATAAAGTTCTCACACTGCACGGGATAATTATACAAACTAGTAGCTACTTTGAACAGTAACAAAATCATTCTTAAGTAACATGGACTGATTTCAATTATCTTGACAGAACAGATTGTGGTCCTCAGTAGTCATGCTTGAAAAGTGCCGTTAGTGTGTGTGTGATATGCTTCACTAGTAATGTGAGTGGGTTGGGAGTGTTCACTGAATGTAGGAGGGGTTTGATAGGATGGCATGCTTCCTGTCACATGACTAGCATGTGACACCAATCCACCAATGGCCGCAGCAGTAGGCCCACCATGCATATAAGTTGAAGAAATGGGCACTGGGCCCATATCAGGGACGACCATTGGCACTGCGGCTGCCTGAGTGTTGCGGTGTGCAGCAAGAGGCATAACAGCAGGTGGTGGACTGGTGGGCTTTGGTGCTTGTGATAAGCTTATTGCTGGTGGCATGGAGGTCCTATAGGGTGGGGATCCGAGCAGGGGGGAGGGGGCAGGGAGGGGTATGGTCCAGTCATCTTTGCTGACCTGGACTGTGAGGTGAGAGACGTGTGGAGCCAGGAGAGATGTCACCTTTTGAAGGACATCCTGCTCGCTGGCGTCACGCCGTACCCTTACATGGAGGGAGCCAGTCTGCAGGGACAAGAGAAGAGGAGACACTGCTGTGACTACAGCAGTACATGCACTTGCTTCTAGAGGCCTTCAAACAAGGATATGCTGAATATGGTGTGAAACAAATGTGGCTTCCACTGCTGGTTGCACTTCATTGATATTCGTAATGATACTGCGGCTGCATGCATACTGTAGCCAGGGCCATGCTAGAGCACTGGCAATGTATGTATGTAATGTTAAGAGTGAGAGACAGGCTTGGGTATACTGACCAGTGTCCCAAACCCAATGGTCCAGAAGTGTTCATTCCGGCACTCCAACACGCCATCTAACGTAGACACCTGTGCAAGGAACACAGTGCAGAAGAGCTAGATGCTAGCTCCCCCCACACACAACACACGCGCGCATGCACACACAACACACACGCGCACAACACACGCTTGCATGCACACACAACACAACACAACACACAACACACAGACACACACAAGCAACAGACAACACGGCAGCAGTGAGGGAAGATGGCTGCATGCAAGTACGTGCATGTAAGTCACCAACTGCTCACTTCACGCAGTGACTTGTCCAGCACTGGAATGACATGTTCGGGTGCTGTCTGGAGCAAGACTCTTGCACAATACATACTCAAAGGCATGAGGGTGCCACAGACAAGGAAGGAGATGAGAATAGTGGCCACCACATCTGCAATATACAGCTCCCTGGAAGATCAGGATGGCAAGGGAGACTGTCAATGGTACACACAACTTAAAGGCTGTGTGTGTATACTGCATGTATGTAAGAGTTGTATTGTATTGTACATATGTGTGTGTGTAGTATAAAACAAGCGTGTACTATGAAAAGGAGACCCACTCCAAAATGGCCTACAACATTGCCAGCAATCAAATGCAGTGTTTCTCAAACCTTGGAGGAATGATGCATTACATATACAAACATGGCCAGCATAGGGAATTGGACACCACACTTCTCATTGCACAAAGAACCAAGTCTCTCTTGTGAGATACGTACGTACAAAACATCCTTGTATAACACAGTGGCACTCACTCGTACTCCACCAGCAGTTTGGTGATGAAGATGATGGCTGTGGACACAACGACTAGTAAAGCAACTGGATTAGCTCTCTTCATTAGCAACCGACCAACCAAGGGGGAGACACCACATATGCTGCAAGGGGAAAGAGAGAGCAAGGGCATGGGGGGAGGAGAGGGAGGGGAAGAGAGGGAGGAGGAAGGAGCAAGGAGAGGAAGGAGAGGGGAGAGGGAGGGAGGGAGGGAGGGAGAGAGCAGTCCAGAGAGGGGAGGAGAGAAGGAAGGGGCAGGAGATGTGAGGGGGGAGGGAGAGTGACTGGAGAGGGGGGAGGTGGATGAACTTTATTTCAGCTTACAATAAAGTAGCAGAGACTCTACAGAGGTGCCTAACATGGCACAAAGTAATACCTACACTTCTGTGCAAAGTAGCATGAAACAACACAAGTAGTAGAAACAGACGTGCCCCTACACAGCACCACATGAAGTGGCCCAGATACAAACACGTGCACCAGCGTGGAGTGTACCACATCCTACCTGAATCCCAGCTCAGACAGGGTACTCTGCATGAAGTTGGCAGAAGCACCTGTGGAAAGGAGGTGGACACTGTGTAATGATAAAGTACATGGTATGTGTGTGTGTACAGTAATAATGTGTACTGTGGGCAATACTGTACATGTATGGTACACAGAGTGGCAGAACTTCCCCCATCTTGTTCACATGACCCACGACGTATGACTCACCTTCCGCGGCATTAAGCAAGGGTTTGCTTGACACAAAACTGGACACGGCGAAGTGAACAACCACACCCACCACCAGGGGGAGGACCATCCCATCACTTCCTCAGCGCAACAGGAACAACCAAAAATGGAGAGAGACAGATGGAGGCAGAAAGAGGGAGACTCTTGTGAGCACCCTAAATGCAAACATGACAAAAAGCACCCCTTGTCTGCTGGTAAGCTGTTCACATACGTGTTCACGACTGGCGGATTGAAGAATCTCTCCGTGCTGTGCTTCAGCACAGTCAGTGCCAATAGCAAGGCCAATAAACAACTAGAGAACACTGCAAGAACATTGGCTCGGTCAAACCTGCAGAGCCCAAATAGAGGAGAGAACATCAAGAGGACTCGGGCTGGGCTGAGGGGGAGAGGCAAGGAATCTTGCTATCAGTGCTATCTGAACTACTGAGAATGTTCTCAAAAACATGCGGCAACACGGCAGCAAACACCAGATTGTTTGCAATGAGTATTGATGTGAACGTGTGCATGTGTGGCACACGAAGTACTACTGCATCTTGCGTGTCACAACGCTATGTACAGGACATCAGCATAGTGTGCAAGTGAACACTCCACAAGTAAACCAAAAAACAAGGAAAGCTAAGGACAACACTGATAGACTCTAAGAACAGTTGCAGAATTCCATATCCTTATGTACGCACTTGCTGTCTTGATGCACGGTATAGGTACAGTATACACATACACATGCTACTTGACGCACAGTATAGGTACACACATACACACGCTACTTGACGCACAGTATAGGTACACACATACACATGCTACTTGATGCACAGTATAGGTACACACATACACACGCTACTTGACGCACAGTATAGGTACACACATACACACACTACTTGACGCACAGTATAGGTACACACATACACACGCTACTTGACGCACAGTATAGGTACACACATACACACGCTACTTGACGCACAGTATAGGTACACACATACACACGCTACTTGACGCACAGTATAGATACACACATACACATGCTACTTGACGCACAGTATAGGCACACACATACACACGCTACTTGACGCACAGTATAGGTACACACATACACACGCTACTTGACGCACAGTATAGGTACACACATACACACGCTACTTGACGCACAGTATAGGTACACACATACACACGCTACTTGACGCACAGTATAGGTACACACATACACACGCTACTTGACGCACAGTATAGGTACACACATACACACGCTACTTGACGCACAGTATAGGTACACACATACACACGCTACTTGACGCACAGTATAGGTACACACATACACACGCTACTTGACGCACAGTATAGATACACACATACACACGCTACTTGACGCACAGTATAGGTACACACATACACACGCTACTTGACGCACAGTATAGGTACACACATACACACGCTACTTGACGCACAGTATAGGTACACACATACACACGCTACTTGACGCACAGTATAGGTACACACATACACACGCTACTTGACGCACAGTATAGATACACACATACACACGCTACTTGACGCACAGTATAGATACACACATACACACGCTACTTGACGCACAGTATAGGTACACACATACACACGCTACTTGACGCACAGTATAGGTACACACATACACACGCTACTTGACGCACAGTATAGGTACACACATACACACGCTACTTGACGCACAGTATAGGTACACACATACACACGCTACTTGACGCACAGTATAGGTACACACATACACACGCTACTTGACGCACAGTATAGATACACACATACACACGCTACTTGACGCACAGTATAGGTACACACATACACATGCTACTTGACGCACAGTATAGGTACACACATACACACGCTACTTGACGCACAGTATAGATACACACATACACACGCTACTTGACGCACAGTATAGATACACACATACACACGCTACTTGACGCACAGTATAGGTACACACATACACACGCTACTTGACGCACAGTATAGGTACACACATACACACGCTACTTGACGCACAGTATAGGTACACACATACACACGCTACTTGATGCACAGTATAGGTACACACATACACACGCTACTTGACGCACAGTATAGGTACACACATACACATGCTACTTGACGCACAGTATAGGTACACACATACACACGCTACTTGACGCACAGTATAGGTACACACATACACACGCTACTTGACGCACAGTATAGGTACACACATACACACGCTACTTGACGCACAGTATAGATACACACATACACACGCTACTTGACGCACAGTATAGGTACACACATACACACGCTACTTGACGCACAGTATAGGTACACACATACACACGCTACTTGACGCACAGTATAGGTACACACATACACACGCTACTTGACGCACAGTATAGATACACACATACACACGCTACTTGACGCACAGTATAGGTACACACATACACACGCTACTTGACGCACAGTATAGGTACACACATACACACGCTACTTGACGCACAGTATAGGTACACACATACACACGCTACTTGACGCACAGTATAGGTACACACATACACACGCTACTTGACGCACAGTATAGATACACACATACACACGCTACTTGACGCACAGTATAGATACACACATACACACGCTACTTGACGCACAGTATAGGTACACACATACACACGCTACTTGACGCACAGTATAGGTACACACATACACACGCTACTTGACGCACAGTATAGATACACACATACACATGCTACTTGACGCACAGTATAGGTACACACATACACACGCTACTTGACGCACAGTATAGGTACACACATACACACGCTACTTGACGCACAGTATAGGTACACACATACACACGCTACTTGACGCACAGTATAGGTACACACATACACACGCTACTTGACGCACAGTATAGGTACACACATACACATGCTACTTGACGCACAGTATAGGTACACACATACACACGCTACTTGACGCACAGTATAGGTACACACATACACACGCTACTTGATGCACAGTATAGGTACACACATACACACGCTACTTGACGCACAGTATAGGTACACACATACACATGCTACTTGACGCACAGTATAGGTACACACATACACACGCTACTTGACGCACAGTATAGATACACACATACACACGCTACTTGAAGCACAGTATAGGTACACACATACACACGCTACTTGACGCACAGTATAGGTACACACATACACACGCTACTTGACGCACAGTATAGGTACACACATACACACGCTACTTGACGCACAGTATAGAAACACACATACACACACTACTTGACGCACAGTATAGGTACACACATACACACGCTACTTGACGCACAGTATAGGTACACACATACACACGCTACTTGACGCACAGTATAGGTACACACATACACACGCTACTTGACGCACAGTATAGATACACACATACACACGCTACTTGACGCACAGTATAGGTACACACATACACACGCTACTTGACGCACAGTATAGGTACACACATACACATGCTACTTGATGCACAGTATAGGTACACACATACACACGCTACTTGACGCACAGTATAGGTACACACATACACACGCTACCTGATGCACAGTATAGGTACACACATACACATGCTACTTGACGCACAGTATAGATACACACATACACACGCTACTTGACGCACAGTATAGGTACACACATACACACGCTACTTGATGCACAGTATAGGTACACACATACACACGCTACTTGACGCACAGTATAGGTACACACATACACACGCTACTTGACGCACAGTATAGGTACACACATACACACGCTACTTGACGCACAGTATAGATACACACATACACACGCTACTTGACGCACAGTATAGGTACACACATACACACGCTACTTGACGCACAGTATAGGTACACACATACACACGCTACTTGATGCACAGTATAGATACACACATACACACGCTACTTGACGCACAGTATAGGTACACACATACACACGCTACTTGACGCACAGTATAGGTACACACATACACACGCTACTTGACGCACAGTATAGGTACACACATACACATGCTACTTGATGCACAGTATAGATACACACATACACACGCTACTTGACGCACAGTATAGGTACACACATACACACGCTACTTGACGCACAGTATAGGTACACACATACACACGCTACTTGACGCACAGTATAGGTACACACATACACACGCTACTTGATGCACAGTATAGGTACACACATACACACGCCACAGGGCAGCGGATGGCCAGGGCTCAGAATGGTGCTAGTGACATGTTGACAGTAAATATGAATACACTTATGGCTACAAATTTTAGAGGCCACTAAATTTAGCAATTAGACAAGTCCAGGATTTGGTGGGTACTAATTTGATCAATTATCAAGCTTTTTGTGTATAGAAAGTTTGCTAAAATTAGGAGTAGTACTAATGACGAGTTGCTATGAATGTGATTAACTTCTTAGAGAGGAGTCCTGCTTCCATAGAGACCACTCTTCAGTGCATGGTGACATTACAGTACTGTTGGAGAAGTGTTGATAGTGAAGATGAGGCCAACACGAGAAAACAACTCAAGGACACAAAGTGCTGTTGCTGGACCATCACCTCCACACGGATGTTACAATTTACATACATACAAAAACAGGGGGGGCTGTACACACATACTCTGAACATTGTGAAACTGTGCGCTCACCCAAAGGAGAACACGGGTGATGGCTTCTGCCTGGAAACCCAAATAGATACAAGGCTTGTGATAGAGCTGCAGTGTGTGTGTGTGCACAAGCATAAGAGCCAGGGAGAGAATAAGGGAGGTACCACGGAATACATAGAATCAAATATCATAAACTCTTACTGTGTCAGGTTGTTTCTCATGTGAAGTCACAAAAATAGTACAAAATAAAATTTTGAGACTCCCTTAAATATTGTGAAGAAACTAATGTTGTGTGCAGAATAACAGAGTGTGTCATACTCTTACCTGGCAATATCAAAGACAGTCAAGTAGAGGAATGAAGTGAGTGCTAGAGGGAACGCAAACCAACAGCAAAATTAGTGTCAGGATCTACATTCATTGAGGTATGCATGTATAGTGAGTGTGGATGTACACGACTACTGCCACTCACCTAGGCTGTTGGTCTCGTGGCTACAATACAGAATGTACACAAAGGCCAGAGAGCTTGCTGCCAGGGACACCAGGATCCTCCAAGACTGACAACAGAACGGACAATACAGGTAAATTATAACATGAATGAATATACTCACTGTTATACAACATCCACAATGGGCACCCGATTAGGTAACGACATTAGTATTGCATCCTAACTACTTAGCTTAGCCCAGGAGAGTGTCCTCACAAACGTACATTATTTGATTGAAGTACACTTCGTACAAATCTGGCAGCCATTTTCCTGGGTTGTATTATCAAGACTTCCGGCCGCCATTTTGAATAAGATGCTGTCAGGAAGTAGGGTGGGACGGTTAGCGCAGGGGCTCAAGAAAAGAATGTTAGTATAATATACTTTCGTCCTCTTGCTTAGCCCGTTAATTATGAAGCTTTTGTTCCAATACTCTTTTTAATTTACAATGTGCAGATGTTCACCCTACGGCATATTTTTCAGCGTGGAGCCAGACTTCCGTATTTAGCAGCAGGTCGCATCAACTCCGTCGGCATTGTCCGTGCCAATCGCGACCGTGCTGCCAGGCTGCTCTCTTCCGCCACGTCTGCGGCGGTTGAGCGGATCAAGGTCTCTGAGGATAAGAAGTCACTTTCCCTGCTGCTCGAAGGCGGACAGGAGTACATTTACCATTCAGTGTGGCTGAGGCACATGTGCAGGTGCGCTAGCTGCCTGCTTTTGTATTTAATAGTCCAGCAGAGCGCATGTGGGTGTAATGGGTATACGTATTATATAGAATGGGGTATCCAGATCATTACTGCAAGCTGGTTAGAATGGGTTGTATTTCTAACATGCATGTGTTGCTTTAAGAATTTGATCGTGGTCCACTTGTGGTTAAGAAAAAAACATACTGTTGCTTTTACACTGTCTGCTGGGCAGCAACTTGTGCTTTTGATAATCAGATTCATTTACTCTAGCCATTGATGTGTGCTGAAGCAGACCACAGTGTTACTTTGACATTCTAAACCACCACTTGTCTGGGGTAGGTGTCAGCTCCAACACATGACAGATTTGTTCTTAGACTATCGCATGCAAGCTTCTACAGGCAACAACTGCATGCAGTTTACTTCCTGATCTTCTTTAAAGGTCTGCCATCATTACGGCATTATTTCATAATGCACCTGGCTCGTTGTATTAAAGAAATGCAATCACAAACTTTATGATTCTGGATTATCTCAACATCTTTACTTGTATCATAATTGTATCTGCTTTATACATACTTACTCATGTTGCTTACAAGTACATGCACGTTCTCCCTATACACACTGGGTGCAGGTGTCCAAAGTGTTGGAGTGAGGCAAGTGGCCAGTATGTGATGCCTGCTGAAGACCTCCTGGGATCCTACACACTGAGTGATGTGCACATGGACGGGGATCACTTGCGAATGTTCTGGACAGAGGACGTGGACCAACACACCGGTGAGCATTCCATTGAGTGGCTGAAGGAGAATGCCTACAGTGATGAGATCCTTGCAAAGCGAGCAGCCGAGGCCAGGCCAAAGCCACTGGAATCTGATAAATTGTCAGTCTTTGATTTCAAGGACGTATTCTCTTCCAAGGAAGCTCGTTTGGATTGGCTGGTCAGGATCTACGAAGATGGCTGCAGTCTGTTGCGTGGGGTACCGTCCGAATCAGGCATGGTGAAGAAGATTTGTAACTACATTTACCAAGTGCAGCCCACATGTTACAGCGACATGTTTGATGTTTTTCCACTCGAGAAATCAACAAATGTTGCCTATACTGAAGATTATTTGCCACTGCATGCAGACCTCAACTTCTATCAGTCCACCCCAGGTATTCAAGTGTTGCATGCCCTCAAGAGAGATGACTGTGTGACTGGTGGCGAGACTGTGTTGGTAGATTCTCTGTTTGCTGCTGAAGAGTTTCGTAGACTGCACCCTCATGAGTTTGCCACGCTGACAAAGGCTCCTGTGACATACTGGAGGGTACGCTATGGATGGAAAAAACCAGCTCACTACAACTATCAGAGGCCGATTTTCACCCTTGGCTACAATGATGAGATCATCTGCGTTCACTGGTATGTACAGGGGGAAGGACCACCTTTCATGCCACCAGACCTAGTTGAAGACTACTACCAGGCAAGATCGATGTGGGCTACATTTCTGAAGAACTTTCCCGTTGCGCAAACCTTCCCCCTCCTCACAGGGTATTGTATGACTACCAACAATCACCGAATGTTTCATGGTAGAAAGGAAATGCACCTCAATGGAGGCCAGCGTCACCTGCAAGGATCTTACGTGAACATTGATGACTTCAAGAGTGTGGTGCTAGCACTGTGTAACATTCAAGGAAGACCACTGAAGCGCTATCGGCAGGGAAACGGAGATTTGCTTCAGTAACTAATCATAGAATGTTTCTAGTTGGTCAGTAATATAGCATTTGTTCCTATTATGTTATCCCTTGTACCCGAATATTCACACTTAGCTATACCTGTCTTTTGTGGCAAACCATTAACTTATGTAGTTTTATAGTTTATTACTATAGTATGGTATATAAACTGATTTATTGGTATAATTATGACCGAATCCATCACGTATGCACATGCATATGCATAATACAGTGCATGTGCATTAGTCTAGCTAGACCGTCCCTAAGCGCCCAGGGCGCCGCCGGCGTTTGTTAGGGACGGTCTAGCTAGCCAGACGATGGTCTAGCGCGCTTGACCTAGACCGCAAAGGTATGACGTCACGCGTTAGAAATCGTTTGTCCTCCATTTTGTACCCCCACCGCTGCAAAGGCTGGGAGCATACTAGACCGAGTCATAGAAACAGGGTAGAAGCTAAGCATGAGCAGAGAACAAAGCGCAAGTAGAAATTCCAAAGAGAACAGCGTGGACGCCAGCGACAATGGCGGGCCAAGCAACAACCAAGAGAAGCAGGAAGATTCAAGTTCGGAAGAAGAGGAGGAGGAATCAGAATGTGAGTATGGTTACAACTTTGTAGCTAGCTACCTCAGCTGACTGGCCTTTTGTTACGTGGAGATGCACCCTCTCCGACAGATGACGAAGAGGTGGACGAGCAACAGAGGTCGGAGTACTTGGAAGACATGGGGTGCCTGGAGAAATATTTCAGTGATTTGAAGGAAATGTCAGTTCCAATGCATTCACCCTTGCTTAATACACGGTGTGCGTGTGTATGCTCTGTTACGTAGGCAGTGACATGGTTCTACAACTGCTACAGATTGTACCGTGAGAGAATAGTCGAGCTGGACCAGAAATTGAAGGCAGTGGAAGTCGGTAAGCATACCTAGTGGCATAGTGTGCATGAGAGATTGAAAGCATTGGGTGCTAGGAAACGTGTCTCTGTGTCAGAGCATCATATTGTTGAAGTGATAATTTTGTCAGTGAAATGTAGGGACTGTCATCATTTTGTAAGGCCATGGAATTTGCTAACAGAGCAACTATCCAGAGGGTAGTATGGCGCCATCTTTGTGCGTGGAGCTCCCTTGAGTTGTCAGACATTGCAGTAGTAGCCTTTTCTCCCAACTAGAAATGGCTCCTGAATATCTGGAACCCTTGCAAGAACTGGAAGAGAGTCTCAAACAAGCCCAAGAAGCAGCGTGTATGTCAGAAACGTGCACTCACTTTTACCAACGGTCAACTTTTACTCTGCTTGTAGTGTGAACTATGCGTTCTTTCCATGCTGCAGGTTTAAAGAAAGAACAGTGGGTGAGTGCTATTAGAGGACTTACAGCACCTTGTAGCTTGATAATGTAGCTGGTAGGTTTTAATTTTGGCAGATTCCCTGTTTTATGCCCTCCTCCCTCTCCCCCTCCTCTCCCCCTCTCCCGTGTGTTGACATCATGTGCAAGGGGTCAAGGAGTGCATATATAGTGGCCTTGTCTGTGCCTGTGTGTCAGGCCATTCCACTGCATTCTCTGATCTGTGCCTCACCTTCACCCATGTCGTAGAGGCTCACTGCTGCATTGTTCAATACAGGCAAATGGATTGTGAGCAAGGATGTAGCAAAATCAATCAACAACTGAATGTAGGATGTTTCAGCCACATAGGCCTTCATCACCTGCATACAAAATGCAGCTGACGAAAGTTTTGTATGCAACTGACAAAGGCGTACGTGGCCAAAACGTCCTTCAATCAGATGTTGGTTGATTTTTGCTGTGTCTCTGCTCACAATCTATTCACCTGTATCGCCTTCAACATCTGCAGATACTGACGATCACCTTGGAGTCTTCTGTTGCTTTAGCTCTGAGAACTGCATAGTACAGTATCTATACCAGGACTGTTTGCAGCAGTCTGTCTCCTGTTTTCCCCTGTCTTGAAGCATATAGCTAGTAGCTGTAGATGTCCCAAGTCATACTGCGCTTCTTGCTGACTTGTGTATCTTCAGGCCCATACATGGGGGGAGGGGTGGTCGTTGGGTGCGTACAAAACCCCTTTCAGGATCTGTGGTGCGCCAAACGCATCATGATTTGAAGCTTTATCACTCCATTCCAGCATTTTCAGTATGTGTGTAAGACCATTTACACCATCTTCCATTTTGTTGTGTCATCCTTGGGTGGGAAAATTTTACGTACAGACATTTCCAAAATGTAACCCCCTTTCAAAACCCTGCGTACGGGCCTGATCTTGTCAAGCACAAGGACTCACACATGTGTTTGTTCAACTGACTCTGTTCTAGTGTCTCATTTGAGTGGTACGTACGTACGTACGTATTAATGTATACCTTAAGGCTACTTATTTTAACTGGTACTAATTTTAGCAAATTTAGAAGTAGTACAAAAATCATAAGAGTTTTGTGTCTTGATTACCTTCACTACAGAGACGGACCATTCGTCAGCGGTATGAGGAGGAAGAGCGCACTGCACATCTGCAGTTTGAAGAGGATCGCCAGCTGCTGCTAGTGAGGTTACAAAGTGAACAGAAGGAGAAGATCAGGAGACTGATGGAGGAGAAGGTTGCTGCAGAACTGGCCTCTGGTTAGCACTTAAACCCTGGCACATAGCCATGTACTTGACTCATGTAGCTGACAATTCCTGTGCAAACCTAACAAGCATGCAGCCACCTTGCCACACACACACACACACACACACACACACACACACACACAAACACACTCACATTCACACACACACACACACACGCACACACGCACACACACACAATGCCATTGTGTTGATCACTTGTGTCATGTGTGTGCTGTTTGTCCCAACAGCTGAGAACTGGCATCAGACAGGGAAAAAACGTAGAACGTCGGAGTTTGCTGAGCCAGAGAAGAAGCGAAAACCATCTGTTGTCAGTGATATCCTCCTTGTTCAGAGTGTGTTAATGTGTATACAGCACTGTATATAGTACACACACACACCTGTATAGTCACATACATGTGTATGTATCTTTGGGTTTGGGCCGGACTAAAGCAAGTCTGTTTCATGTACACACACAAGGTGTGTGGGTGCGCTTGTGAAGTGAGAATCCTTGACGGTAGCTTCAAGGCCTTACGTTGTGTACATGCTAAAGGACATTGACATACTGGAAGATATCGCTGCAGTCAGGAAGGTAGGTGTAGGACCATTGCTGTCTCACTTCACCTCCAGCTAAACATGCTATTGCCCTTCACCCCACTTTGATATTAATGTATTTCCCTGAACTCATGGTATATTTCACAGCGGCAAAGGGAATTTGAGCAATCACACAGACTAGGTTGATGAACAGTGCAGGGTGTTTTGGCCCAAATGTCTTTGTCAAGTGAAGAGTGCTATATCTACGTGATTTGCTCAGGAATCCCTTTGCTGTTGTCTGACATACTGTACGTAGCTGTGAGCCTCTACCACCATATGATTCACAGTACCTGCTGTGGTTGCTCTAGAGTCACTGGCATTGCTACGGTTTCTCTCTACCTTGAAGGCACTGGACTACCAAGGGTAGCTCTATTAGCTGTACATTGTCCTGTCCCCAAAAACTGCCAAACAACAAATAAATTTCTGCTTGAAATTTGTATGGGAAAGCAGCAACTGCTAATTTTTGGTTGATTGAATGCTCTATGTACAGTATAAACAGGCCATGTGTACATTTTGGATGCCTAGCTTCTCTCAGAAGTCTTCAAGTGCTCCAGTACTTCATGGTTGGGTTTGGTACATGTTCCCACACCTCATAGGGACGTGCAAAGATAACAGTGCAGCAGAAGAAAACTCACACTTCAAAGTCTGCAAGAGTAGGAGTCGGTGAGTTAAGAGCAATGAGTCAGCATTGACTGTGCAGTGCAAGTGTGGTACTTAGTGCAACACTCCACCTTTAGTATACATCACCCTTACTGTGTGCTTTCCATCAACTACACTAATTTTAGATCCCATTATGTACATTTTAGGGCTGGAACGAAGCTTCCTAAGGAGTGAAATTATTTTTACCATTCAAAGCTTCATTTCTGCTTTATTGCTTTGTTAGTAATACAAATCATTTGAATTATTGTTATTACTTTAATTCATCGGCTTCTCATTTTATCTCTATTCCTTCTCAATATGATTTTGAGTGAGTGAAAACTTCAATCTTTGCACAGAGTGGCCATTTTAATGATGTCATAGTCGTGAACCTTATAGTTTTGCATACACAGCAAAGCTTCGAAGCACTCCAAGCTTTTTCAGATGAAGCTTCAAATAGTAAATCAACATTTGTTCCAGCCCTATTACGTACTTTTGTTACAGTTTACAAGTGACCTTAGATACATAATTATTATAGTAGTACCATGCTAGTGTATGACTGAGGTCTTGCTGTCTTAGGTCCTGCAACAGTTGTTGCCAGTGTGAGCAGCAACAGTGAACCCAAGCCCCTTGAACGGAACCATGTAATTGTGGACCAGGGAGAAATCTGCTGTAATGGACAGTGGTGGGTGCTTGTATGCTGTGTAGTGTCAGCCTTAATGGACAGTGGAGGGGGCTGTATGCTGTTTATTGTCATGTGTGTCATCTACTGTATCTGCTGTAATGGACAGTGGTGGGTGCTTGTATGCTGTGTAGTGTCAGCCTTAATGGACAGTGGAGGGGGCTGTATGCTGTTTATTGTCATGTGTGGCATCTACTGTATCTGCTGTAATGGACAGTGGTGGGTGCTTGTGAGCTGTGTAGTGTCTGCTGTAATGGACAGTGGAGGGGCTGTATCCTGTTTATTGTCATGTGTGGCATCTACTGTATCTGCTGTAATGGACAGTGGTGGGTGCTTGTATGCTGTGTAGTGTCTGCTGTAATGGACAGTGGAGGGGCTGTATCCTGTTTATTGTCATGTGTGGCATCTACTGTATCTGCTGTAATGGACAGTGGCAGTGGTCGTATACTCTTTTGAAAGCTTGTCTGGCTAGGCTACGTCTCTAGGAGCGTATCAGTAGCCAAGGGTTTGATTGCATCAATTGCATCTCAGCAGCCAACTGCTACGGTACCTTTTTTCAGTGGTTTGGACCCACTGATAAAAGTAGCAGTCAGTTGCCAAACTGAGGCTGTGATGAATGTTCATTTACTATTCATAGCTTCATTTGAAGAACCTTCAATTGCTTTAAAGCTTCGTTTGTGTATGGAAACATACAGAGTTTGCATGGCATTGTGTTTAGTATGACATCACTAAAATGGCACACACACACACACACGCACACACGCACACACACACACACATACACACACACACGCATTCCCTCAGTGTCCTTTCCTCCTGTCCAGTTTCCAGATTGGTGCTCGGGTGTTGGTGGAGAGAGCGAACAATGGTGCCTACTAGTAAGTCCCTTCATTCCCAACGCCAGCACACAGCTGCAGGGTACTAGCCCAGGTGTGCTAGAAACATGATATTATGACAGACGAGTCAATGAACAATATGTGAACAATTGTAGGGCACTCTGGCCTACACTAATACACAAGGAATGTGATATTTCAACAGACCACTCAAGAACAGATGCACTGCTGTATACAGCACCCGTGCCAAGATAGACCTTTTGCCAAATAAATTTTAATTACTTCCGGAATTCGGCAAACTCCAGGAATGTATGAACGTAGCACATACAGGAAGTGGAATCCCGCAAATAGGTTAAGACAGCTTTGTAGAGCCCACCTAGGGCTTCAAGTTGATTGCCGTGTCGTGTTCATCGGCTATAGTTGAGATACTTTTCGAATGCAGAATGCCAAGCTCCTGCGCCGTCTGTGGAGGTACCTCGAAGAACATGTGGAAGAAGCTGAGCTTCCATCAATTCCCCTAGGATTGACGGATGAGAGATCTGTGGCGCACATCATGGAAGCTTCCATCCGACTTTGTCATCAAAGAGCACCATAGGGTGTGCAGCCAGCACTTCGTGTACGGCAATAAAACGGAGAGCAGCCCAACGCCCCAAGCAGATATTGGCGTACGCTTTGGATCACCGCGAAAGCAACCCGCACCGAGAAGATCATACCCTAAGAAGCGGCTGAAGGACCTCATAAAGGAAGAATGCGTTCAGATCACAAAGGAAGAGGTTAATTGGACAGGTATTGCGAAGAAGCCATTGTATCCCCCTAATATCTAACAACAGAAAGTTTCACAAAAATATAATCACAAAATTCCTAAGGCAAGGTGTATTCACAAAATATGCATCTTCCAAAAATTTGTATGCAAATGATATGTGCATGCGCTTCTAGTCTAGCTTGCTAGACCCTCTCTCAGTGCTGGAGTAGGCATGACAATCTTGTGGCTTCCTTCTCTGAGACCTTAGTGTGATTTAGACCAGTGACCTCCATTGTACAACAACCCTTCATGTACGATATGTCGATGACTGGTTGACGATTCGCGTTCACTGACAGCGTGCCAAGACTGATATCATTATTAAGAACACGTGCATAAGACAAAGACCATTGTTACAGGAATAGTAACTACAAACAGAATAGATAGCATTTAACACAACCATAATAGTAAAGGACTATATCTAGTAACAATTAGTGGTTGGCAGTGTCTAGGTGGTAATAACTACCAGTATGCCACATCTCCCTTCTTCTAGTATGTGAGTCTGGAGGTAGTACCGCCATGTACTCCGGTTTGTGAGCATGTGGCAATGGTACGTCTTTGCTTGTTCTCCGGGGTTGTCTGAGTTGAGTCTTCTTCGAGTCGTCTTGAAAGATGACTCTGATTTCTCCGAACTGTACCAGATGGGTTTTCCACAAGGTAAGACCTGGGAGTATCAGCTGACTGAATCACTCTTCCAGGATCTGGTCGGTCTCGGGTGCGAACCCAGACTGCCTGGTTGTCGGGTAGTGGCGATACAGATCTGGCTCTGTGGCGGCGATCGTAGCCTGCCTTCTGCTTTCTCTTCTGCTCTGCATCTTTCTGCCAAAAGCTGGTGAGATAAGGCCATTCCGGTATCAAGGTACTTGGGACTTGAGGAATGTCTGTCCTCAGTGGTCTGCCCATCAACAGCTGTGCAGGACTGAGTCCACACCAGGGCAGTGGAGTTGTTCTGTAGGCAAGTAGTGCCAGGTAGGGATTTGCTGGCTTGTCAAGGAGGCTCTTGGCAGTCTTCACCATCCTCTCGGCCCTGCCATTACTTTGGGGGTAATGGGGGCTGCTGGTGACTTGCTGGAAGTTGTACTCTTTCGCAAAGTCCTTCATCTCTTGGGATGAGTACTTGGGAACCGTTGTCACTTAGTAGCACTGCAGGTATGCCATGTCATGGCTTTGAGGCACGAATCACACTGGCTGAGGTGGTGGTTGTCAGTGTCTGGACCTCCAGATAGCGAGAGAAATAATCAGCGACCAGTAGGTAAGTTTTCCCATGAAGCTCAAACAAATCTGAGGCTACCTTCTCCCATGGATGGTTTGGAAGTGGCGAGGATATCATAGGCTGTCTGTGAGCTACACTTGCCTGGGTGCAGGCTGGGCAACTCTTGACTAGCTGCTCCACCTGTTGTTTGACGCCAGACCACCAGACAGCAGAGGAAACACACAGGTGACATCGCAGAATTCCTTGATATCCGCTGTGAATTTTGCTCAGTGTTTCCTGCTGCAAGCTTCTTGGCATCACAATACGATGACCTCGGAGGAGTAGATCATGATGGAGGGAGAGTTCCCCTCTCACAGGCCAGTACTGCAAAAGATCTCCCGTGAGTTGACCTTTGTTTGCCCATCCATTCTTGCAGAATGAGATAAGTTGGGAACAAATGCTGTCTTCCTGCTGCGCTGTCCGATAATCGTGCAGACGGTCAGAGTTTGCTGGGAGGTAAGAGGCAATGGCATGCACAAACGTCTCTGTCTGTGCAGCTTCCCAGGTGTGAGTGGCATCTGGGGAGGCAACTGGGGCACGGGAAAGGGTATCTGCTGTGTACAAATGCTTACCGGGGACATGGCTGATGGCATAGTCAAAGCGCATGAGGCGGATCCGGAAGCGGAGGACACGCGGTGGCAGGCAATCAAGGTTGGTTTTGCCGAGGAGGGGTACCACGGGCTTGTGGTCTGTCTCCAGCAATATTGCCTTGCCGATGACATAATCAGAGAACTTCTCACATGCCCACACAAGGGCAAGGGCTTCCTTCTCAATCTGTGAGTACCTCTTCTCGGTGTCTGTCATGGATCAAGAGGCAAAGGCGACAGGCTTCCACACTCCTGATTGTTGTTGCAGGAGCACTGCCCCTAACCCATAGGCAGAGGCATCAGCAGCGATCTTGGTTGGTGCATCAAGGCTATACAGGGCCAAGGTAGTGGGTCTTGCCAGCTCGTTCTTAATTTCTTGGAAGGCGGTGGCTTGGGCGGGTCCCCACACCCATGACCTCTTGCTGCTGAGAAGCTCACGTAGGGGTTGTGAGAGCTCTGCAATTTTGGGGGTGAATTTGCCCAGTTGGTTCACCGTCTCTGTAAATCTCCTCAATTCTGTCGCGAATCACGTTGTCATTCAGTGGTCGAAAATCCACGCAAATGCGGGCTGCTCCAGACTTCTTGGGCACAACCACCATGCCCGCACACCATGGGGTTGGTTCCTCAACTGGGGAGATTACCCCAAGTGACTCCATCCGAGCAAGCTCATCCTGCACCTTCTTCCTCAGGGGTAGAGGGACATTGCGAGGTGTAAAGAGGGCAAAGGGCTTGGCATCTGGCTTAAGCTGGATTGTGTAGCTACTACCCTTGAAGGTCCCAAGGCCCTTAAAGAGAGTGGGATACTGCTCTGGAATAGGAGTGTTAACACCATCAACTTGGGCAGGTACATGCAGGGCCTGAATGGCTGGTAGGCCTAGCAGGTTGTGTTGGAGGTGTTTCACCACAAAGATGGGCTGTGTACATTGGCGGCCTCTGTACTGTAGTGTGGCATGGAGCTCTCCTCTGACATTGAGTGGCTTACTGTCGGGTCCATGGAGTTTCTTGGTGGGCGTCTTGACCTCACTCATGCCCAGGGATGTCCACAGGTCTTCTGAGATCACAGTTACTTCAGCGCCTATGTCCACTTTGAAGGGTACCTCATGTCCATTCACAAGCACCTTGCAGTTCCATGTAGTGGCTTGGTCTGTCCCAATGACATTGAGGAAAGCCATATCATAGTGGTCTGCTGCATCTGACTCCATGGGTGTGACTACCTCCGCAACTGACTTGCGAAAGCATTGTGCGCTGTAGTGCCCCTTCTTCTTACAGTTGTGGCACTCAGCTTCTCGGGCTGGACACTGTTGTCTTGGGTGGGGTCCTCGGCCACATCGGGAACACTTCCCTTGTGCTAGCTGCTGTTGCTTGGCAGGTGCTTGGGATCGTTTCCTTTGAGTCCCTTTTCCGTTGAACTGGGGATTTTGTCGAAGGAAATCAATCGACTTCTCTGTCTGGCCAGTCTGCAGAAGGACCTGCTGCTCCTGAACTGCTTCACGCTGTCGCACTAGCATTTTTGCCTTCTCCAGGGTCAGTTCTGCGTCCATTTGAAGCCATGCGGACTGCAACTGATTGCGAATTCCGACAACAATTTGATTGTGAATCATCTGGTCCCTGAGATCGCCGTACTCACAGTTTTCTGCCAAGTGGTACAACCTGGTTATGAACTGTTCCGCAGATTCACTCTCACCCTGGCAGCGACGGTCAAACCGTGCCTGCTCAAAGATGACGTTCTTCCGCACCTTGAAAAAGTCGTCAAACTGCTGGATCACCGTGCTGTACTTCTTCCGATCCGCATCAGAGATGTTAGTGGAAGTGAGGGTATCCTCTGCATATTCCCCCATGCAGTACAATAGGGTACTGACTTGTCTGTCGTCACTTTCGGCTGACAGACCGGACGCGAGGTGAAACTGCTCAAATCAGCGCTTCCACCGGGGCCATTTGTCAGGGGTCTTGAAGTCAAAAGACGGGGGAGGCTGCAGGCGGACACTAGCCATACTTCTGACACCATGTACGATATGTTGATGACCGGTTGATGATTCACGTTCACTGACAGCGTGCCAAGACTGATATCATTATTAAGAACACGTGCATAAGACAAAGACCATTGTTACAGGAATAGTAACTACAAACAGAATAGATAGCATTTAACACAACCATAATAGTAAAGGACTATATCTAGTAACAATCAGTGGTTGGTAGTGTCTAAGTGTACTACTACCAGTATGCCACACTTCATTGAGTTTGTGTATGCAAAATCTGCTGGTGGTAAGGCTACCTTGGTGCACTCAACTTGTGTTCTCCTTCTGTTCACAGTGGTACCATCAAAGACTTATCAGCAGCAGATGTAAGTGTTTGGTGTGTGCAAAGGCTACTGATTGCCAGTTCTGTTCCTTTCAGCATGCTTTGACAGATGTACAGTTGTACTGGAAACTAGTGATGGGTAGATATCAAGTCACTCCTATCTTCCTCTATTCCTCCCCTCCTTCCTATCCCCTCTCCCTATCCATCTTCCCCTCCCTCTCCCTTTCTCTCCCTCTCCCACCCTCCCTCACTTCCTTTTCCCTTCCCTCTCCCTCTCCCTCACCCACCCTCCCCCGCTTCCTCTTCTCCCTCTCCCTTTCCCTCTCCCTCTCCCACCCTCCCCCACTTCCTCTTCTCCCTCTCCCTTTCCCTCTCGCACCCTCCCCCGCTTCCTCTTCCCTTCCCTCTCCCTCTCCCTCTCCCTCTACCTCACCCACCCTCCCCCACTTTCTCTTCTCCTCCCTCTCCCTCTCTCTCTACCACTCACCCTCCCCCACTTTTTTCTCTTCTCCTCCCTCTCCCACTCCCTCTCCTCCTCCAACCCTTCCCCGCTTCCTTTTCCCCTCCCTCTCCCTCTCCAGGTAACAGTGTTAAGGTCAGGAGAAGCAAGGCGCATTTCCTTCCTAGACATACAGGATGGCCTCTTCACCTTGAAGCCACCTCTCATAATGTTTCCTGACATGTCCCATAACAGCAACTGACATAATTATATCCCACACCACTGGCTATACGTACGTACATGTATCTGTGTGTGTGCGTGTGCACCTCTTTGCTAAAGACTGGGTAGGAGCCTTTCACATCCTGTGCATACAACCATCATTTAGGTACATGCACTATAGCCATGAATCACTTGTAGTATACTACATACATACAATATAGCAATCTCCTGTTCTGCACCTGGGTATTATTGGGCTTATTGCCCAGTAATTTGTGATAATGTTATTCAAAGCATTAAATAGTGTACTATGGTGTCAGTGACATAAATGTACATATCACCTATGACATGGGACAAACAGTATGACATATGACATGATTAACAGCTATGTGTGAGCAGATTTGAGAAGATGACCCACTTCGCGCAATATGTAAACAATAGCTATAGGACAAAACAGTCATGCGGGTGATGTTTCACTGAAAAACGAATTATGGTATCATTCATATCTATGGCACAGTCTCTATCTTGTGGCCAAGTTTGAACCCTATAGTCCTTCTCTGAAGCCCTAAACAAAGACTGTGACCTTACACGGTGGCCATTGGGTGCGACGTATACGAACATGTCACGTAAGTGTAAAAAGCTATGCACATTATTCAAGGCAACCAGGCCTGGCTCAAAGTCGACATACGTACATTAATCCAGCATGCTCGACGAGCATGAAGACCTTCCTGTGCCGAGGACAAGGCAGATACGCTTCCCACGATGACCAACCCAACTTATCCGCCATGCATTTGTGCCATGACCAGAAGTCCACGTTTTAATTCCCTTTTTTGGCCTAGCACCTAGTGTAATTTCATATTTTAGGCGAGCGTATCTTGGGAACTGAAGCAGCTATTGAAGCGCAACAAGGGCAATAGAGAGCTCAACCACTCTGCTTTAACACGGTGTCACTAACTCAAAATTGATTAACTGCGCAAAGTGGGTTGTTTTCTCAAATCTTCTCGCATATATGGAATGTCCTCGTCATGTAATGAAGATTAAAATAAAGAAGTATGTGCATCTATTTTATCTGAAGTATGCCGTACAGTGGTTGGTTGCAGGCTTTGTTGGAGTCCTCTGTTCTTGCCCTATACACCTTACACTACTACAAATCATGGCTATATTTAGAAATACAAGCAAGCGCGGCCTTTGGCCGCTCTTGCTCCCTCCCTTCCATTCTGCCACCTATGTGAAGTACGTATGTACATGCATGAGCAAGCTGTGGTTGTGGGTGTAGCCCATAGTATCCCTTTTCACTTATTGGATTGCCCCACCTGCCTGTGGTTTGTTGCATGATTCTCACTGGCAATACCTCCATAGCAACACCTTCATAACAACACCTCCATAGCAACACCTCCATAGCAACACCTCCATAGCAACACCTCCATAGCAACACCTCCATAACAACACCTCCAATCAACAGGTCAGCTGTAGAGGACACCTCTAAGATGATGAAACAGTCAATCAATCTACGGCCTTAAAGGCAGCTGTTTATGGTTCCGGTTGCAGGTTGTGCAGAATAACTTGCCATGTGTGTGTGGGGGGGGGGGGGGGGATGGGTGGCATCAGTGATGTGCATGTCTACAGTTGGTACATTTTGTGCCCCATTTCCACTTTGTACATCATTCTTTTCTCACTCAGACAGTGTATCAGGTGCACTGGTGGTCAGTTTAATTTACAACCTGTGGCCTGTCCATTTTCAGCTTTCAGCCTACTAAACTTGAAGTTAAAACTGAAACTGAAATCACACAGAGCAAACTCAGCTTTCAATAGTTAGCGATAGGTTATGTTGATGTAAAAGCAGATCATATGGACCATGGATCAGGAGGTGGATTGCTCCTGATGACGAAGCTGTCACAAGGCTAGCGTGTGGCAGTATCTAGCGCTTTATCACACCAAAACTGACTTGACTCTGCACTTGCACTTGTGGTAGTTATAACCCTCTTCAAGGATAGCATAGGTACTCATTGCTACGTGCAGTAACAGATACCATTTCAACCTGCACTGTGTGGTCTCTTCCTGGTAGCACTGACACATGTGCAGCATGCACTGTGTGGTAGTCGTGGTGGTACATAGTACTTAAAGAATACAGGCAGGAGAATAGGTGGGAGGGTATCGAATTGGCAACATTAGAATTGCTTTGTAATGGGTGATGGCGGGTTTAGATATGTAAAAATGCATGTGGTGTGTGTGTGCATGTCCATTATATACACATACATAGCAGCATTACATTAGTTGGTAATTGTATTATGGTGGGCACTTATATTTGAGGTGAAGTGAAACAGAGAAACCAGACAAGTGCCAAATTGCCCACTACCCATACAAGTCGGTGTTGTGCATTAGGTATTTAACTAATGACCAGGCTTCATGCTGTGTACCCTCAGAGACTACAGTGAAGGAAACACAGGCGAGAGGACTATAGAAGCCTATCCATTAGTCACCCCACAATACCTCTGTTTGATCATGAGCCAACCCACACATCCTGTATGGTTTCCCTTCCTCACCTCAAACTTGCCATGTACAGTTGCAAATATTTGTTGAAAACTCTACCTCTAAATACAATTAAGAGTACATTTGTAATGTTTTTGCATTCTTTGAATTATTCTCACAAATCCCATGCATACCATTCGCGATTTTGAGGAGCATTAAGAACATGACAAAAGTTCCAAGAATATCAGTGTGAGTACAGTTTGCAATGGGCTCTAGCCCATTATATAATTATGCAGAATACTAATCCACCTGATTCATGCATACCTTAGATCCACTAATACAGTAGTCTCCCATTTCAGAACCCCCCCTGGTGAAGGACCACTTCATGTATATATAAGACCAGCTTTGCTAGTCACAGATACATACAGTACACATGTACCAGACACCTCCTTTTGAGAGACCACCTGTTTTGAAAGACCATCTTAGAGTGGGCCCTAAGGGTGATCTCTCAAAGGGGAGACTGCTATACTAGATTGTACCAGGTATACACCCTGGCTTAGCATCTCCATGGACTGCACGTATGCTGCATAATTAATCCACTACATGTGCACTATGTGTACAAGCCTACTCAGATAAGTGCATGCATAATTGTGTGTGCCACACACATGCACGCACACACACACACACACACACACACACACACACACACACACACACACACACACACACACACACACACACACACACACACACACACAAGGGAAGGACTGATCAATTGGTGTTTCAAACAAAAAATCCTTGCTAGTGGCATTTTGATGATCAAGACTGTTGGTTTTTTGGTTTGAAAAGTGTGGTGATTGATGTGTGGGTATGTAGATAGTCCACATGAAGATGGCAATCATGGAATATTATGAGCAAGGTCTCCACCTTCCATATAGACATACGTACATACCACACTTATGGGGAAATATTACATGATATTTCCCGAGGCCAGAAACCACATATCACTGTGCAATGCATCCCCTGAAAGTGTGGTATATCTTATACATACCCCATTACCAAGAAAATCATGTTCAAATAGAAGTTTCAGGCCTGAAAAAGACACTTCTTTGGAACAGGGTTTATGTGTACATAATCCTATGCTCGCGAACCAGAAACAAGCCTCGGATGCACTCTCAAGTGCCCCATGCTCTTCAAACTGGTATGTTACTGTATGTCCAGCACAACACCCCATGCAAACAGTGTAAAAATATAACTTCCCTTCATCACTAAGATGAAATTCAATGCTACACTGAAATTCAGTACATGAGTTTACGAAACTGCCTAGGACTAACATCACTTGCCCAGTCACTACAAAGGCACTCCTATACTGTACCTCTTGTATTGCCACTATTTATAGCTAACAAATTATGCAGTCCATTGATCACGTCCCTATAGGACATGTACAGTTAGTGTTAAAACCTAAAGGATGAGCTTTTGTACTGCTCCCTATTCTTCAGCTTCTCGTCACGCATAGCCGGGATGAGGCCCTTCTCAAAGGCAATCTGGAGGGTTTCATCTGCTGTTGTGATGTGAGGATACTGACGCAGTGCCCACTTGATGTAGACAAGGAACTCATTCCAGTCCACGAGACCATCGGCATCCATGTCGATTGCTTTGAAGGCCAACCGTGTGTCCACGCATCTGTAGCAGCCAAAGTATGGCTGCATGAAGCCGTGGTAGAAGGAGTCAAACTGCAGGCAGTTGTCCTTCTTCCTCTCCTGCGAATCCCACTCGTCCCACTCACGTTTGATGTCATCGATGATTCCCTGGTGGTGGTCCTGGGTGAGCTTTGCATTTGCAATAACCTCACTCATTGCAGTAGTGAGCTTGCCTCCAGATCGATCGAAAAGAATGGCTAGGCCAACTTTGCTCATGTACTCCTCCTTTCTGCCCTCGCGAAGATCTTCCAGCATCTTCTCCTTCATTTCCTGGAGGACTTTGGCGTCTTTGAACTCCTCGTGTTCGCCAAACAGGTTGATCAGTCTGTCCCTAAGCATATCGACAGTAGCCAGGGTAGTGATGCGAATGGGTGCCTCCACTCCAAAGAAATCGGCTACATCAAAATCTCCTATGCCCAGGAAACCAAACACCAAATCGCAGGCCCGTGCACCATAAATTGGCTGTTTTGGATGGGGCTCCTTTCCCGTCGTCAGCTTGGTGATTTCATATGCAGCGCTCCTCAGGTGCTTGCAGTTGTACGTCTGCTGAACCTTCTCATTCCCCATGCGAATCAGGTTCATCATGGTGACGGAGGAGCAAGCATGCCCCAAGGCAGCACCTTCCTCACACAGGCTGGCCCACACTCCGTCTGCTCCAGCACTCAGACAGTCCAGCTGTGAAGCAGTCTGCAGATCCCACTTCTGGTGAATGTGCACAAGCAGCTTCCCCGAGCTCCAGCCGTTGGAATCCATGGTCCTGCGAATGCTGGCTGTCCATGCCTCCAGCTCTTCAGGAAGAAACTCTCCAAATGGATCTTCAAAGCAAAGGGCGAACATGCGGTGTTCTTCTGGCAGTCGTGCCAGGAAAGTGACGATCTCCAGCACGCGTTCAGGAACATCCGTCATAGCCACAGGTAAATCACGCATGTTGAGAAGGATGCGAGCGTCTTTGGATATGTTCTCTTTCACCCACTTGATCCACTTCAGGATAAGCATGCACATGTCGTTCACTGTGAACTTCTCTCCCCACTTGATATCTTTGCTGGCGAAGTCCGCCTCGAAGAATGTATTGGCCAAACCATACTTCTTGTTCTTCCGCAAGGAGACGGGGACGGACTCCGTGTCGTACGCTCCGTCTTTGATGCCTTCGGTCACTTCGGAGAAGGAGTACAGCCGGCTGCGATCTTCACCCGAGTCGACCAACCATTGACAAAACTCATCGTCCACGCGGGTCATGTGGGAGAACGAAGCAACAATGATGTCCTTTATTCCGCACTTCTTGACGTGCTGAAAGATCTTCTTCTTGTTCTCCATTGTGTGGCTGCGCAGCTGACCGACGGTGCTCTCGCGGATGGAGTTGTCGAGCACGAAGAAGTCCATATTTTTCAGTCTCTCTCGCTTCTGCACTCGCACCGCCTCGATGTCTGCTCGCATGCGGGCGACTTCATCTCGCACAACCTTGGTATCTGCACCGCTCATCGTCAGTCCTGCCCCGAAGACTCAGAAAGCGACTAGAGCCACTCTTTTAAGCAATTCGCTATTAGACACTCGGAAGCCTGAACAACAAGGCGGTAACGGCTGACTTTCCGTTTTAATTTATGCGGTGAAGCGCATAGCAAGACAAATCTATTAGTGGTTGTGGTGACCTGAAGCACACGTTGACTGTAACACTGAACTAGAACATGTACTTGGACATTGTTATGATTACACTTGTTGATCGTGTTGCCTGCAGTGCTTAGAACATTGGTGCCAGCTGCTGTGTATTCAATCAATCAATCGATCAATCATTATTTAAGTGCACCATGCCCATTGGCACTAGGGCACAGATTGGCCCCATGCAGCACTTACACATAACAGGCAAAATGAATACTCATGGACCTGCAGTGGTGTGTTTAAGTTGAAAGCACTTGGTGTCAAGGCCCATTTCCCTGTCAATGAATTATTGGTGACCATTTGAGCGGGGCTCCTCTAGAATACGACAGTGGTGGTCTCGGTGTCACAAGGAATCTGGGTCCCCGATTTTTGTTCCCCGTATATATACAATATACAATATTCCCTAGTAAAAATATAGGTACTTTATAAACCAACACCCTGGATGACCATACCCCTTATGGTAAGCACTCCCTTGACTGTTGCCTATATAATCACAACATTATAACTTTAAGGGCCATGTTGTATGACAAGTAATGGGTGTTGCATAAGAGTTTGGGATGTGGTAAGGACCATGTGGGGAAAAGTAATTACCCACAATTATTGTTTGGCTGAGGGGGCAAATGTAACTGGTTCTTTACATGCAACCCATTAATTACTGCCCATGTATAGCAGCTCCGATTCCTTCAGACAAAATCATACAACCACCCTTTGCCATGCACTTCTTCTCAGCACTTCTTTTCAAGTTCAGCACCATTGTGTATCCTGCTGAGCCCGTGTGGCTGCTGGAGCTGCTTGTGACATGCACCACCCTAACATACACATTAGGTCACACTTCCACTGGTTGCATATACTTAACTAATGGTATTACACTTACTACAAAAGCCTGGAGCTTCTAACCACTGCGCAGGCACCCCACATGGTTGAGATAACCGCATTTATACTAGTGCAAACACCATCTATCCCTGTTATTCTTTATAGTGAATTTTGTAGTGCATTGTGTATCCCCCTACATTACAATCCCTGACATGGATGCCATATCCCCCAGGTGCCATGGTAAATACTATGTAATACTAGAATGCTGCCTATACTTGCAGACTCCACAGGACAGTGTTGTGGTGCAACAAGCACAACTTTATAATGTATGTACATGTCAAAAATGAAACACAAACAGTCCATTAATAATCTTTGGAGGTAGAAGACAGTGCCACATAATATGAATATGTAGTCCATTTGTTCATATGATGTTATTCCAAACACCTGTAGCTGTAGCATGTTGAAATCATGTTTGTAGCTACCGTAATTTAAAACTACAAATTTTAACAGCAACTTAAATTTCGCATTTTGATATGTCCTAGATTGGACGAGTATTAATTTAGTGATTTTCCAGTTGTATCTGTGTAGCTATAAGACTTTTTTCACCTGCAAACACTTTTGGGTACAACTTTTAGCAAGTTTTGCACTACTCACTGAATTCACTAAATTAGTACCTGTTAAAATTAGTAGCCTTAAACTTATGCAAACTTAGTCAGGCGTTGCGTGACCCATCTGTGCACGGGGAGGGCCACGTCATGAGACGCCTGACTAATGCAAACTTTCGTCACTTGCATTTGTTTCTTGTACAAAAGTACACAATGTAACAAGAAACAAGTACAAAATTGTACAATTGTACAACAAACATCTACAAAATGGCTCCATAGGTGCTGGTCCGGTTCACTGCCATTTTCCCTTTCCCCCTCTTTCCTTACCATGTGTAGTTCCAAATGTTGTCTTTCATTCGTGTCACCATGGTACATAGACCGTCTTAATGAGCATTTCCGATAATGTCACTGACTAGTCAGTGCCCGTTGGTCAACTCCACCTGCACCTGTCACTGCTTTCCTGCTAACCAACATCCTGTCACCATTCATAGTCATCAAAGACCATCCACTCATCCCCTTAAACCATGTCTCTGTCAGACATACAATAGCATGTGAAAAACGTAATTACTTTTGCCTGTATATCCCTACTCTTCACCACTCTCCACCACTCAATCTGTCACCTCCATTCCATCTCCTCCCAACTCTTCTTGAAAACCCTACTACGGCAACTCATAATATTGAATTTCATGACCTCAAACTCACCCCATTCACACTGTCAGATTCCACATTAACACACTCCCACTGCATGCCCTCCCCCCTTCCAGCTGTGCCACTGCCCGTACTGCCTCCCACCCCCTTGTTAACTACACAGAACTCACACTATCAGTGACTGTAAAAAAGGTGATTTCAATTTTCCAGAGTTCCCCTAAAGCTACCTCTTACTGATATTGTAGCCTGGTTAGGTTTAAGATCAAAGGGTCTGTCTAGTTGAGATATCCTGTATCCAACCACATCCTGGGTGTTATTCTTCATAACACCTAGGTGTTATGAAGAATAACACCCAGGATGTGGTCACTGAACAACTGTCACCCCACTAATTGAAACAACATTCTCTATTATATGCTTGTGTGTGTGTGTGTGTGTGTGTGTGTGTGTGTGTGTGTGTGTGTGCATGCGTGTGCATGTGTGTGTGTGCATGCGTGTGCATGTGTGTGTGTGTGTGCACGCATCAATATGTGTTACTGTCTGCAGTGGCATGTAGCCTGCTGTTTCATATGAATGCTGAGTACACGGTGCAATATGTATGTCAGTTAGATAGTGATATCGAACTTCCAGGGCTCCTTCTCGGTCCATGAAGTTGGGGCAATGTCGATCGCAATTCTTGGCGAAAGCCCAGACAATTGGCGATTGTGGTGGGTGGATACGGATCTCCGTCTGCTCTCCTAGCCTCCACTACAAAACGAGCAAGCCACAGATTCAGCAGCAGGGCGCTCAAGGAGGCCTGGGGGTACCTTTCGCTGCGGCGCTTGTTACGTTCTTCCCGCCACTCGTCCAGAGCGCGAGCTGCTCAGTTGGTCGCTCTCACTGTGGTCGGCGGAACGTAGCCGTTACAAATCTCAGACATCTTGCCTGGTGACACTGGAGGGGCGAAGCGTGTCGTCGGCTGTTCTGAAAGCTGTAGATTTCTTTTTCTTCTTCGAAATCTGGGCCCGAATCATCGCGCGAATGTTGTCTATATGGGATAGGCTACAAATAGGTTAAACCCTAGCTTCTTCCGGTGTTACAGGATATCACCTCGGTGGTCAATTCATATCACCCTCGGGCCTTCGGCCCTCGGGCGATATGATTGACCACCTCGGTGATATCCTGTAACACCTAAGAAGCTAGGGTTTAACCTATACTTGAAGCAGATGTTGACCTGGCAACTGAATGCTGACTGCTGCATTATAGGTCTGTCAGAGGCCTTCACACGATATACAGGTGACCAAAGTGAAGGATTGATGCTAGGAACACAATTTTGGCAGCAAGTAATCTAGTGACTCTCTCTCTACAGAAGTCACTAGATTACTTGCTAGAATTGAAGATAAAACTTTTGAGAAGGCAGTGTCACATAGCTTATAAAAAGGGACAGTAAAACATTTGAAGCAGACTGGAAAGGATCCCTCTATTTATGAAACTGTTAGGCCAAGTTGCTCTACTGCAGCTCCAAATGTGCATGTGGTCACACATCAATGAACACTTCGAGAGAGCATGGCATGCACAAACTATCTGTACCATATACGCCACTCCCAGCATGACCTTAACAGAGACCAGAACAGCAGTCAAGAGTCCTCAGGAGTGCATCACATGATGGCCAGAGCTCCTTAAGGGCTGAACAGGTAATGTAAACCATGTGGTCATGTGACAATCATGTGATTTAATAAGCATTGTGTATTGATTCTGATTATATATGTGCAAGTGGTGAATTGCTGCCCACTCTGAAAGCGTGTGTGAACAAGGAGATAATCATTTGCTGCACAAGTTACTGTCTGCACTTGTGTGGACATAATCATATGCATTATGCTAGCTTACTCATTTGCACATACATATATTATTATTATTATTAATTAAGTGCACTGTGTTGTATAATACAAACACTAGGGTGTCAGCCCCATGCAGCACTATAATATAGTTGAATGTAACAAAGTGATAAAAGAATCACAATGGGCATAGTTCTTTAAGAGCAGCTTGTCCTTTTCTGCCACATCCTCTGCAGCGCCTTTCGCACTCTTCCATCTCTGCATGCCTCCTCCAGTACCCATATCACCCTCTCGTCGTCCTTCATGCTCTCCCATCCCACCACTATCTCTTTCATCAGCCTTGCCATTTCTCTCCTCTCTTCTGCCACAATACACTCCGGCACATAAAGTGCTTGACATCTTCCACTTCACCATTGTCACAATTCTTACAAAGTCGTTCGCCCCTACTTAACCCACACCATCTGCCAGTTTCTACCCTTAATTCTGCTGTTCTCCCTCGTAGTCTCACCATCATCCTCCTTTGCATCTTACACTCTATCTCCACACACCGCACCTTGCATTCGCATCCATTAAACTCCCAATCACTTCCAGCTTTAGCCGTTCCCTAGCTGCTTCCCTCCATACCTCTCACACTTCCCTCCATGCTATGTCCTTCAACACCTGCTTTACTTCTTTCATTGTCAACCCACTCACGGCCTCGGCATCTAACCCCTTCCATTCGAACCTCACCAAACTTTGTTGCAGCTCTTTCACCCACCGCACTGTACACCCTACTTCCAAGGCTTCAAGCATCACAACTTTCAATAACCTGCTATCAGTCATCCTCATTACCTGCACCCAGAACTCAATACTTCTCTTCCTTGCCACCCATTTCATTGGTAGCATGTTCATCTCAAATTGCAGGGAGACCAAAGGGTGTAGTCTCCCCACCCCTAAAAATATTCTTGCCGCTCGCATCTGCACATTTTCAACTGGCCCGAGTTGCGCTCCACTACCCATACCTCTGCCCCATACAACAGCACAGATTCAACAAGAGATTCCATCAGCCTCACAAAGGTAGCTCCTCTCACTTCCCCCACGGTGGCCCTGCACCTTCTGAGCTAGTCACTTAGTGCTTTTGCTCCCGCCTTTCTTCTCTCCTCCACCATTCTCGTACCTTGCAGGTGCTCATCAACCACACACCCAAGATACTTGTACTCCTGCACCACCACAATCTCTTCCCCTCCAACATGAAACTTCTCTTCCGTCCTCTTCACACCTTTCTTTCTCACATGCATTACCCCACATTTTTCCACATTCACTTCAACTGACCATTCATTACACCATTCTACTAATGTGTTCAACCCATGCTTCATAGATTTTTCATCCTCTGCAAGAATCACTGTGTCATCTGCATACAACAACACTGAGATTAGCTGACCCCTACACTTTACCCCCACTCCTGCCTCGTTCAGCTTAGTTATCAGTGAATTGATATACAAGGAGAACAACAGTGGCGAAAGGATGCATCCCTGTCTCAACCCGCATGTTACTTTGAAAGGTTCACTTCGTCCCTCTCCCACCTTCACTTCACAACTCACATCCTCATAAACTGCCTTTAAGAAAGCTGAGAGGCGACCTCCTAACCCCATTCCCTCTAAACACCTCCACAACTTCCCTCTGTCCACCCTGTCATATGCCTTCTTAAAGTCAATAAAACTGGCAAACATCCCTGTCTTTGTCACTGCTTTCACCTGCCCCAGTAATACCAAAGTCATTAACTGATCTCTGCACCCTCTTCCTTTTCTAAACCCTCCCTGCTCCTCTGCCACCAGCTTCCTTTCTTCAACTACATGCACCAACCTATTCTGAGCAATACTGCACATCGCCTTATAAGCAACTGGCAGTAATGAAATGCCCTGGAAATCCTCTGTCTTGCATATCCCACTTCTACTCCTCTTTGGTATGTATATATATATGTTATATACATGCATTATACACATGATAATACAATGGCTTACATTGGTGAGTGTCGTGATTGGTGAGTGGCACATTCCTGGATCTTCTTCCCCATGCACAGTCAGTGAAGATACTGGCATCTGGAGAACTGTATAAAAATTTCTAAAGCACAAAGGCAGAATGATTTATGCAGCATGTTATTTGTATATTTAGGCCTTTCCACTCCTTCCCACCAGTATCTCTCATTCCTCCCCATGGACCTCAAGTTCCCCGCTGTATCCCACTCCACCATCCCTTGCTATAGGAATATTAACTGCACATGCACTCCTGCCTGGCCCTCCTTGCCTCTAATCTCCCATGTGCACTCAGTGCACCATTGCATGCACTTGCCATAGAACTATATAGTCCAGCATGATCTCCACTGTGACATCATGTACCTTTTCCATGTCCATTCCATTGTCCATGTTCCATTTCCATGTCATCATGTACCTGTTCCTGTACGCAGCTGACAAAGACCTTCGGGTCAAAACATCCTGCATTTGATTGATTTATCATTATCAGTTGTGTCTTGCTCAAGAATCTCGTATCATTGTATTATCAACGCAACTATGAGCCTCTACAATATCATCATGTACCTTTATTTACATTACATTGCAGGCGTACATGTATTTCATTATGAAGTGCAAGTTGCAATTATGCTATACAATGTCATTTGTATATAACATAACAGCCCCACTCTAGTGTACACGTGGAGTGTGGTGTGGAAGTCTCTGTATGTTATTTTTACCTACTAGTGTATATAAATTTCTTTAGAATTAAAAGGGATTTAGGAATGGCTGGCAGAAAAAGCATAGAAACAAGCAAGAGTAACTCAACGCCCTGATAAACCACATTTCTGTGAAGTTCGCTCTGCATTCCTAATTTCCTTGTAGCTACATAGGACTATGTAACTGCTGGACATTTGGGTACAATTGTGCATGTGTTGTTCTATATTGTATACCTTGCACTGTTTTGTACAGCTACAGTACTGTTATTGCCCAATTGCGTATTCCAAATATGGAACAATGACATCATGCGGTTGATGGTCGTGTAGGGTGCCGAGTGCATACAGTTGTATAGGGAGAAGTACGTGGGCCTGGCAGGCAAGAATAGAATGGAAGGCATTTTGTGTACAGGACACTGAAAATGAGAAGGCATGACAGCAGATGCTGCTCACTTACTTTGGAATGAGGTAGCCTATATAGATGCTACTCAGGCATGCAGCCATATTCGTTGTAGCTATTTCATGTGTCCTTGCAGACTACCTTACGACCAGTCCAAAGTAAGTGGGCTGCATCCACTGGCATGCCTATTCCCTTTCAGCATCCTGTACACAAAATGCCCTCCATTCTGTTGTCATACCTGTAAATTGCTTGCATGCCACAATCACATATATATTATTACATATATAGACCAGTGGTCCACCTGGGCATGTCCATGCACCAAGTTGCATGGCCATGCATGCGCACCCGTTTATATTGCAATTGATACTACACCATGTATCTGTACAAATGTCCTGCACAGTATGTGTTATGCTATGAGGATTTATATTAGCACTTGCGAGGTTCCTTGAACAAGGGGGGAGGCTTAATTAGTAAATCTGTCTGTATTAAAAGTTTAGAATCTCGCATACTTTGTCACAGCATACCAAGTGCATGCTCATGAGTGCCTCCAATCCCTTGGATAGTATTTAGATTATATTACTTATTTACTTTAGATTAGTGCAATATATATTGTTACTTGCACTGAATTTATCATTGCACAGTCATGTAAGTACATATGTATGCAATGCATGCAGTACATACTTAATACATACATATTTATTATTATGCACACCACATATATACATGCTCCCTCCACAAGCAGGCACATGCAGCAAACATAATGTACAATAACATACATGCAAGAAAGATCAAGTGAAGAATAACACCTCCATCCATGCACTCATACATGTACGCATGTCACACATTGCTTCATACCTCAGCAGCTGCCATTTCAGTGATATCAATGTTCCTTGCACTTTACTTTGAATTGGCCACTTGATATGTGTAGTGATGAGCAATACTGGGTACAATATATTAATCAAGCTCAGTTCCAATAATTATACGAATAACAGTATTGAAATTGGGAGACAACAATCACTAGAGAATAATGTCTGCATATCTGGGGTACAGTATCCACCATCACACCATCTAGATCAGGTTAGTTGATTTGTTTTAGCACATTGCTGAAGATAGTCCAACACCTTGATTGATATTATTGCCGATTGCCGAAGATTGTTCTCAATGCAAACGATCGGCCATAATGAGCTCAATGCTGATGACCAGTTGTGGTCTTTGATTATCCACATTGCTGAAGGTCTGTATGTTTGCATAGGGCGGGGGGCATCGTTGACACATACCAAATGCAACAATCGATGTCCTGCGCAATTTAGACCGCGTCGGACAGCTAGTGCATGACGCCGCGAGGGGGAGGAGCTTCTTGCTCTAATTAAATCACACAGACAGCTCGGTCGGTATTTAAACCATCTAGTAGCAATGCACTACAGTTCTTTGGGATATTACTTAGAGTGCAGAAGTCTACAATCTGTACAGGAGTCTTAGATCTTGCGACTAAGGATGGGTGGTTCCCGAGCCAGCCGACCGATTCGTACTGAAACCAACCGCGTGAGTGCGGAAATCCAGAAAGCCTGGATGCAGAAGAGAGACAGACTGCAGAACATGGACTTCTTCGTGCTGGATAACTCCATCCGCGAGAGCACCGTCGGTCAGCTACGCAGCCACACAATGGAGAACAAGAAGAAGATCTTCGAGCAGGTCAAGAAGTGCGGAATAAAGGACATCATTGTCGCTTCGTTCTCCCACATGCCTCGCATCGATGACGATTTTTGCCAATGGTTAGTTGACCAAGGCGAGGATCGCAGCTACCTATACTCCTTCTCCGAAGTGACCGAATGCCTCAGAGATGGAGCGTACGACACGGAGTCCGTGCCCGTCTCCTTGCGGAAGAACAAAAAGTATGGTCTCGCCAATACTATCTTCGAGGTGGACCTCGCCAACAAGGATTGCAAGTGGGGAGAGAAGTTCACAGTGAACGACATGTGCATGCTTATCCTGAAGTGGATCAAGTGGGTGAAGGAGAACATATCCAAAGATGCTCGCATCCTTCTCAATTTTCGCGATTTCCCTGTGGCCATGACGGACGCTCCTGAACGCGTGCTGGAGATCGTCACTTTCCTGGCACGGCTGCCAGAAGAACACCGCATGTTCGCCCTTTGCTTTGAAGATCCGTTTGGAGAGTTTCTTCCTGAAGAGTTGGGGGCATGGACTGCTAGCTTGAGAAGGACCATGGATTCCAACGGCTGGAGCTCGGGGAAACTGCTTGTCCACATTCACCAGAAGTGGGGTCTGCAGACTGCTTCACAGCTGGACTGTTTGAGTGCTGGAGCAGATGGAGTGTGGGCCAGCCTGTGCGAAGAAGGTGCTGCCTTGGGGCATGCTTGCTCCTCCATTACCATGATGAACCTGATTCGCATGGGGAATGAGAAGGTTCAAAAGAAGTACAACTGCAAGCACCTGAGGAGCGCTGCATATGAAATCACCAAGCTGACCACGGGACAGGAACCCCATCCAAAACAGCCTGTTTATGGTGCAAGGGCTTGCGATTTGGTGTTGGGTGTAGGGGATTTTGATGTGGCCGATTTCTTTGGAGTGAAGGCACCCATTCGCATCACTACCCTGGCTACTGTCGATATGCTTAAGGAGAGACTGACTGACCTGTTTGGTGAATGCGAGCAGTTCAATGATGAAATTGCTGGCAATATGAAGGAGAAAATGTTGGAGGATCTTCGCGAGGGCAGAAAGGAGGAGTACATGAGCAAAGTTGGCCTAGCCATGCTCTTTGATCGATCTGGAGGCAAGCTCACTCCTGCAATGAGTGATGCAATTGCACAGATGCAGCTAACTGCACCTCACCACCAAACCATCATCAATGACATTCGAAAGCTGTGGGACCTCTGGGATGCGCAAGAAGAGATGGTAGGAGATGAGTGCCTGCAATTTGATTCTTTCTATCATGGTTTTATGGCACCTTACTTTGGCTGCTTCCGATGCGTTGACACACGCTTGGCATTTAAAGCAATTGACATGGATGATAATGGCCTTGTGGACTGGAAGGAGTTCCTTGTCTACATCAAATGGGCACTGTATGAATATCCGGAGATCACAACAGCCGATGAAGCCATGTCAGTTGCCTTTGAGAAAGGCCTCATTCCTGCTATGCGTGACGAGAAGCTCAGGAACAAGGAAGCATACACGAGCTCATCTTTTCGGTTCTCAAGCAGCTGAATGTAACTCTTGTGACAGACCATAAAGCTTCACTGTATATAGTTACGCATACTTATAATGCACTGTAACTTAGGCATAGAGCAGAAGTGATGTAACTTAGCTGAAAAAGATGCATATTATGTTATAGTTTTGAGTAGCTTGGTTTAAAATATGAAAAGAACTGTGTCTAGCTCTGGTTGGGCTGTCTGCATGTGCCTACCAAGACCTCTCTTCACAGACCTTAATTGTTACCTTGCAATGCATAGGGATAATACCTGTGAGTGTGCTGTATAATGTGTTGAGCAATGAGAGCTTCCTCAGCATACTGTGGTGTGTTTACAGTCAAAAGGTTTAAATTGCAAAGAATATGCAATATTTACATCCACAGCGCATAAATGCAATCTGTGCAGACAAGCCATGTCCTCACCCTTCTACCTTGTGGGCAGGAGTCATGTGAGCTATATAGTTGGAGGTTTGCGCAGGTTGGAGGTATGCGCGTCATATACACCTAACACAAGTACACTATGAAGTAACTGCTGGGAAGAACAAATTGTGCATCTGTAGGTTTCAGTGAGCCATGACCATAGGTATGTATATTAAGCAACTAGCAACGGCGGGCTTCCCTGCTTCGGCACCTCCACGACGGCTGCTGCACAATAGCTACTCCACGACAGTGTGACTTATGGTTGTGTAGGTATGCCAGCTGGTAGGCCTCAATCATAGCTATGCATGCATGTTGCAGGCAATACTGTATGTAGCATGATGTGGACAGAGATGGATATGACATAAAATCAACTGCAAAATTGGTAGTCTAAGAATGGAACTGAAGAACAGTGTATGTGAGCATATCAAGTAAATTAGAAGCTTATGTATGCTCAGGAGAACACCACGTCTTAAGATGGTTTTGGACAGGTCATGCATGGTACTGTTCCAGGTCAAAGTGTGATGAAAAGTCACTGATTGAGCTACTATATCTCACTTCGGCCTAGAACAGCACCATGCATGTACTGTCCGAAACCATCAAGACATGTTGCTCACCTGAGTGTACAATACTTGATGTGCCCACACATGCAGATATACGACGATGGATAGAAGGTGCACAATGTTGCTGACAGATTGTTAGCTATCATTGACTTGATGCAAAAGCAGCAACATGCTCACAGAAGGAAGAGGTCTATGATGTTGCTGCATTGTAGATACTACACATATGTATAATTAAAATCCTATAGTTGCCTAAATATGGCCACTTGCAGCTATTTCGACTCTTGCACAACAAGTACAAAATTTGCAAAATTGTACAGGAATTAAAGAGCAACAAATGATGCATGTTTTGACTGGTACTACATTTCATAGCACATAATGCATGTTTTCTTTCAGATACTAGCTGATAACTGCAGACAACTTACTAGATACCTTTCTGAAATGTAATCTGAGCCTCTCAGAACTATTGTATATACACGTATATGCATCATTGTCAGCTAATTATAAGTCACATGAGATATTCTGCATTATGCCTCAGTTGCTGTGATACTGTACTTACACAGCTGGTTATATAGTGAGCTGTATAAATAGCCAAATGTTACATTTGGCTGCCTAGGAACCAAAATGACGAGCTCTTGTATGCTTCTTTATGCTTGTCCCTGCATGAGCTTCTCATCACGCATAGCATGCAGGAATGAGGCCTTTCTCAAAGGCAGCTGATATGGTTTCATCTGCCGTTGTGATCTCCGGATACTCGTACATGCAGTGCCCATTTGATGTAGACTAGGAACTCCTTCCAGTCCACAAGGCCATTATCATCCATGTCAATTGCTTTAAATGCTAACTGTGTGTCTATGCATCGGAAGCAGCCAAAGTAAGGTGCCATGTAACCATGGTAGAAGGAATCAAATTGCAGGCACTAGTCTACTACCATCTCTTCTTTGTGCATGCATGCATCCCAGAGGTCCCACAACTTTCGAGTAGCTATCATTGATGATGGCTTGTTTGTTAGCTGCATCTGGTCATCAGACATATGCAGCATATGCCCCTTGCCTTCGGCTCAGGGCAGGTATGCTGCAAAATTTCTCCGACCTCAGTTCTCAGATCATATATACAAAGTATAATTATACACAATGTAACAGGATCAAAACAGTACAAATTTTGTCCATTTTGTACAACAAACATCTACAAATGCCTCCATAGTGTGAACAGCTGCCAACGTACTATATATTACATTACTTAGGTGTCACCTTTGAGGTGTAACAGTAGCCAGCTAAGTATATATGCGCATGACATGGTTAAGCTGGATCTGTGGGAACACTTTCACCAGTATATGTGGTATATACGTATACCAATGACCATGTCACCAACTCAAGTCAACACTGCAAAAAACAGTTGATGATGAGGTGGAGGCTCATGCTATGGCACTGAACAGAAACGGGGTTGTTGCTGAGTATGAAATCCTACGTAACAAAAAAGCATGAGTTGTGAATGATCTAAAGGAAGTCAGGACTCACGCTAGTGAGATGTTTCACCCTTGAGGGTCTTCATCACTCAAAGTAAAATGATGCATACTAATTTACCCTTCTCTGCTGCATGACTGCTCAACAACAATCCCATTACTGTGCATATAACTACACAACTGCATATGTGTTGCACCTGGTACTGGGCTACTCTAGTCTCATGCACCTTCCCCATACTGAATGGTCTGGTAACCAATACCTAGTGTATGCTAAGTCGTGCATAGGACGAGATCCTGCATGACATCATTGCTGAATTCACAGGCCCTGTATTGCTAATCTGTAGCAGGCTAATCATAATGGAGACCACTGGCAGCTTGAAATTCAATGTTTGCTGAATACCAAACCCTGCCAATCAGTGATCAATCTGAGTCATTTGTGACAGCTAGGTTGCTAAATAATAGATGAAACATTGCATTTGCATGAGAAGGCAAACGAGAAGAAAAGAGAGCTATTTATGGCTTTATTGATTCGAAGAAAGCTATGATAGAGTGAATCAGGCAAAGCTGTGGGAGGCACTAAGACAAGCACATGCAGGGCCCGTGGGAGAGAGGCTTGTGAGGCCAATACAGTCCCTATACTTGGAGTATGAGGTGAGAGTGAGGGTGGGGGAGAGATAGTAGAAGTGGTTTGAATTGGACCAGGAGGTGAGGTAGGGTACTCTCTCACCATGGCTGTTCAATGTGTTTTGGACACTATTGTGAAGGAAGTTAAGCAAGAGCGAGTTTCAAAGGTGTGAGACTGGGAAATGAGATAATTGCTGACGTCCTTCTTTTGCTGAGGACATGTTGTTGGTGGCAGACAGTGAAGAGTCCCTATACAAATATATTTGAAAAAATTGGATGAGGCATTGACAAAGTGGGAAATGAAACAAATTTGGGAGAATACAGAAGTAATAAAGGTGGGGAAGGAGAGAGGACACTGCTGTGTGGAAGTTGGGGGTAGGAAATTGGAATCGGCCAGTGGAGGTAATCAAGTATCTGGGGGTGATGATAAGTGGGGATCGAGGAAGAGGTCAGGAGTAGAATTGGAAAAGCAGCAAGGGTAGTAGGGGTGTTGAATGAACCAGTGTGGAAGAGGAAGAAGCTGAGCAAGAGGACAAAGCTGAGAGTATGCAGTGCCATCACAGTAACCACGCTGATGTATGGAAGTGAAGCGTGGGCACTAAATCGATTGCCTTAAAGGCCAACTTCATTTGCTCATGTACCCCTATTTCTCCCTTCACAGAGATCCTCCAGCATCTTCTCCTTCATCTTGCCAGTAATTTCATCATTGAACTCCTCATGTTCGCCAAACAGGTTGATCAGTCTGTCCCTAAGCATGTCGACAGTAGCCAGGGTAGTGATGCGAATGGGCGCCTTCACTCCAAAGAAATCGTCCACATCAAAATCTCCTATGCCCAGGAAACCAAACACCAAATCACAGGCCCGTGCACCATAAATTGGCTGTTTTGGATGGGGCTCCTTTCCTGTCGTCAGCTTGGTGATTTCACATGCAGCGCTCCTCAGGTGCTTGCAGTTGTACGTCTGCTGAACCTTCTCATTCCCCATGCGAATCAGGTTCATCATAGCGATGAAGGATCAAGCATGCCCCAAGGCAGCACCTTCCTCATTGGTGTGCTTACATTGGTGAACAAGGAGGACACATCAAAGCTTAATGAGAGCACAAGCCGTCTGTTCTCTCAAGGCAAAAACCAATAAGAACAGTATATTAAATTGAGGAGCTTAGTAACAATGAAGCTGAAGAAGGCAAAACTACAGAATACTGAAATGGTAATGTAAACTCAGGAAAGCTGAAACTGCATGCTATGTATATTTTATGTGTAATGTGCACATGTACAGAGTGTTGGTAAGTACTTGCTGCATGCAGTCTGCTTTTCTTGCCTCCATGGCACACATTCTCATCCAGTGTGTGTAAAACCAATTGTCAACTTCTGTATCCAGTGAGGCTCTGGAATGAAATGTTAACAGTAAAGTGATGGATCACACTTGCAGAAACTGCCTCTTTAAACAAAATTGCCACAACTGTGTACCAGTCATGTTAGTCTCAGCCGGCTATGAAGCCACTGCTAAAATGACCTAATTTTTATTATTGACGGTCAGCATAGAGTGATACGTATTATACCTTACATCATCAGGTTCACATATTGTTTGGTATAGACGGATGGATAAACCGACTAGATCACTTACTTCCACACAGCTACACAGTGATGTCCAAGTGGGAGCAATATAGAAAAGACATACATTTATGTGCACTGTCAAAGAATACAGGAAAGCATTGACATGATCAGAATAACAGTGAGAGTCTATATATGTAAAGGAGGGTACATCAGGAAGTGAGACGTCCTAGTAAAAATAAGGGCCGTGCAATATATCACCAGCAGCATGCTGGGCACTCATCAGAAGAGCTACATAATATAAACATGTACAGCAAATAATCGTTCAACAGATAACTGCATTTTATCATTCTACAGATTTGGTCTGTATTATGCAACACACACACATACAAACATGCTCGGACGCACACACACACACACACACACACACACACACACACACACACACACACACACACACACCCCACACACACACACACACACCACACACACACACACACACACACACACACACACTGATTTCAGCATGTGGTGAGATGATGAAGTAGCTGTTCTCATCTGTCCTTTAATTATTTCCTAAGACACAGTCTAGATAGCCTTATGATTAGTGAAACGAATCCAAGATGGGCACATCGGACATGCTAGCAACAAATGTTACATACATTATTCATGTCTATAGGTGATGGCTGCATTGCATGCAGTTCTCACATTCCCATAATATAATAATAATAATGTAGCTATAATCACAATTTGTCAACAACATGCAATTAACATGCAAGCACCTGTATCAACTTCATGCAATGCACCTCCTAGTCTTAGTGTATACAGCGGAACTGTCTGAGATGGTTACTGAGTTATATTAGGCAGCCACCTCTCTAAAACAGCCAGTCTCCCTGGCCCCAAATAGCACTAAAGCATTTCAATCTACCTCTGCAGAGCAGCCACCTATCTATAAGGGCAAGTTAAAACTGGCCTGAATGTCTTGTGTCTTATACAGGTTCCACTGTATATAATACCTTGCATTAACACTACATATAAAGGACACACGCAGTTACAAGCACATGGACTGCACTTCAGGTCATGCAAATCCAGCATCTTCCATTCATTGCGCAAGGTTTAATTCACACTACATACACCACTCACTACATCAGTCAGCTGAGTTTACATCTGACTTGACTACTATTCCTAGGACTTACAGCAGTTGCTACAAAACTACAAGCTACGCCTATACACACTATGGACTGTTTCGTTTCTCTTGTCTTCTAATGGCACGAACCACCGTGGCCATGATGACGCCCGTGTCCGTGTCCATGTCCATGGCGATGACCATGAGTGGGGAACCTGAAGGACGTGCTTGCGTATTGCTCCCTATTCTTCAGCTTCTCGTCACGCATAGCAGGGATGAGGCCCTTCTCGAAGGCAATCTGCAGGGTTTCATCTGCTGTAGTGATGTGAGGATACTGACGCAGTGCCCATTTGATGTAGACAAGGAACTCGTTCCAGTCCACAAGACCATCAGCGTCCATGTCAATTGCTTTGAAGGCCAACCGTGTGTCCACGCATCTGTAGCAGCCAAAGTATGGCTGCATGAAGCCGTGGTAGAAGGAGTCAAACTGCAGGCAGTTGTCCTTCTTCCTCTCCTGCGAATCCCACTGGTCCCACTCACGTTTAATCTCATCGATGATTCCCTGGTGGTGTACCTCAGTGAGCTTTGCATTTGCAATAGCATCACTCATTGCAGGAATGAGCTTGCCTCCAGATCGATCGAAAAGAATGGCTAGGCCAACTTTGCTCATGTACTCCTCCTTTCTGCCCTCGCGAAGATCTTCCAGCATCTTCTCTTTCATTGCTTGAAGAACTTTGGCATCTTTGAACTCCTCATGTTCGCCAAACAGGTTGATCATTCTGTCCCTTAGCATGTCGACAGTAGCCAGGGTGGTGATGCGAATGGGTGCCTCCACTCCAAAGAAATCGGCTACATCAAAATCTCCTATGCCCAGGAAACCAAACACCAAATCACAGGCCCGTGCACCATAAATTGGCTGTTTTGGATGGGGCTCCTTTCCTGTTGTCAGCTTGGTGATTTCATATGCAGCGCTCCTCAGGTGCTTGCAGTTGTACGTCTGCTGAACCTTCTCATTCCCCATGCGAATCAGGTTCATCATGGTGACGGAGGAGCAAGCATGCCCCAAGGCAGCACCTTCCTCACACAGGCTGGCCCACACACCGTCTGCTCCAGCACTCAGACAGTCCAGTTGTGAAGCAGTCTGCAGATCCCACTTCTGGTGAATGTGCACAAGCAGCTTCCCCGAGCTCCAGCCGTTGGAATCCATGGTCCTGCGAATGCTGGCTGTCCATGCCTCCAACTCTTCAGGAAGAAACTCTCCAAATGGATCTTCAAAGGCAAGGGCGAACATGCGGTGTTCTTCTGGCAGTCGTGCCAGGAAAGTGACGATCTCCAGCACGCGTTCAGGAGCATCCGTCATAGCCACAGGTAAATCACGCATGTTGAGAAGGATGCGAGCATCTTTGGATATGTTCTCTTTCACCCACTTGATCCACTTCAGGATAAGCATGCACATGTCGTTCGCTGTGAACTTCTCTCCCCACTTGACATCCTTGCTGGCGAAGTCCGCCTCGAAGAAGGTATTGGCGAGACCGTACTTCTTGTTCTTAATCAAGGAGCCGGGGACGGATTCCGTATCGTACGCTCCGTCTTTGATGCCTTCGGTCACTTCGGAGAAGGAGTACAGCCGGCTGCGATCTTCACCAGAGTCAACCAACCACTGACAAAACTCGTCGTCCACGCGGGTCAGGTTCGAAAATGAAGCGACAATGATGTCTTTTATTCCGCACTTCTTGACGTGCTGAAAGATCTTCTTCTTGTTCTCCATTGTGTGGCTGCGCAGCTGGCCGACGGTGCTCTCGCGGATGGAGTTATCCAGCACGAAGAAGTCCATGTTCTTCAATCTCTCGCGCTTTTGCACCCGCACCGCTTCGATGTCTGCGCGCATGCGGGTGACTTCATCTCGCACAAGCTTCGCATCTGCACCGTTCATCGTCAGTCCTTAATTTCTCGAATTATAAGACAAGGAAAGCGACAACAGCCACTCTTTTAAGCAAATAGCTAGTGAATTTTAGTAAGCCTTAAAACGACGCGGTTACGTTTGGTTAACTTTGTGACGTGTGTAGAGTTACCGTAAGGTAATGCCATCTATGTGATCAAATAAAATAAAATAGCTATATAGTGAGGGTCTCGTGTGTCACCAGAGAGTCGCGTACCCCGGGTTCTTGTTTCCTCGTACAATCCCTAGTGAATGTATACGTACTTGGAGCAACACCTAGGATGATTGTACCCTGTTACAGTAAGCACATGTACATGTGCTTGTCATGCAAAAAGTAGTCCTGGCCAACCGGTCCCCCGTTGGCAAATTTTAGCAGCCTAAACTGGCCACTCGGGACCGCGTTTGGCAGCCAAATATAGTCATAGCCATTTGTCTACATGGTTACTACACAGAACTTCAAAGTACAGGCTTTCTCGTCCGTCCAAAGTAGTGTTACAATCCGCTGCTAGCGATAGTCCCGTCGTAAACGAATACCTCAACAAATTCAATACTTAACGGCAATAAATTTGCTCACACCCTAGTCCTATCCCTTGCTGGCTTCTTCTGCTGCTCAGGAAGGAGAATCTAGCCATTGTGAAGAACGAATTCGGCATCATTCACTCAGATTGGCCTCTTACCATGTTCCGCACAGCAAGGCAAGGTGCTGGGAGAAATCCTGCACTAGATCGCCAGTATTTCTGCTTCCTAGATAACTTTGATTAACTCTACCTCGTTCTTGAGTACCTTAGAGACGATTCGTTCGCAACCGAGCTGGTAGTGCTGGTATATCACTTAGGACTAGAGGTTTTAACCCGACCGATTTTTTCGTGACATGCTTACCATAACAGGGTATAATCATGTCATAATCAGTGCATGACCGTTGCCAATGTCAATACCTTATGCATGCATGGCCTCCGTTGTACAACGAGAGCTGTTGTTCGGAGTGTGGTACAGAACCATGCAGATGGGGGCAAGTATAATTGCCCACAACATTAGATTATATATTCAGTGCAATGGTAATGCCACCCTTATCTATGGCTGCGAGACCTGGACCATGCAGATGGCATGGAAGCTACACTAGATTGCTAGCCATGCTTGCACAGACTCAGCTGTACAGTGTTGTCACAGTTCATGTCCGTCACATCTCTTTTGCCGGTACAAATCGTTTCATGGTTACAGCTTTTAGTGATGTTGGTAGGCTATAATCACTAAAATGTGCATGACAATTGTTAGAATTTAGTAGCCTTAAAGGTATGGGAACCTTGGTCAATAATAATTGCAGCTGTTTCTTGTGCAAAAGTACACAAGGTAACAAGAAACAGTACAAATTTTGTACAATTTGTACAACAGCTATAAATGACCCACAGTTTGAAGAGCTGTTAAATAGCTGAAGATTTTATAGCGTGTTCTAACAGAATGTGTTTATACTGTTTGGTGTATGTAGCTAAGCCTGCGCAACTGTCTGCAATGCATGGGTCTGAGTGAGGAATGGAGACTGAGACATGCAGACTCAATGGTATAATAGCACTTTAAATGTGGTCAGGCCATGGCCTGCATGAGCAGCCTGGGTAGCTCTGCCATGCATGACATACTTGGTATGTAGCTACACACAAGTGATAAATTCCCACCTCTACATTGTGGCTATAGCTAAATGGTATAATTATGGTATTAGGTGTCACCTTTGAACAGGTACTTTGTTCGAGATTCAGAATGAGCCTTCCTAGTCACTCAGGAATTTACAGCAGGTGTAACAGTAGCCAATGTATAGTTCCAAACACCTACAACAGCATACACTTCCAAACCCCTACAACAGCGTACGCTTCCAAACACCTACAACAGTTTACAGTTCCAACACCAGCAACACTGTATGGTCCTATTAACACCTTCAACAGTGTAGGGTTTCACTGGCTCCATGGGAACAGTGTCACTGATACCAACACCCATGTCACCACCTCAAATTAATACTATAGTCTGACTACAAATAACTATTGATGGTAGAGGCTTATGCTGCAGCATTGAACAGAAAAAGGATTGTTGCTGAGCAATCATGTACCAAAGAAGTGGTAACAGACACTTTGACCTCAAAGGTCTTCATCAGTCTGACAAAAATAGATCAATGCAAGTTTTTTTAACAGATGAAGACCCTTGAGGTTGAAACATCTCACTAATTCTGCCACTAGCTCTATGCTATACGATTGTTCAACAACAATTCCACACTGTTAAAAATATGGTGTGACCATCACTCCAATCAGTGCTCGAGTTCCAGAAACCCTACAACAATCACCACAGGCAGGTACAGAGCAGCGGAGTCGTGGGGCCATGGGGTCAATTTGATCAAAGGAGGACAGGAGACTGAGCTGGTACATCAGGAAGATCCCTACCAACCTTGCAAACGAATTAAGATGGGAGTCTGACGATAGGGATGTACCCAATGCAGGGTTGATACGAATGATCTGAAGATATCGCAAATGCTGCCCAATGCGGAATTTCGAAGAAATTGGAAGTTTCTTCACTGTGCAGGCCCAGACACTGCACACTCAGCGATGGAGAAAGCATGCAATGATGGGAGCTAACTGTATGGTCCTATTAACACCTTCAACAGAAAAAGGAGAAACAGTGGTCTCCCTCAACCCCCCCGACACACCCAAATCATTTTTGGGCAGAGTAACACAGCACCTCTCTAAAACAGCCAGTCTCCCTGGCCCCAAATAGCACTAAAGCATTTCAATCTACCTCTGCAGAGCAGCCACCTATCTATAAAGGCAAGTTAAAACTGGCCTGAAGGTCTTGTGCCTTAGACAGGTTCTCCTGTATATAATACCTTGCATTAACACTACATATAAAGGATGCATGCAGTTACAAGCACATGGACTGCCCTTCGGGTCATGCAAATCCAGCATCTTCCGTTCATTGTGCAAGGTTTAATTCACACTATACATACACCACTCACTACATCAGTCAACTGAGTTTACATGTGACTTGACTACTATTCCTAGGACTTACAGCAGTTGCTACAAAACTACAAGCTACACCTATACACACTATGGACTGTTTCATTTCTCTTGTCTTCTAATGGCGCCAACCACCGTGGCCATAATGATGCCCGTGTCCGTGTCCATGTCCATGGCGATGACCATGAGTGGGGAACCTGAAGGACGTGCTTGCGTATTGCTCCCTATTCTTCAGCTTCTCGTCACGCATAGCAGGGATGAGGCCCTTCTCGAAGGCAATCTGCAGGGTTTCATCTGCTGTAGTGATGTGAGGATACTGACGCAGTGCCCATTTGATGTAGACAAGGAACTCGTTCCAGTCCACGAGACCATCAGCGTCCATGTCAATTGCTTTGAAGGCCAACCGTGTGTCCACGCATCTGTAGCAGCCAAAGTATGGCTGCATGAAGCCGTGGTAGAAGGAGTCAAACTGCAGGCAGTTGTCCCTCTTCCTCTCCTGCGAATCCCACTGGTCCCACTCACATTTAATCTCATCGATGATTCCCTGGTGATGTACCTCAGTGAGCTTTGCATTTGCAATAGCATCACTCATTGCAGGAATGAGCTTGCCTCCAGATCGATCGAAAAGAATGGCTAGGCCAACTTTGCTCATGTACTCCTCCTTTCTGCCCTCGCGAAGATCTTCCAGCATCTTCTCTTTCATTGCCTGAAGAACTTTGGCGTCTTTGAACTCCTCGTGTTCACCAAACAGGTTGATCATTCTGTCCCTTAGCATGTCGACAGTAGCCAGGGTGGTGATGCGAATGGGCGCCTCCACTCCAAAGAAATCGGCCACATCAAAATCTCCTATGCCCAGGAAACCAAACACCAAATCACAGGCCCGTGCACCATAAATTGGCTGTTTTGGATGGGGCTCCTTTCCTGTTGTCAGCTTGGTGATTTCATATGCAGCGCTCCTCAGGTGCTTGCAGTTGTACGTCTGCTGAACCTTCTCATTCCCCATGCGAATCAGGTTCATCATGGTGACGGAGGAGCAAGCATGCCCCAAGGCAGCACCTTCCTCACACAGGCTGGCCCACACACCGTCTGCTCCAGCACTCAGACAGTCCAGTTGTGAAGCAGTCTGCAGATCCCACTTCTGGTGAATGTGCACAAGCAGCTTCCCCGAGCTCCAGCCGTTGGAATCCATGGTCCTGCGAATGCTGGCTGTCCATGCCTCCAACTCTTCAGGAAGAAACTCTCCAAATGGATCTTCAAAGGCAAGGGCGAACATGCGGTGTTCTTCTGGCAGTCGTGCCAGGAAAGTGACGATCTCCAGCACGCGTTCAGGAGCATCCGTCATAGCCACAGGTAAATCACGCATGTTGAGAAGGATGCGAGCATCTTTGGATATGTTCTCCTTCACCCACTTGATCCACTTCAGGATAAGCATGCACATGTCGTTCGCTGTAAACTTCTCTCCCCACTTGACATCCTTGCTGGCGAAGTCCGCCTCGAAGAAGGTATTGGCGAGACCATACTTCTTGTTCTTAATCAAGGAGCCGGGGACGGATTCCGTATCGTACGCTCCGTCTTTGATGCCTTCGGTCACTTCGGAGAAGGAGTACAGCCGGCTGCGATCTTCACCAGAGTCAACCAACCACTGACAAAACTCGTCGTCCACGCGGGTCAGGTTCGAAAATGAAGCGACTATGATGTCTTTTATTCCGCACTTCTTGACGTGCTGAAAGATCTTCTTCTTGTTCTCCATTGTGTGGCTGCGCAGCTGACCGACGGTGCTCTCGCGGATGGAGTTATCCAGCACGAAGAAGTCCATGTTCTTCAATCTCTCGCGCTTTTGCACCCGCACCGCTTCGATGTCTGCGCGCATGCGGGTGACTTCATCTCGCACAAGCTTCGCATCTGCACCGTTCATCGTCAGTCCTTAATTTCTCGAATTATAAGACAAGGAAAGCGACAACAGCCACTCTTTTAAGCAAATAGCTAGTGAATTTTAGTAAGCCTTAAAACGACGCGGTTACGTTTGGTTAACTTTGTGACGTGTGTAGAGTTACCGTAAGGTAATGCCATCTATGTGATCAAATAAAATAAAATAGCTATATAGTGAGGGTCTCGTGTGTCACCAGAGAGTCGCGTACCCCGGGTTCTTGTTTCCTCGTACTATCCCTAGTGAATGTATACGTACTTGGAGCACCACCTAGGATGATTGTACCCTGTTACAGTAAGCACATGTACATGTGCTTGTCATGCAAAAAGTAGTCCTGGCCAACCGGTGTCACAGTTTATTTTACCCCCCGTATAAAGTATCCCCCCGGGTAACCGAAGGTTGGTTAAACGACACAGAAATGCTGATAGAAGCTAGTAAAATGCACCCTGCTGCAGGATGAGACTTACCACTACCAGAAGAGACTGTTAGGTGACGATATCTGCGAACCCTGCACTTCCTTTGCAGTCCTTGCAGAAGACCACATCAATCTTGTTAACTGACGACCGCGGTAAGGTTTTTGTCCTTCTACCATGGCTGGGATGCTTGTGTAGTCCTCTGGGTTCTCGAAGAATGTCAAGAGGGCACTACTACAACGAGCAGAAGTGCTTGAGTAGCAGTACGGCGTGCGGTTTCGCAAACTGGTGGACATCGATGTGCAGGTACATTTGACGCTACAGCCTGGGCATGTGAGGAGCATGAAACGGTCCGAATCTTAGCAACTGCTTGTCAAAGCAGGGTTGATGGATGTCAAAAGAACCCCTTGAGGTGAAACACACCAAAAAAGAGCTAAGAAATACTAAGAAATTCGAAGTCGGGGGATAAAGTATCCTAGTTTATTTTACCCGGGGGGATACAAAACTGGGGGGATGGAATAAACCGTGACACCGGTCCCCCGTTGGCAAATTTTAGCAGCCTAAACTGGCCACTCGGGACCGCGTTTGGCAGCCAAATATAGTCATAGCCATTTGTCTACATGGTTACTACACAGAACTTCAAAGTACAGGCTTTCTCGTCCGTCCAAAGTAGTGTTACAATCCGCTGCTAGCGATATTCCCGTCGTAAACGAATACCTCAACAAATTCAATACTTAACGGCAATAAATTTGCTCACACCCTAGTCCTATCCCTTGCTGGCTTCTTCTGCTGCTCAGGAAGGAGAATCTAGCCATTGTGAAGAACGAACTCGGCATCATTCACTCAGATTGGCCTCTTACCATGTTCCGCACAGCAAGGCAAGGTGCTGGGAGAAATCCTGCGCTAGATCGCCAGTTTTTCTGCTTCCTAGATAACTTTGATTAACTCTACCTCGTTCTTGAGTACCTTAGAGACGATTCGTTCGCAACCGAGCTGGTAGTGCTGGTATATCACTTAGGACTAGAGGTTTTAACTCCGACCGATTTTTTCGTGACATGCTTACCATAACAGGGTATAATCATGTCATAATCAGTGCATGACCGTTGCCAATGTCAATACCTTATGCATGCATGGCCTCCGTTGTACAACGAGAGCTGTTGTTCGGAGTGTGGTACAGAACCATGCAGATGGGGGCAAGTATAATTGCCCACAACATTAGATTATATATTCAATGCAATGGTGGTGCCCACCCTTATCTATGGCTGCGAGACCTGGACCATGCAGATGGCATGGCAGCTACACTAGATTGCTAGCCATGCTTGCACAGACTCAACTGTACAGTGTTGTCACAGTGCATGTCCGTCACATCTCTTTTGCCTGTACAAAACGTTTCACGGTTACAGCTTTTAGTGATGTTGGTAGGCTATAATCGCTAAAATGTGCATGACAATTGTTAGAATTTAGTAGCCTTAAAGGTATGGGAACCTTGGTCAATAATAATTGCAGCTGTTTCTTGTGCAAAAGTACACAAGGTAACAAGAAACAGTACAAATTTTGTACAATTTGTACAACAGCTATAAATGACCCACAGTTTGAAGAGCTGTTAAATAGCTGAAGATTTTATAGCGTGTTCTAACAGAATGTGTTTATACTGTTTGGTGTATGTAGCTAAGCCTGCGCAACTGTCTGCAATGCATGGGTCTGAATGAGGAATGGAGACTGAGACATGCAGACTCAATGGTATAATAGCACTTTAAATGTGGTCAGGCCATGGCCTGCATGAGCAGCCTGGGTAGCTCTGCCATGCATGACATACTTGGTATGTAGCTACACACAAGTGATAAATTCCCACCTCTACATTGTGGCTATAGCTAAATGGTATAATTATGGTATTAGGTGTCACCTTTGAACAGGTACTTTGTTCGAGATTCAGAATGAGCCTTCCTAGTCACTCAGGAATTTACAGCAGGTGTAACAGTAGCCAATGTATAGTTCCAAACACCTACAACAGCATACACTTCCAAACCCCTACAACAGCGTACGCTTCCAAACACCTACAACAGTTTACAGTTCCAACACCAGCAACACTGTATGGTCCTATTAACACCTTCAACAGTGTAGGGTTTCACTGGCTCCATGGGAACAGTGTCACTGATACCAACACCCATGTCACCACCTCAAATTAATACTATAGTCTGACTACAAATAACTATTGATGGTAGAGGCTTATGCTGCAGCATTGAACAGAAAAAGGATTGTTGCTGAGCAATCATGTACCAAAGAAGTGGTAACAGACACTTTGACCTCAAAGGTCTTCATCAGTCTGACAAAAATAGATCAATGCAAGTTTTTTTAACAGATGAAGACCCTTGAGGTTGAAACATCTCACTAATTCTGCCACTAGCTCTATGCTATACGATTGTTCAACAACAATTCCACACTGTTAAAAATATGGTGTGACCATCACTCCAATCAGTGCTCGAGTTCCAGAAACCCTACAACAATCACCACAGGCAGGTACAGAGCAGCGGAGTCGTGGGGCCATGGGGTCAATTTGATCAAAGGAGGACAGGAGACTGAGCTGGTACATCAGGAAGATCCCTACCAACCTTGCAAACGAATTAAGATGGGAGTCTGACGATAGGGACGTACCCAATGCAGGGTTGATACGAATGATCTGAAGATATCGCAAATGCTGCCCAATGCGGAATTTCGAAGAAATTGGAAGTTTCTTCACTGTGCAGGCCCAGACACTGCACACTCAGCGATGGAGAAAGCATGCAATGATGGGAGCTAACTGTATGGTCCTATTAACACCTTCAACAGAAAAAGGAGAAACAGTGGTCTCCCTCAACCCCCCCGACACACCCAAATCATTTTTGGGCAGAGTAACACAGCACCCAAAACAAGTAAACAGAGAGCAGTTCCCGCTGCCTCCCCTTCTCTAACCAGCACACATGCCAGACATAGCAATGCCCCAGGCAGCTCTCCACTGGCCTTTCCCACCCACTCAGTATCAACAGCCATTCCCACCCATCCACCACTCATCACTCATCACTCATCCTGTAAAGGAGCCTCCACCTCCCCCTCCATCGCGGCATCAGGTGCCCCTGCATGCACAAAAACAAGATCTGCACATGCGGATTCACACCCAGGAGATTGCTCACAGGACGTCCATCAGATCTCTTCCCCCCTCTCAGGTGAGGTGTGGCCTCTGGAACATGAGAGGCTTTGTAAACAACGATCATAGCAGACTCAGACACAGAGTAATACTCGCAACCAAACTAGACCTTAAACAACTTAATGAGGAGTTTCTTAGGTGTGGGTAGAAATGCATCAATCTCAGCACTACTAGGGGACATGGGCTGGCTACCAATGTTTGTACTAACAAAGATTTCCTGTATAATATTCTTCCTCTGATTAAGTAAGATGACACCAAAACAGATTAAACTACAAAGTTTTTGTAGAAGCAAGCAAATTAGCCGTTAATGGAATGAAAAAACTGGGTTCACTCTACAAGATCAATCCTAGATGACACATACACCAATTACACACTGACCCTTGACTGCAATTACAGCTTACGCTATTACAAGGTGGTAGCATATTCAATGTATGATAACGAATGGGACAGAATGTTAATTACAGTACTTTTTGGGTCGGTTGTCCCGACCGGATGGTTGCAATCACTTATTGGTTATCAATTATCGACCTAGTGACGTCATTTTACGTTACCTTTAGTATACGCAATTCTGTTGGCGGACAGTGTGCAGGAGATTCCGACCCAAAATGTACTGTATATACTTTGAAGTTGGTGTGTACCCCAGCTGGCACAGCAACCTCCTAATAGGAACCTCCTAACGGAATGTGGTCCAGTGATATTGGTATGGTACTGGAAGCACTGACAATAAATCATATTACATGACGTCATGGCTAGAATGTGAGGTGAAAGAAGAGCTAGCAGCCAGCTGTCTGTCACAGCTATAGGAGGAAAACCACAAACCATGTAATATAACATACTTCCCCACACATTCCACTGGCACCCACACACTGTATTTTGAAGTTGGTGTGCCAGTCCCCAGTTGGTACGGTAACCTGATAGCATAGTGACTCATTGGTAACCTCCTCACGGTAACCTCTTGATGGATCACAGAGAGCATCTTTGTCATGTTTGAGAGTGCTCCAAACAAAGTGGAATGAACACACCTGTAGAGGATGAAAAGTCTGATGGTAGAGACTGATATAGGTGGGGAGATTCACAGGTAGGTGCTCATGTGTGTGTATGTGTTTGTGAGCATCACCTTAGATCATGACAATCAGCAAAAATTTCCCCCTCCCCTCAAGCACCCACACATCTAATTGCTGTTCTCCCACACAAGAGGGAGGACATGCACATGATTGCAGCGGACCAATAAAATATGCATAACATGCATATGGGCTTGAATACCCTGAGCAGGCCACACACACACACACACACACACTCCAACTTGAATAATGGATAACATGTCAGGTACCACGTTACAGCGGGCTTCTTCGAGCAGGTGCAGGCACTGGCTCTCCTTCCTTTGCCTTGCATTCTCAACATTCACACACACACACACACACACACATATAAGCAACACAAATGTGCACATTCACACTGTGCACCATACAAATGTTATACAGCAGTTACCATGGTAACCATACGTAAATGAACCATTTGTATATTGACTCATCAGAACACATCCAGCATACTCACAACCTTACAGCACTTCAGACAACAGTAGGTCATTACTTGAATCCCCAGAGTTATGCTTTGAAGTGTCAAAACACGCAACCAGTAGTCTTATCAGTGAGTGAGTGAAGGGTTTCCCAGATTATTATATGGGTGCTGACCAGAGCAAAGCAGTGACTCACACTCCCTGAGCAGGCTGAAGTGCTTAGTCTCTTACAGACTGTTTCTAGACAGCATTACCGGGCTGTCCGATAGTATATGCAAACTTTGCAGTAGTGTACCATGCATATCTGCAGTGAAATGTACTGTGAAGTGCCTAGTCTCTTACAGACTGTTCCTATAACATAAATGGTATATATGTTGTGTACTGCATGGTTGGAGTGAACATCACATTGCAAATGAGTGTGATCACGGTGGGAAACAATGTACACCAAAGTGTGTGCCCATTACTTCATGTTTTGATAGTGTATAGTATGTATATTGCAAATGCAGTAGCTATATATATGCACCAGTGCTACAAATGTACCCGCCTAAATAGGGTCGGAAGATACTCGAATTTTTGACGTAAATGGCTACCCCTTATTGTTCGTCTTGGACTCTAATAAGTCGTCGTCTGCTGCGGAGTCAAATGCATCGTTGGCTGCTGTGGCCACGATAATGATCGCCACGGATAGAGACTCTACTTCGCATGTGAAATAGGTGAGCGCCACTTCAATGAAAAGCCTAGTACACGGCTGTTTCGTAGTCTCGTCCCCAGCCCACTTCCGGCCGCCATTTTGCAATGGCCCGAAAAGGTTTTTCGGGCCATTGCAAAATGGCGGCCGGAAGTGGGCTGGGGACGAGACTAGCTGTTTCGCAGCAGGGGGGTCGGACAAGTCCTGGGATTGCGCAATACCAGCACCTCAATAATTGCATTCCTGACATTCCAATCGCGTCTCCATATGTTAGCTGACTGTGCTCCAAGGCCGAATGTGCATACCCTGAGCCATGGCAGGGCCTTGTACTGCATTCGCGCCCCTGGTATGACCCGTACGTACGTAGCCAAGGAGCCATACGGTGGATTGGGCTTAACTGTCTGACCGCTTTCACGATTTAGTTTTGCAAGTTATCGCAGCGTTTCCTGATGATTGCCAGCACGCTTAAGCCATTTCTAGCATCCCTGCTATCGAATGTGACAAATCGTGTACAGAACCAAGACGATTGCAAGGACGTGGCTGCCGATTTCGCTCCCATTGCAGAAGCAGTCAACCTATCAGTCTTGCAGTCCTGAAGTGATCAATGAGGACTCGCTACCAGCTTCTAAGGAGTCACTTCCACAGGAGCATTTGCTCAGTACTCCAGATTAGGCTCCATCTGCCTCGTAGCCAGCATCAGCGAACACTCGTACACCGGTGTTGGAAAGTGCTCGCAAAACCTACCTAGATGCTGGGGAAGGGCGGGGAAGGGTCCATTTTCTGATAGCCCTTGTCCAACTGTGTGCTCAGAGGCAAAGAAACAAGCGATGCGACGTGTTTCTCGAAATATGTCTGCTCTTAGCTAGTATAGGTAAAATACACAGTAAAGATCAGCCGCGTCGGCCATTTTGCGGACACACGTGACCTTGACCGACCCCCCATGGCTGTTTCGCACCACATAAATTATGGCAACTTAGTTTTGGTTTGGGAACCAGGAACATTCAGCGAGGCTTATCATATGGGCAGAAGTGTAGGCTTTTTCTCCGCGTATACTGAATGGATGCAGAATTAACGCCGTACTGCAACAGAAATGACAGTTGGCAAGTGAGTTTTAGCCTTTAAAGCGTGTGATATACTTTCTCCATGGCGAAATTGCAGCCAGAACTTGCGTATATTAATCGTCTTCTAGCGCTCTTCTGCCAGTTTTCACGCTATCGTGCTATACCTTGACTGAAAGCCCAATGTGTCTATAACATGGCAATGAAGGGCTTGTTCTACGGCGCATCGCGGATTTTACATTATGAGCGCTAGTAACATGGTACATCCTGATACGCAGTGCGGGCACCGCGGTCACTACATGATATACCATCTGCTCATGACTCTCAAAGCGTCACTACAGTGCATGTGACTATTAAGCACATTGACTTAACTGTGAATATATGCTGTTCAGCGAAATCTGTCTATTACTTTATGCAGTAGAGCTAGAATGCATAGCTACGTGCACATGCCCTTATTCGATGCTATTATTTTTTGGATTAAACTAAGTGCATGTTAAGCTCAGATTATTATACGCAAGCCTCGACTATAATTTCGAAATGGCAACAGTATATCACACGCTTTAAAGGCTAAGGCTCACTTGCCAACTGTCATTTCTGTTGCACTACGGCGTTAATTCTGCATTGATTCAGTATCCGCGGAGAAAAAGCAGATGAAATCTGGCCTCCTTCGAAGGAGGGTAGATCCTGGTTCCAATTCCCAATTTGCGGCTACAAACTAAATTGCCACTGCGAAACAGCCGTGCCCCCCTGGTTTCGCAGGGCTGTTTCGTATGTATAATATAAATGGCGGCAGCGCAGCTTAGTTTTGGTTTGGAAACCTGTCCATAGTATGCGAGATTTCACCTCGTATAGTGGAGCGAATATTTTAGCCTTTTTCTCTGTGAAAGAGGATGCAATCCATAGGAAACTCCGTATCAAGGCGAGCATAACAGTGGATAATGTGCTGTAAAGGATAAAAGCGTTGTTTATGCTGTTATGTTAGCGATATTTTGACAAACATTTGCTCGTATTAAACGGCTCGTTGTGCGTTTCTCCGGGTTTTCCTACCGACATGCAATGCATGTCATGATAGCCCAACCACTCTACAACATAGCAAAGGAGAGCTTATTCTTGAGCCATTTTCTTCATGTTTTGAGCAAAAATAAAATAGTCACATAACACAGCATGTGTATAGGGTAGCTAGCTAGGTGACTACATAATGCACTTCCCCATGACCCCAGCTAGTGTGACTAAGTCTCAGTGAATTGAGAATGTCTCTGTATTGCAGGTTTTGCTTTACCTTTGCTAAATTGGATCTGCAATGCTTTGACTATACAGTATAGTGTAAGCTAGCTAGCTGCATGCTTGCTATATAGACAATTGTTAGCATTAAGATCTCACAGGACACAGGGCATCAGCAGCTCAGAGCTGTAATCACAGCCTCAGGATAGTCAAATGATTACACTGAATATACATATATGACTAGTGATCACCTGTATGCTGTGTGACTCGGTCACTTATACTACAAAGTTACGCATAGCATAGATTTACTGCATACTTTTCCCCAGTAACTACTAGTCTAAGCATAAGCTTTAAATAAGTCTAGGTGTATTACATAATCTGCAGATAATTATATATAAGTTCAGTATGTTATGTATGTGCTAAGAGATTGTTCCGTCATTCCTTCCTTTTCTGTATTGGTGGCTGCATGCAGTTGAGCTGTCAATGGCAAAGTTTGCATCATGTGTTCTTTAAGCATAAACTTCATGCTTTCCAGTGGATTACGCATTGCACAGTATGTTCTCTCTAAAGTGTTGAGAATATTTTGTACTGACTCTGCCCCTTGCTCACTGTGGAGCCTCAATGCCCAGTGCCACCTCCTCATCCACGGTACAACATGATCCTTGAGAAGGTACAACTTTGATGCAATGCTGGCATGCGCATGGGAAAGTTTCTTGGTACACTGTTAAAATAGGGAGTGATGATTACACCCATAATTGGTGTGAATTGGTTGCCACTGTGAGCACACATATTTGCAGTGTGATTTTCACTCCATGTAGTACACAACATACCATTTATGTGAACAGCTTGCAAGAAACTAAGCACTTCATGGTACATTTCACTACAGATATGGTACACAGCATACCACCTGGTGGGTTTGTTAGTGGGTGACACAAAGTACCTAGTGGTACATTAAATTGCACACTTAGTTTGACAAGGTCCTCCCACTGTGCACAACATACCATCAGGCTAAGCTGTATCCTGGGTAGCTATGTATGCACTTAGATAGCTCGTAGGATTCCAAATAAACTATCATCTTTGCGTGTAAATTACTTCAAAGTCTTTCAGAAATGATGTGAACAACAGTTTGGATACTGGTGTCAGTGTGAACGTCACACTAAAGTAATAGTGTGACTGATCACACCCTTAATTGGTGTGAGCACTGAATGGTGTGACGGTCACACCATATTCTTATATAACAGTGTAGAACAGTAAAAATGTGTCCACACTGACACATGCATGCAATATTAATGTTGCAATTGGAAGTGATCAGTATTTGATATACTATGCTTTAATCAATTGATTCAATGATACATAGCTACTATTGCTGTATGGGTCTTTGCAGGCATGGATGCATGATAATATAATTCAGTGCACTGCCAGTTCATACCTATATACTTCTATGTAACTACGTATAAATACGCAAGCTGAATTATATAGTGCTATCACATAGCATATGCTCTTTGGAAGATCCTAGTCAGTAGTCATGTAACTGCAGTTTCCAGGCTGGGATAACAGTCATGAAGTGTTCATGTCCTTCAGATCAAAAAGCTAGCTAGCTAATAGCTGTACCATGCATGAAACAGTAACACATTAAAAAACTGCAGATTCAATAATTATAGCAAAGGTAAAGCAGAAACTGCAATACAGAGACATTCTCAATTCACTGAGACTTAGTGACACTAGCTGGGGTCATGAGGAAGTGCACTGTGTAGTCACCTACCCTATACACATGCTGCACTATTCATTAGCTGGGACTATTCTATTTTTGTTAAAAACATGAAGTATGAAAATGGCTCAAGAGCAACCTCTCCATTGCTATGTTGTAGAGTGGTTGGGCTATCACGACATGCAAAGCATGTTGGCAGGAAAACCCGGAGAAAAGCACAACGATCCGTTTAATACGAGCAAATGTTTGCCAAAATATCGCTAACATAACAGCATAAACAACGCTTTTATCTTCTACATCACATTATCCACTGTTCTGCCACCTTGATACGGAGTTTCCTATGGATTGTCTCGACTTTCACGGAGAAAAAGGCTCCAAACCAACTTTCCCACAGTACAGCACCAGACCGAATTCTGATTCCCAATCTGCGGCCATTTAAAACTAAGCTGCCATGGCGAAACAGCCGTGAGTAAGAGCCCAGCTGCGTTGGTGGCGATCGTTTTCATGGTTATTTTGCTTACATAGGCTATTCGTTGAAGTCGCGTTCACCTAATTCACGTTCGAAGTAGAGTGTTGTATCAACTGCAGCCTCCCACTGCTCCATGTAAGCATGATACCCATGCACAAACAGCTGCCTCGATCGTAAGCGAGAATTCGAGAATTCCTATTATTCCGTCGCGTACTCTAATTCGCAACCCATATATTCCTAAGTGACATTTTCAAGATTCCATCAGGGAAGCAGGGACAGGCCTTTGTAGGTGAACTTGCGAAGTTGTATGGCTCTTTTGGTGAGGCTACCTCAATGGAGTGCATTGCCCTCAAAGCTGCTATGACGTTTCCATCCTTCATTCTGCAAAAACCATCACGTCAGTCCAAATCAAAGGACCATGTCCTGTGTATCCAGCGAAGAATGCAGCTGTGGGGTAATGGCGAACTGGACAAGCTATTGGAAGATGTTAGGGCCATACAGTCACATCTACCCCCAATTAATCATGACAACAATCAATCTAAAAGCATTGCAAGAAGATTTGCTGAACTGATGGCAGAAGGCAAGATTCAGGCTGCAACACGTCTACTGGACAACAGTGGTGACGGTAAAGCAGGAGTGCCACTTGTTCCCAATGATGTCATTGAGACTTCAGAGGGTTCATGCACTGTGCGGGATGCTCTGATCAAGAAACATCCACCAGCACAACCATATGATCCCTCAACTCTACTTCAGCCGACAAATGTGACTCTACCTTTCCACCCCATGTTATTTGAGTCAATCAATGCAACCGCCATACACACAGCTGCTCTGAAAACCAATGGAAGCCATGGACCCTCCAACTTGGATGATGCAGCATGGCGTCGCATGTGCTGCTCATTCAAGAGGTCATCACAGGAGTTATGTGAAGCTGTTGCGAAAGTTGCCAGAAGACTTGCTGGTAGTCCACTGGACCCTCATCCTATCCAAGCCCTTACAGCAAGTTGTCTGATAGCACTAAACAAGTGCCCCGGGATTCGACCTATTGGAGTGGGGGAGGTGAGTCAGAGGATCATTGGCAAGGCAATCCTCTCGGTGATTTCTGAAGACATTGAGCAGGTTGCAAGCACATATCAGCTGTGTGCTGGTCAGAAGGGTGGTTGCGAAGCAGCAGTGCATGCAATGAGAAACTTCCTGGAACATGATGACACTTAGGGGCTGCTCTTTGTTGACGCAACCAATGCTTTCAACACACTTAATCGTGCATTGAGGAACATTCAAGTCCTGTGTCCGTCACTTGCCAATGTGGTTTTAAACACGTACAGGCTTCCACCCAATCTGTACATCAATGGCAAGGCAATAATGTCATCAGAGGGTACTACTCAGGGTGATTCACTCGTCATGAGTATCTACGCCATTGCAAGGAAAAGACTGGCAGTGCAACCACCACCACCACTGCCACCATCACCGCCATCACCACCACCACTGCCAGCACCACTGCCATTACCACCACACAGTGCAAGTTACATTATGTGTATCCAGTATATGTGCCAGCACAACAAGAAAAAACACCACCAGTGCAAGTTACATAGGATCACCACCACCAGTGCAAGTATAGAGTATTTGCTCTAGTTGCTGGAAGGATAAACACCTCCATGCAGCCATCACAAGTGCCAGTAGAATCTTGCACTTAGTGGCTGCAGGGAACCACCAGCAGTACATGTACTAGCAGTTCAGGACTAACTGTGCAAGTACAGCGTTTGCACCATTGGATGGTAGAAAAAGACCACCATGCATAGCGCAGCGTAAATTGCAGAGGGCCAGGACCAGCATGGGTGCCATTGGAGTGCATCATGCAGCAAGCAAATGGTAGGGGTAGTTGTGTGTGTGTGTGTGTGTGTGTGTGTGTGTGTGTGTGTGTGTGTGTGTGTGTGTGTGTGCCTTCCACAAATAGGCTACATCGGGAAATGCTCGTAGACTGTTAGCTACTGTGTCTGGTTAGTCACGTCAGTGTAGTGCAGTTGTTTGTTGTTGGTATGCTGTTTTCTTGGCTCCTATCACTGTCATCTCATGAACACATCAATGTTTACCATCACCAGAAATTATTTCTTACTGTGGTTGAATATGTGTTCTATATAGGGCCCACAGGAAGACCAGCAAATTACTGATGTGGCTCCCAATTCAAATAACAATTAACATAAAAATTAACATATTCATGGTATTGGGCCACCACTCGAGGTGAACACTTGCTATTAATACTGCACCTGTACAAGTGCATCATCAAATAGCACGCCATTCGCACGTACGTACACAAAGTAAACTTTTTCATATACCCAGGTCCAGTAATGCTTTTTGTGGATGCATGGCCTCCACGGGACAAGCTAGGCTGATCATGTAGGCACCATGTGTCCAGTATACGTAGTGTGTACTAGCACCTGCATGAGTGAGTATTGCAAAGACTTATGAAATTTTTCAATGTTTTGGATATGGGGAACATTTCAATGTTTTTCGACAAGCGTAAGCACACTGAGAAAGGCCCAGCATCTGAACCTGAGTGGTTACCCCAGGGCCTTCATCTACTCTGTCTGTCTTCTCCTAAAAAGGGTGGACTCATGCAGAGATCAGGGGTCTGCAAATTAAAGTATTAACATTGATGTCATAAAGTAGCAGTGAATCTGATTATTGTCCATGCAGGACAGGATCTTGCACTAGACACAACTCTACACTACGTTATCAGACCTTATAGGGGAAGGTGGGACTAGAGTGGCCTAATACTTGGTATTATGCACACATGTTGTGTTTAGCTATTTGCCATGTGTTTGTTGAGCTAAATTGGTGACATAATTTTGTTAAGCTACCAGACCTAAAGTAACCTTATACCTATATACACTCATTCAGTTGAGTAGTTATTTGCACAGTATAATGGATTGTTGCTGAACAATCATGTAGCAGAGAGTGGCAGAATTTAGTGAGACATTTCAACCTCAAGGGTCTTCATCAGTTACAAAACCTGCATTAATCTATTTTTGTCAGACTGATGAAGGCCCTTGAAGTTGAAGCGTCTGACTAATTTACCACTTCTTTGGTACATGATTGCTCAGCAACAATCCTTTTTCTGTTCAATGCTGCAGCATAAGCCTCTACCATCAATAGTTATTTGTAGTCAGACTATAGTATTAATTTGAGGTGGTGACAGGGGTATTGGCATCAGTGACACTGCTCCCATGGAGCCAGTGAAACCATGCACTGTTGGATGAATGTGAAAAATCCTGTGTGGCTAGGTACCGACATATGTATCTATCACCGAACTTCACTAGCCAGAACTTTGAATTAAAGCCAAACGTTTCAACAACTATGCAGTTGTCATCGTCAGTGGCGAATACAAAATAAAGGATAAGCTCGCTTTAAGTACACTAACAAGGCGGGGAAAAGGTATGAATTCAAAACGGGAGTGACAGCTAATGACATACATGAATAAATTAACTGTTGAAACTAAGGGGGGGCCGGTCTGACCGACATAGGTGGCAGGGCAGCCAGCACATGGGACCTGCCACCTATGTCGGTCAGACCGGCAGATGCCTTGACCAACGGCTGAGTGAGCACAGGCGGGCAGTGGAGTCAGGGCAAGCAGCCACCTCTGCACTGGCAGAGCATGCCTGGGGAGCCCACCACCCAGTGGATTGGGACAACGTCAAGGTACTAGATCACCAGCCTCATTTACACCAGAGACTAATCTCAGAATCCATACACATTAGATCACAGGTCAGACCATTAAACAGGGACAAAGGCTCAATGCCCCAGCTGTACGATTCACTGTTTTCTAGTTAGATCACTAACTCTGCCCCCCTTAGTTTCAACGGTTAATTTATTCATGTATGTCATTAGCTGTCATTCCCATTTTGAATTCATACCTTTTCCCCGCCTTGTTAGTGTACTTAAAGCGAGCTTATCCTCTGTTTTGTATTCGCCACTGACGATGACAACTGCATAGTTGTCGAAACGTTTGGCTTTAATTCAAAGTTTTGGCTAGTGAAGTTCGGTGATAGATACGCATGCACTGTTGCAGGTGTTAATTTGGAACCGTGTTTGAACCATACATTGGCTACTGTCACACCTGCTGTAAATTCCTAAGTGACTGTTAGTGATCAATCTGCATGCATGAGCCATCAGCCACAGGTTGCTAAATAATATATAGTCTAAGATGAAACACTACATTTATGGACAGGATTACTCTCTCCTCTGGCAGGGTCACAGAACATTTGAGGTACACCTGAGGTTACCCTATGTACATGCTTTATAGTTACAGTGCACAGAGCCTCGCATGATAATATATTCATAGTGACTGTATATTCCTGGACAGTAAATTAATTTGGTGTCATGGTAAATTCTGCATAACTATTAAAGTGGATAATGATCCGACAGCTGGACACTCACTGAAGCATTATAAGCCTGTTAAAAAGTCCTAATTTGCATTGTGATGGTCAGCGTAGAGTGGTATATTGCCATAAGTCATCAGTGCATGTCATATTGTTTTCTAGACAGATGGATAAACAGACTGGATCACTTACCTCCGCACAGCTAGCTACAAAGTGATGTCTAAGTGGGAGCATTGGCATGATTAGAATAACATTATGCAACACACACACACACACAAACGCGTGCGTGCGCACACACACACACACACACACACACACAAACGCGTGCATGCGCACACACACACACACACACACACACACACACACACACACACACACACACACACACACACACAAACACACACACACAGAACAGTGCATAAGCAATGCCACTGCCATCCTGTTAATGAGCTGAGATTCCAGAAAGCTTGTAGGGAACTACATATACTGTCACAGTGATTTTTGTGTGTATGTATAGCTCACTCTTTGCCAATATATACCAACATCTACGTGAGCTTGGTGCCCATGCAAGCATATGCATGTGCACCTTTCACATCTGCCCACTTTCATCACATCATTATTGACAATAATAGAATGCTAAATTGTTGTAAGTATATAGCTATAGGCATTATAAAATTCATGCACTGATTTAAGCATATGCATGGTGAGATGATTAGGTAACAGTTTCTCATCTATCCTTTGTTTCCTAAGATATAGTCTAATATAACATGGCAAATACCTGATCAGTGAAAAGAATCCATGCAAGGTAGACATGCACATTGGACATGCTAGCAATTGCAAGCCAAGAGACCCTCTGATCTTCCAGGGCAGAATACTGGTCGCATTATGCACAAATGTTACACCTATTCATTATTCATGTCTATAAATGATGGCTGCATTGCACGCAGTTCCCACATTCCCATATACTGTAGATATAGCTATAATTGCAAATTGTTAACCACATGCAAATAACATGCAAGCACCTGTCTCAACTTCATGCAAGCACCTCCTAGTCTTAGTGCATACAGCGGAACTGTCTGAGATGGTCACTGAGTTAATTAGGCAGCCATGCACCTCTCTAATACAGCCAGTCTCCCTGGCCCCAAATAGCACTAAAGCATTTCAATCTACCTCTGCAGAGCAGCCACCTATCTATAAAGGCAAGTTAAAACTGGCCTGAAGGTCTTGTGTCTTAGACAGGTTCCCCTGTATATACCTTGCATTAACAATACATATAAAGGACACATGCAGTTACAAGCACATGGACTGCCCTTCGGGTCATGCAAATCCAGCATCTTCCGTTCATTGTGCAAGGTTTAATTCACACTACATACACCACTCACTACATCAGTCAGCTGAGTTTACATCTGACTTGACTACTATTCCTAGGACTGACAGCAGTTGCTACAAAACTACAAGCTACGCCTATACACACTATGGGCTGTTTCGTTTCTCTTGTCTTCTAATGGCGCCAACCACCGTGGCCATGATGATGCCCGTAACCGTGTCCATGTCCATGGCCGTGGTGATGGCCATGGTGGTGACCATGAGTGGGGAACCTGAAGGATGTTCTTGCATAGTGCTCCCTATTCTTCAGCTTCTCATCCCGCATAGCAGGGATGAGGCCCTTCTCAAAGGCAATCTGGAGGGTTTCATCTGCTGTTGTGATATCAGGATATTCATGTAGTGCCCATTTGATGTAGACAAGGAACTCGTTCCATTCCACGAGACCATCAGCGTCCATGTCGATTGCTTTGAAGGCCAACCGTGTGTCCACGCATCTGTAGCAGCCAAAGTATGGCTGCATGAAGCCGTGGTAGAAGGAGTCAAAGTGCAGGCAGTTGTCCTTCTTCTTCTCTTGTGAATCCCACTCGTCCCACTCACGTTTAATCTCATCGATGATTCCCTGGTGGTGGGGCTCAGTAAGCTTTGCATTCGCAATAACATCACTCATGCTAGTAGTGAGCTTGCCTCCAGATCGATCGAAAAGAAGGGCTATGCCAACTTTGCTCATGTACTCCTCCTTTCTGCCCTCACGAAGATCTTCCAGCATCCTCTCCTTCATTGCCTGAAGAACTTTGGCGTCTTTGAACTCCTCGTGTTCGCCAAACAGGTTGATCAGTCTGTCCCTAAGCATGTCGACAGTAGCCAGGGTAGTGATGCGAATGGGTGCCTTCACTCCAAAGAAATCGGCCACATCAAAATCTCCTATGCCCAGGAAACCAAACACCAAATCGCAGGCCCGTGCACCATAAATTGGCTGTTTCGGATGGGGCTCCTTTCCCGTCGTCAGCTTGGTGATTTCATATGCAGCGCTCCTCAGGTGCTTGCAGTTGTACGTCTGCTGAACCTTCTCATTCCCCATGCGAATCAGGTTCATCATGGTGACGGAGGAGCAAGCATGCCCCAAGGCAGCACCTTCCTCACACAGGCTGGCCCACACTCCGTCTGCTCCAGCACTCAGACAGTCCAGCTGTGAAGCAGTCTGCAGATCCCACTTCTGGTGAATGTGGACAAGCAGCTTCCCTGAGCTCCAGCCGTTGGAATCCATGATCCTGCGAATGCTAGCTGTCCATGCCTCCAACTCTTCTGGAAGAAACTCTCCAAATGGATCTTCAAAGCAAAGGGCGAACATGCGGTGTTCTTCTGGCAGCTGTGCCAGGAAAGTGACGATCTCCAGCACGCGTTCAGGAGCATCCGTCATAGCCACAGGTAAATCACGCATGTTGAGAAGGATGCGAGCGTCTTTGGATATGTTCTCCTTCACCCACTTGATCCACTTCAGGATAAGCATGCACATGTCGTTCACTGTGAACTTCTCTCCCCACTTGATATCTTTGCTGGCGAAGTCCGCCTCGAAGAATGTATTGGCCAAACCATACTTTTTGTTCTTCCGCAAGGAGACGGGGACGGACTCCGTGTCGTACGCTCCGTCTTTGATGCCTTCGGTCACTTCGGAGAAGGAGTACAGCCGGCTGCGATCTTCACCCGAGTCGACCAACCACTGACAAAACTCATCGTCCACGCGGGTCATGTGGGAGAACGAAGCTACAATGATGTCCTTTATTCCGCACTTCTTGACCTGCTCAAAGATCTTCTTCTTGTTCTCCATTGTGTGGCCGCGCAGCTGACCGACGGTGCTCTCGCGGATGGAGTTGTCGAGCACGAAGAAGTCCAAGTTCTGCAGTCTCTCTCGCTTCTGCACTCGCACCGCTTCGATGTCTGCGCGCATGCGGGTGACTTCGTCTCGCACAACCTTAGTATCTGCACCGCTCATCGTCAGTCCTTAATTCCTCGAATTATAATTATGACAAGGAAGCGACAATAGTCACTCTTTTAAGGAAATAGCTAGTGAACTCTAGTAAGCCTTAAAACGACGCGGTCACTTTTAACTATATACGTGAGCGCGTGACGTGCCGGTGTAACAGGATTTCAGTTCCCCCCGGAACTCCAATCCTAGTATACGGGTAGTTTAAAATCGGGAGTGTGTAGGGATGGCAGTTCATTTGCATAGTTTCTCAGGCTTCCTGGAGGGTTAACTGCTTTACCATGAGGGTATCACATGAGAATTGCAGTGTCATATGATGTCATAACAGTAATTCCATGTGATCCTCAAATGGGCATATGGCACAGCAACGAGCCCTACAGGAAACTAACAGTTATCGAATTTTTCACACTTTCATATGACATCACAGAATGATGATGTCATCATTTCAAAATGGAGGATCCGTTTAATCTAGGGAGTGGACATACATGGCTTCAATGCTGTTATTTAGTTCTGTAGATGGTTGAAACTACTATTCAAAGATAAGGAGAGTAAGTGGCTATCTTGTTTGGTTATATGGTGTGACCATACTAGACAGAGGTGAGAAGAGTGAGTGGCTCTGCCATTGGATAGTTGGCTGTATGACTGCAGTTGGAAATCATAGACAGAGATAATCTGACCGGTTTCTGGAAACCTTGGAAACACCCCTGGATCCGCCTTTGTTGTACTGTCCTTAAAAACAATGTCAGGGATGTTGACACAGGACTTGTGGTAGCACACGTTGCAGGAATGACAGTAGGCCATCTCCTACTCCCAATCCTCCGGCAGTCTACAAATGTGGTGTAGCTTGACTTGCAATTTCTTTAGAGGCTTTCTTTAATAGAGCTGTGTTTGATTACTGTTGAATCATATAACTAGCCAATTCGTGGAATAGCACGCCATCACGCTCTTCAAACGCTTCCACTAGCTGTCAGAGGGCCCTCTTGGCATCCTTGGAGAATCCAGAGGGATACGCGGGCTTTCCAGCTTTAGCACTACGGTTGTATTGCACAAGAACTTCTGCACGTTAACACGGTCGACGTAGCCATCTGAGATCTGATGCTACAGGCTGCATGGTTGCTCATTTATACCAGCGCAATTGTGCTATAGCACTTTCTGACTGGTCGAAAATGATCCTTGCACGTTTATCGTATCCGTCACTTTTCTAGTGGTCGACATTTCTCTCCATTATGATGTCATATAGGCCAGCAATCTTCGGTCGGCTACGCTAGTACACTCAGTCAGGGCACTTCTTACCTTCGTATACCGCTTTCACAGGAGAGGAAACGCTGGGTTCTTCTCTATTGGTGCTTAACAGTCAATGCGTTAGAAGGGGATAGTCTGTCCCAAGGTGGGCTACTATATCCTAGGAAATTTCAACCCCCCGGATAGTTTAAACTATCCGGGGGGATACTATAAACTGTGACACCAGCGGACCTGGTCTTCTAAGATTACGGTTCCCCCCCCAGGAACGTGCCTCCTAGGAGATGGGTTCCGCCTTCGGATTCAAGTTCCCCCGCTGTTGCATTTGACACTTAGGATAGCGATTCCAAACCGATTCCCATTCCAAATTCCTCGCGTACCTTTGAACAACATGGCGCGTATATAAACAAATGGCACCCTCTACCATGTTCATGCGAAGCAATTTCCACAGACGAGAAGCAATCTTCTTGATTTTTTAAGGTTCCCAAGTGTAAAAGATAGATGAAGGCTTCCAAAACTGGTTGAAGATAGTTTGTAACGTTTACCTTGTAGTTTGTGTCGCCGATTAAAGGAGAAAACTGCTTTTTTTCTTAGTAGCTGGAGCTGCAACACACTAGTTTCATTCAGATATTATTTGCCCAACTCCTGAGGAGTAGATATGATGTAGTTGTTCGGCCATCTAGCTCACTTCTGCTTGTGGAAATGAGTTTGAAGCTATGGTACTGGTCCTACATTTAGGCTGTGGTGGTCCCAAACTGATTCCTATTCGTTCCATTCACCACACCAACTGCCTTAGTTAGCAGAGTTGTAAAAGATCTTGTTAACTTGCAATACAGCTTACTTAACATGGTTTAACAGAGTTGTAAGTTAACAGACTTGCTTAACACTGTTAATCCAAGTAATGAATGTATACTCATATTCATAATATCTGATCAATATTGATATTCATGGTGCCATATACAAACTGTACAAATGTACTGTAGGTTTCAGGCTAGGAACATAATGTTTTGGAAATCACTTCAGCCTGGAGCAAGATGAAGGACTGCCCATTGCTCCTGTCTTGGCTTGCATGCTGCAAGATAAATAAACAATTTGCTTTGCACATACTCCCAGGCATCAATCAAACAGTAGACATTCAGCTGCCTATATGCATCCCGTGCATGCATGCATGTAGATTTCAGGAAGGTGTACATGTGTGCTTCTGTGTGTGCGTGCACACACAAATCATGTACATTGCTGACTTCTGCATGCTACAAAATGAATAGAAGAACTAGTACTAGAATGCAAAACTAGAATGCAGCAGTCAGTACACACATGCAAGCTCATGAATTAAGCTACTATAATACTGTATGTACGTACATTTGTGTGCATATAGTTGAATGAGAATATAATGTGAGGTATACGCACATTTGTATATTGTTAATACTCTTCTAGCTATGGTGTACATGAGGCATGCAAGCCATTTACAGGCACAAGAACAGAATGGAGGGCATTTTGTGTACAGTAAGCTGATAGTGAAGAGGCCTTACAGCAGATGGCTAGCATTTCTAAAGTATGCCTTAAGTATTCATAGTACATGGCATGAGGAGACAGGCATGAGAACGGAATGAAGGGCACTTTGTGTACAGTAAGCTGATAGTGAAGAGGCCTTACAGCAGATGGCTAGCGTTTCTAAAGTATGCCTTAAAGTATACATAGTACATAACATGAGGAGACAGGCATGAGAACAGAATGAAGGGCATTTTGTGTACAGTAAACTGATAGTGAAGAGGTATGCCACATACAGCAGTACAGCCCACTTAGTTTGGAAAGGTTGGTCCAATGGAAAATAACTATTGCTATATTCAGGGGTTATTTCAAGCACAATGAATAAGGGCAGCAAAGAACATCTGAATACCATAGATAGTCTACTCTAAACATATACTGACCTGCATGCAGGGACCTGCACATGCAGTGCAACTATGGCTGCATATATACCTGAGAAGCAATATAGCTACCTTACAACCACTCTCTGATCCGGCACCTAACACAGGTGCTTCCGATGCCAGTGCTTCTGATGCAAAGCACTTCCAAACCTGGCTACTGAGTGATAGCTATAGACGCTGCAGTTGCAGTTAGCTATAGAGTTGCACGCAGCTGACTCCTCGTCCACCATGAATCACCTTCTGCAAGGTCAAGCGTCTTGTATTGCCCTCCAAATTAAACAGAACTGACCCATGATGGCCCCTTTGAGCTGATTCCTGGTTCTCTTGAGTTGACTCCTGGTTGGTCCTTTGATTGACTCCCCTCGAGCTGGCTCCTGCTTTTCCCTTGGTGCTGACTCCTGTGAGCGAAGGTTGAGTGATGGTCTTGGAGTTCTAACAGTTGTCGTCGGTTCCTAAGAGCTCTCATCATCCCTGAATGTCTTGACTTCTTGGTTAGTCCGGTGTTGCCCTTAATGTTCGGGATATGCGCACTGCAGCGGTTGCAAATTGCTTTGTTTGGAACGTATTACGATGACGTCATGAGATCATTGCGCAAGCCTAAAACCCGCATAACTTGTGCCCATCCTTTCGCCATCGAGCCGCTTTCACTCGCGCAAGACGGCGCTTTCCGCTATATTGCTTATGTCACCCACAGCCGTCTACATTGTGCTAAAACGACAGCAAAGAAGCCGTCGCACCATCTCCCCAGGAGGAGTTTTGTAACAAAGGAATTAGTTGCCAATTCCGTAATCACACGTTATATACGTCCAATATCCAGGATGACAGCCGTGTTGACATCAGGTGCAGGGGATTCTGGAACTCACAACAAGATGCATTCTTTGATGTAAGGGTTTTTAACCCTCTGGCTTCTTCCAACCAGACCCCCACTCTCAGCACAGTCTTCACCCGGCATGAAAGAGAGAATAGCTTGATTCTTCTCTGGACAATCGAGCACACCATGAACACTTGTCAATTCAATGCAACGTTTCGCCCATCACGGGCTTCGTCAGGCATACAAAACTGAGAATAAAGAAAAGGTGACAACAAGGGTGAAAGGACCACAGAAGCATGTAGACAAGGGAGTGGTGTACCAGATCCCTTGTGCACAGTGTGACGAAGTTTACATTGGAGAGACGGGGAGGCCACTTAAGACAAGGATCACTGAGCACAAGAGAGCGGTGAGAGAAGGAGATGTAAGGAATGCTAATGCAGTCCACTGCATGAGGACAAGCCACAGTATGGATTGGGATGCGGCGACAGTGGTGGACAGAGCCAGTAGATGGAGAGAGAGAAGGATCAAGGAGAGTGTGCATATCAGGAAGAAAAAGACCTGTAACATGGACTTGGGGTTCCCCCTGAGTCCAGTGTGGAACTCCCTAATTAGGCCTATAGAGGATTAAACATTTTTGTCCATCTGATTGGTCAGAATATAGTAAACAAAAACTGACCAATCATTGCTCATTGTGCATGTATAAAAGTTGTCACCTTTTCTTTATTCTCAGTTTTGTATGCCTGACGAAGCCCGTGATGGGCGAAACATTGCATTGAATTGACAAGTGTTCATGGTGTGCTCGATTGTCCAGAGAAGAATCAAGCTATTACCTACCCAGCATGCCTAATAACTTCCACGAAAATGAAAGAGAGAAGAGACGCGCATATGACCAACGTATCAGAGAGGTCGAACATGGCTCCTTCACGCCTCTTGTTTTCTCAGCCTCAGGTGGAATGGGCCCCTCCACCACCATTGCCTACAAGCGGCTAGCAGCTCTGCTAGCAGAGAAGAGAGGGCAAAGGTACAGCCTGGTGATGACATGGCTCAGATGTAGGCTTTCATTCAGCCTGTTGAGATCGGCCATCACAGCAATCAGAGGCTCTAGGACCGCGAGATTCAATCACGAAAGCACCCAACAAATCGCGTTGGCTGCAGCTGAGGGTCGTATTCCCTCAGCGTGACCCTATTAAACACATATTAAACTAACAAAATGTAACAGTGACTCTCAACCTATATGTACATGGACTCTCCATTAATTTTGATGTTGAACTTTTAAGCATGACTTGTTGTTCAGGGCAGTGCGCATGTGTGCCCTATGTATTATATGTTTTGTTTTTGGTATATCCAGTTGGTCATGAGAAAACAGAGGCCTGTGTAAGTAAATACCAATGGTGTGTCTGGTCCTGGGTTTAGCTAGCTACATGATGAGCAAGCACGTAAAGTTGCTGAGGCTGAGCAAGAAAAACGCTAAGAAGCTAACCACAGGCAACCTGCTGCAATTGGTGCTGACAGCTCTCTAGAGGATCCTCTGTAAGGACAGGCTAATCCACTGTAGTCGCTCCTGGACATCAGCCGTACGCGTAGTGGTGGAGAGCGCAAAGTCATCAGGAAGCACGGGAGTTTCGCGGGATATGCCTGTGGACAGCGCAGTCCCTATCTCTTGGGCATGGTTAGCTTCACCAGTTGCAGACGTGGGTGCGGTGAGCTTCTATACAGACCATTGCGTTCCGTTGCACTGCCACCTCGCGCTCCTTGGCAACCTTCGGCAAAGATGGCGTCGGAAAACACGGCTGCCGCAACGGTATTTCTCCGATTGTCTTCGCAGAGGCGTCGTGTGTGGCTGTTTTCGAGTCGCGGCTGAATCGAATGGAGGTAGGCCGAAGTGCTGTATAAGAAACCTCGCCGTTTTCGCGTCGCAAAACGCTAAACGCTGCTAAGAATACGGAACACGGATACTCGGGCTTAGCTCCATTATATATAGGAGGTGTGTAAAAATGTTTCCTCCAAAAACAAGGGCAAATGTAGGGATGGTGCAGTGTGCCTCTGAAGGGCATGGCAAACCAACTGGCGGAAAAACCGTAGGAACAAGGAGGAGGGCCGGTCCATGCAAAGAGGGGGGCCAGCCTGTCCACACAAAACCCATGCAGGTCATTAACATTCGCTGACTTTGAATACATTTGCACCATCCCTACATCTGGCAACATTTTGCCGCGCCTCCTAGCTACTACTGCACAACCATTCCAGCTATTCAGCTTCCCTTTTGCACCTACAGGTACAGTCTTACAATTCACCCATCTCTCTGCTTTGCTGTGCTCTATCTTTCCTTTCCACAAGGTTTATCCCTGCAATAGCTTGATTCTTCTTTGGACAATCGAGCACACCATGAACACTTGTCAAATTCAATGCAACGTTTCGCCCATCACGGGCTTCGTCAGGCATACAAAACTGAGAATAAAAGAAAAGGTGACAACTTTTATACATGCACAATGAGCAATGAGCAATGATTGGTCAGTTTTTCAAAATCGAGCAACGAGGCCAGTTCCCCCCCATGTCAGGCGCTGCTAGGGTAGTCATTGTATTCTTCTACAGTGACTGGCGACTTTGGGATTAAAGTGCCTTAGCTACCTGGTATGATGACTACCGTTTCTTATCTTTGGGGAATTGGCTTCCAGCCTTCTAATACAAGTGCTGCACATGCAAACAGGCTTCCCAGATATTTATGACATCGCAATTTTGCTCATTACAGGAAAATACATGTAAGTAATAGATGGTAATACACGCAGTATGCTATTAAAGTTTGCTGTTAAAATGTTGCTATTAGCTAGCTAGCTAACTTCTGTAAAGTACCAGCTACATTAAGGGAAATTTAATTTATGTTCAAACTAGTGCCTACGGGATAGCTACGTGATTTTATGACGTGATGACGTGTTTTTGCATGTTCTACATTGACATTCACATGGTACACTTGCTAAGGGAGAATGAAGGTGCAGCAGTGGTGGGGCAGATGGTGTCTGGGGTTGACTAAATTGCTAGGAGTGGATGAAGGCTTGGCAGTGATGGTGGCAATGTCAGTAGCGTGGTTGATTTTTCTTTATGTTCATAGTACATCTTTAGTCTGCAGGAGTTTACTGCCGTCTTTAGTGGTTTCTCACTTTTGTTTTCCATATGCATCTTGTATAGTCCAGGCTTTGTCACTCTCATTATTTTGTATGGTCCAAACAATCATTCACCTGGCTTGACACCCATTCTATGACTTATACAAAATACAGCCAACATCACCATACACCTATAATGTTATGTGCCCAAATATTATAATAATTATACCACCAGTACAAGTTACACAGGGTCACCCATGGCATGATTGCATACCATATATCGCAAAATGTTTGTGACCAATAATTTTCGCAAATTTCGCGAATGAAGCAATTCACGAAATTTCTATCGCGAATTTTATATGCATATAATACCTATGATATAATAATAACTTGTGTATGCACGTGATGTCATAATATAATGGTGGATCAACAAACAGCGTGTAGCTCTGTAGTTTGCTTCATTTCAGAAGCAATTGCTCCAGGGCCTGCTATTTACACTAAAAAGGCGTTAATGTCTACCTTGTAGAGTCTCCTTCGTGAAATTTTTATTCACGAACATTTTTGACACCTGAATTAGGCTTTTATCCTTGTGCAAATTGCAGTCAAACAGCAAATATACATTCCCATAGGAAAAACATAATGTATGGGACATTTTTACAGATACATAGTGTAGTATTAATTTAAATATGAAAGGCTGTGCATAGTCATGCAACTTGGTGGACGGCTCCATGTGATCCATCAGTCAATGTCATTAGCACCATTTATTAATTAGTGTGAGAACGCCAGAGTTATGTAGCAAAAATTATACAGATATATACACATAGTGTAGTATTAGTTTAAATATGAATGGCTGCGCATAGTCATGCAACTTGTTGGACAGCTCCAGGTGATCTATCAGTCTGTCATTAGCACCATAATGATTTATTTAGTGCCAGAACGACAGAGTTATATGGCAAAAATCAAATATTGATGCCCAATTTGCAGGAATGTATCACCTATGCATAGCACAGGCCCACAGTTGACTGGTTGACTATAAGTACAAAACATATTTAGTCTGATCCAACTTTTGGCAATATCTTGCTTGCATGTGCTTCTTGAATCTTGTTTTTCTTGCCTTGTCCCTTGTATTGTCTTCCAGTCTCATCTGCTGAAACGTTGCCTTCACAATCAGTAAATTTGGTTACTGGTTGGTAGTCATCCCTATACCATGAGTTTAAAGTCAGTGCATGAACATAGCTAGTTTATAATAGGTAACGCATTTGGATATAGCATATTCTATATTTTTATAGATTTATAGTTCTATATTTTTCCATTATTAATCTATAAAATTTTGGATATAGCATTTTCTATAGTGTATGAAGTGCAACACTGACCTTTACTTCCCCCATTAGTATTCGCTCTTGTTGAAGTCGCAAGTGTTTCACTAGGGGTGGACACAAGAGTAGCTAGTCATCCTACCATCCATCCGTACGCCACACTGATGAGCCCCAATTAGGGCAAAACAGCTGTCTGTGGCTCTACCATCTTTGTAGGATGACTAGCGGGGAAAGGCTGAGATCACTGGTTGCCATCAATAGGGCTTGATGTCCCCCAGCCTCCTGAGACACCATTGGTGTAGAAGGCTGGTTGGTGTATTTGATGATGCACTTGTACAGGTGCAGCATCCTCTGTACTCCTTATCCATCAAGGATGTTGGGTGGGATCTAGGCTCAAGATACTACAGCACATTTGCAGATTAGGGACAGTGGATGAAGGCTCGCCATGCAGCTCTGTCCTTCACCACTTCTTGCCAGTTGGTCAGTTTTGTCAGATCTTTGCTGACAACATCAACCCATCTCAGTGGGGCTCCACCCAGTGGTCTCTTCTTCCCTCGAGGTCGACATTTCATAAGTTGTTTCTGGGGACGCTCATCAGACATTCTCTGTACGTGGCCGAACCATTGCAATCGTTTCTGTCTTAACTGCTCCTCAATTGGCAATTCTCCAGTCTCCTCTAGGATATCTGTGTTCCGCCGCCTGTCCCACAAAGTGATACCCAGGATATCTCGGAGACATCTCATGTGGAAGGTCTTCAGCTTCCTGTTATCCTGTTGTGTGGCTGGCCATGTCTCTGCCCCATACAGGACAGGAGAGTTGACATAACCGGGGTGCGAAATGCATGGAGCTTGGTGGTTTTGCTGAGATTGCGACTTCGAAATACCTTCCATCTCCACATCTGGTATACTGTGCCGACCTTCTTTAGTCTCACTGTCACCTCTCTCTCCACCTTAGTTGTTTGACCCACTTCGCTCCCAAGGTAGGAGAAGGACTCCACTTCCTCTAGCATCTGGCCTCTGAGTGTGAGTGGTGACTGATCTTCTGTCATTCCCACTGTGAGAATTTTGGTATTTTCTCCATTGATACGCATGCCCCATCAATCACAGGCCTTGTCCAGGGTGGTAATCATGTGTTGTAGCTCCCTCCTAGTCTCGGCAATCAATGTCACATCATCAGCATACAACAAATCTTGGACGCTGCTTGAGGCTGAGGTCTTGTCACAATACAAGAGGAACAGACCTCCCCCAATGGCATAGTCAATGTGCAGTCCCCCGCTGAGTGTCTCTGTCATCTCCCTCAGGATCCTGTCCATAAAACAGTTAAATAGTAGGGGAGACAGGACACAGTCTTGTCTGACTCCAGATCTCACTTCAAAGGCCTCAGACATGCCGTTCGTTGTTCTGACCTGACACCAAGTCCCAGAGTAGAGCCCCTGAATGATGTCCACAAGTTGCTGGGGCACACCATATGACTTCAGCACAGCCATCAGGGCACTGCGATCCACTGAATCATATGCCTTTGTGAGGTCCACAAAGCACATCATCACAGGAGTGCGGTATTCCGCAGCTCTCTCCACCACCTGTCTTGCTACCCAGCTCTGATCGATTGTGCCACGCCCCTCCCTGAAGCCACATTGGGCTTCCATCAGTTGGGGCTCAATGATGTCTTGTAGTCTCTCCAGAAGGATCAGTGTCAGTACTTTCCCTGGTACGCTCAGCATAGATACTCCTCGGTAGTTGTCACATATTCATCTATCTTTCTTCTTGTGGAGTGGAACCAGAGTGGCATTCTCCCACTCCTGTGGCACTTGTCTTGTCTTCCACATTTCTTGCAACAACTCCATCAGCCAGTCAATCATTGCTTCACCACCATTCTTCACTAGCTCAGCTACAATTCTGTCCTCACCTGCTGCCTTCTTGTTCTGTAGTCTCTTTACTGCTCGCTCAACTTCTTCCCTGTTCACTTCTGGTGTCTCCACATGAGAGTGGTCCTCCAAGTTTGCCAGTACTTCCTCCTTTACAGTACTATCTACATTCAGAACTTTCTGGAAATGCCTTCTCCAACGTGATAGTTTTTCCTCTGCAACCCTAACAACCCTATGCAACCCTTGGGGAGAGTGTACTGGGAGTGGTAGGGAACCATGGCTTAAGCAGGCAGACAAGTGACAATGGAAAGAGGCTCATGTCATTTGCTAGTGGAAACGGACTTTGCATTGTCAATACACCCTTCCCCCATAAGCAGATTCACCAGGCAATATGGTACCCCCCAGATGCCAGAGCACAACCAAGCATGAAAGACTTTGTGTTAGTGAAACAGAGACTACGTCCATCAGTGCTCGACACGCGTGTCTACAGAGGAGCAGATCTTGATAGTGATCACCGCTTGGTAGTAGTGTCACTACATCCCAAGTTGGTCAAGAAGGCAAAACAACAGCAGACAAAAGGGATTGATACAGAACTATTCCAACAAAGAGAAAAGCAGGCAGAGTACCTGCAGTCCATCAGAAGCAGGTTCAATCACAGAAAAAGACATGGAAACGTGGAGGAGAGATGGAATGAAATGAAACTGGCCATTGTTCAATCAGCTGACCAGCACCTACACAGGAAGAGAAAAGCGCAGAAAGCCTGGATCACAGAGAAGACGCTGAACTTAGTGGAGGAGAAGAGCAGGGCATTCGCAAGATGGCAGGAACAACGAACGGACCCAGAGAAATGGAAAGAGTATGTGGACTTGTGCAAGAAAGTGAGAAGGGCAGTGAAAGGGGACAAAGAGAAATGGCTGGATGGAATGATGGGAGCATGGAAGAGGACATGAGGCACAACATGCAGGCAGGGGAGATTCTACAAAAAGTGAAGCGGCTGATGGGTAGCAGGGTGGCACCGTCGGACAGAATCCTAGATGAAGCTGGCCAACCAATGCAACACACACACACACACACACACACACACACACACACACACACACACACACACACACACACACAGGGAGGGAACTACATATACTGTCACAGTGATTTTTGTGTGTATGTATAGCTCACTCTTTGCCAATATATACCAACATCTACATGAGCTTGGTGCCCATGCAAGCATATGCATGTGCACCTTTCACATCGGCCCACTTTTATCACATCATTATTGACAATAATAGAATGCTAAATTGTTGTAAGTATATAGCTATAGGCATTATAAAATTCATGCACTGATTTAAGCATATGCATGGTGAGATGATTAGGTAATTGTTTCTCATCTGTCCTTTGTTTCCTAAGATATAGTCTAAGATAACATGGTAAATATCTGATCAGTGGAAAGAATCCATGCAAGGTAGACATGCACATTGGACATGCTAGCAATTGCAAGCCAAGAGACCCTCTGATCCTCCAGTGCAGAATACTGGTCGCATTATGTTACAAGTGTTACACCTATTCATTATTCATGTCTATAAATGATGGCTGCATTGCACGCAGTTCCCACATTCCCATATACTGTAGATATAGCTATAATTGCAAATTGTTAACCACATGCAATTAACATACAAGCACCTGTATCAACTTCATGCAAGCACCTTCTAGTCTTAGTGTATACAGCGGAACTGTCTAAGATGGTCACTGAGTCAATTAGGCAGCCATGCACCTCTCTAATACAGCCAGCCTCCCTGGCCCCAAATAGCACTAAAGCATTTCAATCTACCTCTGCAGAGCAGCCACCTATCTATAAGGGCAAGTTAAAACAGGCCTGAATGTCTTGTGTCTTATACAGGTTCCACTGTATATAATACCTTGCATTAACACTACATATAAAGGACGCATGCAGTTACAAGCACATGGACTGCCCTTCAGGTCATGCAAATCCAGCATCTTCCGTTCATTGTGCAAGGTTTAATTCACACTACATACACCACTCACTACGTCAGGTGAGTTTACATCTGACTTGACTACTATTCCTAGGACTGACAGCAGTTGCTACAAAACTACAAGCTACGCCTATACACACTATGGACTGTTTCGTTTCTCTTGTCTTCTAATGGCACGAACCACCGTGGCCATGACGATGCCCGTGTCCGTGTCCGTGTCCATGTCCATGGCGATGGTCATGGCGGTGACCATGAGTGGGGAACCTGAAGGATGTGCTTGCGTAGTCTTCCCTATTCTTCAGCTTCTCGTCACGCATAGCAGGGATGAGGCCCTTCTCAAAGGCAATCTGCAGGGTTTCATCTGCTGTAGTGATGTGAGGATATTCATGCAGTGCCCATTTGATGTAGACAAGGAACTCGTTCCAGTCCACAAGACCATCAGCGTCCATGTCGATTGCTTTGAAGGCCAACCGTGTGTCCACGCATCTGTAGCAGCCAAAGTATGGCTGCATGAAGCCGTGGTAGAAGGAGTCAAAGTGCAGGCAGTTGTCCCTCTTCCTCTCTTGTGAATCCCACTGGTCCCACTCACGTTTAATCTCATCAATGATTCCCTGGTGATGTAACTCAGTGAGCTTTGCACTCGCAATAACCTCACTCATTGCAGTAGTGAGCTTGCCTCCAGATCGATTGAAAAGAATGGCTAGGCCAACTTTGCTCATATACTCCTCCTTTCTGCCCTCGCGAAGATCTTCCAGCATCTTCTCCTTCATTGCCTGGAGGACTTTGGCATCTTCGAACTCCTCGTATTCGCCAAACAGGTTGGTCAGTCTGTCCCTAAGCATGTCGACAGTAGCCAGGGTAGTGATGCGAATGGGCGCTTTCACTCCAAAGAAATCGGCCACATCAAAGTCTCCTATGCCCAGGAAACCAAACACCAAATCGCAGGCCCGTGCACCATAAATTGGCTGTTTTGGATGGGGCTCCTTTCCCGTCGTCAGCTTGGTGATTTCATATGCAGCGCTCCTCAAATGCTTGCAGTTGTACGTCTGCTGAACCTTCTCATTCCCCATGCGAATCAGGTTCATCATGGTGACGGAGGAGCAAGCATGCCCCAAGGCAGCACCTTCCTCACACAGGCTGGCCCACACTCCGTCTGCTCCAGCACTCAGACAGTCCAGCTGTGAAGCAGTCTGCAGATCCCACTTCTGGTGAATGTGGACAAGCAGCTTCCCCGAGCTCCAGCCATTGCAATCCATGGTCCTGCGAATGCTGGCTGTCCATGCCTCCAACTCTTCTGGAAGATACTCTCCAAATGGATCTTCAAAGGCAAGGGCGAACATGCGGTGTTCTTCTGGCAGCCGTGCCAGGAAAGTGACGATCTCCAGCACGCGTTCAGGAACATCCGTCATGGCCACAGGGAAATCGCGCATGTTGAGAAGGATGCGAGCATCTTTGGATATGTTCTCCTTCACCCACTTGATCCACTTCAGGATAAGCATGCACATGTCGTTCACTGTGAACTTCTCTCCCCACTCGACATCCTTGCTGGCGAAGTCCGCCTCGAAGAAGGTATTGGCGAGACCGTACTTCTTGTTCTTAATCAAGGAGCCGGGGACGGATTCCGTGTCGTACGCTCCATCTTTAATGCCTTCGGTCACTTCGGAGAAGGAGTACAGCCGGCTGCGATCCTCGCCCATGTCGACCAACCACTGACAAAACTCGTCGTCCACGCGGGTCAGGTTCGAAAATGAAGCGACAATGATGTCCTTTATTCCGCACTTCTTGACGTGCTTAAAGATCTTCCTCTTGTTTTCCATTGTGTGGCTGCGCAGCTGACCGACGGTGCTCTCGCGGATGGAGTTGTCCAGCACGAAGAAGTCCATGTTCTGCAGTCTCTCTCGTTTCTGCACCCACACGGCTTCGATGTCAGTGCGCACACGGTCGACTTCCTCTGCAATAACCTTGCTGTCTTTTTCATCGCTCAGCTTAGCTCGCTTGGGTCGGCTCATATTTGGAACTTGCTCGCAAAGGGTCACAACAGACAACTGACACGACCGCAGAGACCAGCAGAATGTCGCTCGTATTGGCGGGAACAGCTTTTATATTGCATGTTTTGAATTCGACCTTTGCTAAACCGCTCGTATGTCGTCACAACCCCGACCCAGGCATCAAACAGTTGCGGCGGCTTGCGGGCTTGGTGTTCAAACAGTTACGGCGGCTTGTGGGCTTGATGGGGAGTGTCTTGTTTTGATCGTTTGTTGCGGTGGTGTCCGCGCCAATGACTGTTCTATTGCGTTAGCCTAGCGAAGGCCTCTCCGCCCTGGGCGTTTGGCATGGTCAACGGCTCGCTTTTGGTCGTACTAACGGAACGACCATTAATTGCTTCCCGGTGCTATTCCAGTGATTTAAGTGAAATACTGAACAGATCGTGTGCGTGCATGCATGAGGGGCTATAAGAACTGTATGGCTGTGGTGCTTTGGCTGTTGTTTGAGTCTTCAGATGATTGTAGTGGAACTTGTTCATGCATGGCCATTCTATATGGTCACCATATATCAACCAATCATTATTTAAGTGCACCATGCCATTGGCACTAGGGCACAGATTGGCCCCATACAGCACTTACACATAACAGGCAAAATGAATACTCAGAAAGGGTTGGTTCTCTAAAATGAATACTGAGTCATGAACCTGCAGTAGTGTTACCCAAACCTTGCATGCCACATACATACAATGATAGATAGCAGTTCATAGTTGTGACATATATAAGGCAGCCACCTCTCTGAACAGCCAGCCTCCCCGACCCAGAATAACACTAACACACCTCTAACATTGCAGTCTCTACCTCTGTGATGCAACCACCTCTCTTTAAGGCCAATTATAACTGGCCTACAGGTGGTTGTCTTTTATATAGACATGTTTTACATGCAGTATTAGAGGCTAAAGTGACATTCATTTATCTATTCTCTGGTTGCATGCACAAATGTGGTTCCAAGCTGAGATTCCAGAAACCTTGTGGGGAACTATTGTGATTATTGTGTGCATGCATGTATAGCTCACCCTGCCAATACCAAGTTAACACCTGCACGCATGAAATTGGTGCTCATGTATTTCACACAACCACATGTAATTAACGTTCAATCACCTATAATGATACAATCTCAACTTCATGCAATGCACCTCTTATGTCTTAGTGTCTATACCTTGCACTAATACTACATATAAAGGACACATGTGGTTACAAGCACATGGACTGCCCTTCAGGTCATGCAAGTCCAGCATCTTCCGTTCATTGCACAAGGTTCAATACACACTATACATACACCACTCACTACATCAGTCAGCTGAGTTTACATCTGACTTGACTACTATTCCTAGGACTAACAGCAGTCGCTACAAAACTACAAGCTATGTCTACGCACAATATGGGCTGTTTCGTTTCTCTTGTCTTCTAATGGTGCCAACCACTGTGGCCATGATGATGACCATGAGTGGGGAACCTGAAGGATGTGCTTGCGTAGTCCTCCCTATTCTTCAGCTTCTCGTCACGCATAGCAGGGATGAGGCCCTTCTCAAAGGCAATCTGCAGGGTTTCATCTGCTGTAGTGATGTGAGGATATTCGTGCAGTGCCCATTTGATGTAGACAAGGAACTCGTTCCAGTCCACGAGACCATCAGCGTCCATGTCGATTGCTTTGAAGGCCAACCGTGTGTCCACACATCTGTAGCAGCCAAAGTATGGCTGCATGAAGCCGTGGTAGAAGGAGTCAAACTGCAGGCAGTTGTCCCTCTTCCTCTCCTGTGAATCCCACTGGTCCCACTCACGTTTAATCTCATCGATGATTCCCTGGTGATGTACCTCAGTGAGCTTTGCATTTGCAATAACATCACTCATTGCAGTAGTGAGCTTGCCTCCAGATCGATCGAAAAGAATGGCTAGGCCAACTTTGCTCATGTACTCCTCCTTTCTGTCCTCACGAAGATCTTCCAGCATCCTCTCCTTCATTGCCTGAAGAACTTTGGCGTCTTTGAACTCCTCGTGTTCGCCAAACAGGTTGATCAGTCTGTCCCTAAGCATGTCGACAGTAGCCAGGGTAGTGATGCGAATGGGTGCCTCCACTCCAAAGAAATCGGCCACATCAAAATCTCCTATGCCCAGGAAACCAAACACCAGATCGCAGGCCCGTGCACCATAAATTGGCTGTTTTGGATGGGGCTCCTTTCCCGTCGTCAGCTTGGTGATTTCATATGCAGCACTCCTCAGGTGCTTGCAGTTGTACGTCTGCTGAACCTTCTCATTCCCCATGCGAATCAGGTTCATCATGGTGACGGAGGAGCAAGCATGCCCCAAGGCAGCACCTTCCTCACACAGGCTGGCCCACACTCCGTCTGCTCCAGCACTCAGACAGTCCAGCTGTGAAGCAGTCTGCAGATCCCACTTCTGGTGAATGTGGACAAGCAGCTTCCCTGAGCTCCAGCCGTTGGAATCCATGGTCCTGCGAATGCTGGCTGTCCATGCCTCCAACTCTTCTGGAAGATACTCTCCAAATGGATCTTCAAAGCAAAGGGCGAACATGCGGTGTTCTTCTGGCAGTCTTGCCAGGAAAGTGACGATCTCTAGCACGCGTTCAGGAACATCCGTCATGGCCACAGGGAAATCACGCATGTTGAGAAGGATGCGAGCATCTTTGGATATGTTCTCTTTCACCCACTTGATCCACTTCAGGATAAGCATGCACATGTCGTTCGCTGTGAACTTCTCTCCCCACTTGATATCCTTGGTGGCGAGGTCCACCTCGAAGATAGTATTGGCGAGACCATACTTCTTGTTCTTAATCAAGGAGCCGGGGACGGATTCCGTATCGTACGCTCCGTCTTTAATGCCTTCGCTCACTTCGGAGAAGGAGTACAGCCGGCTGCGATCCTCGCCCGTGTCGACCAACCACTGACAAAACTCGTCGTCCACGCGGGTCAGGTTCGAGAATGAAGCGACAATGATATCCTTTATTCCGCACTTCTTGACGTGCTGAAAGATCTTCTTCTTGTTCTCCATTGTGTGGCTGCGCAGCTGACCGACGGTGCTCTCGCGGATGGAGTTGTCGAGGACGAAGAAGTCCATGTTCTGCAATCTCTCTCGCTTCTGCACCCGCACCGCTTCGATGTCAGTGCGCACACGGTCGACTTCCTCTGCAATAACCTTGCTGTCTTCTTCATCGCTCAGCTTAGCTCGCTTGGGTCGGCTCATATTTGGAACTTGCTCGCAAAGGGTCACAACAGACAACTTACACGACCGCGGAGACCAGCAGAATCAATAGAGACCCACAATTAATGTAGGTTTTTTAGTGCATGTTTTCCATTCGACCTTTGCTGAACTGCTCGTATGCCAGCATAATTGACAGTTGCAGGTTCGTTGCTTGGTGTCCTGTTTTGATAGCTTGTTCTGGTGGTACACATATGAATGATATTCATATGCGACAGAGTCCTTTATATTAAATCTTACGCATTAACTGCTTCCCGTGCACACATATTCATAGATCTTATAGACTACATAGACATGTATAGGGACCATTACTGTCCATAGACCTTTGAAACGGCAGGGCACAAAAGAAAGGTGGTGCCGCCGGTAATCGAAGGGGAGCGGTTGCCGTAGGGCATTGAAGTTCAGTGGGCAGAGCGCTGGTGGCTTAAGCCAGAGGCCCTGGGTTTGATTCCCAGTGGCGCCACCTTTCTTTTGTGCTCTGTCGTTTCAAAGGTCTACTGACAGTAACGTCTCCTATTCATGTCTACAATTAGTCATGATAACTATTAGGTCTTTGGACCACAGGAGCCCCTTCCATCGGGCAACTCACTGCTGTGATCTGCTCATGATTCTCCATGTGAAGAAGTATGCACATCATCCTGAACAAAGCTTCCATCATCCAGTGCTCACCAAAGAAATTCGATCCACAAGACTAGCCTACTAAGTCTGAGTGTATACAGATCAAGGACTTGAAAGACAAGCCAAACTTCCACCGTCAACCAAAGCCAGTCACTTCTCTTCACGCATGGTGACTGGCAATAAGCAGAAACAAGACGTAACCATTGCTGGTGCCACTGCGACTGCGCCACTTACACTCTGGAAAGACAACATAGCCAACTTGCCAAAGGAAGTATACCTATACTCCTTCATTAATGTGATGGTGAAGAGTTTCCAGAAGAAGAAGATTGAAGCAATTGTCTGCCCTTACTATGTCATGCACCATTGCCACAGATGATGATATGACAGATGTTGCTAGTCGCTCAAGTGACAGTGACAGCGACCAACCTATATGACACTGCAGAGTGCTGAAGATGCAGGAGTTCCAGTCTTTTCATCCTATACATACACTTCAGAGCCATTGCAATGTCAGATCAGCGAGGCATGTGTTTGTGCATTGCATATGCCTAGTGT
>OZ025887.1:1674805-1727305 GCA_964019415.1 Ianthella basta
CCCATTCATTCAAGACTCAAAGTTGAGAGTATTATGTTCAAACTACAGTGAAACCTGTCTAAGACAGCCATCTTTGGGCAAGTTCTAACTGACCTTTTTGGACAGGTGGCTGCTCCACAGAGGTGGATTGCAATGTTTTAGTGCCATTTGGTGCCAGGAATCCTGGCTGTTTCGGAGAGGTGGCTGCCTAACACAGTGACCATCTTAGACAGGTTTCACTGTAGTCACACATAACTAGAGACTCTCACCGGCTACTGTTGATGATACATTTGCTATAAAGCGCCCCTTTTCCAGACGCTTGAGGAGAGTTGTCTTCCCCACACCCTCGTCTCCCAGGATTAAGAGCTTGCATGTTTCCTTGCTCATTCTGCCTGGCACAGAGATCACGTGATTGTCAGGCGACATCACCTTGCTACTATAAACGGCAACACTCCAAGCTGTTGAAGTAGAGTGATAGCTAACTACAGCGATCTAACGTTTAAGGCCAGCATAGAAGCCATGGCTTTCGATAAGAACTACGACCATCTGTTGAAGGTACTGTTAACGGGAGACAGTTCTGTCGGCAAGACCTCTCTCATCTGTCAGTTTGTGGACAATGAAGCGCGTCACTCGCACATAGCGACCATTGGTGAGTAAGGGGAGCGCCACCTTGCTGCGAACGCGGCGGGGCTGGTAGCATGGTAGCATCACAGTCGTACACGCATCCAGCTGCGCGTCTGTACCCACCTACACGCGATGGACAGTATGGTGACAGTTTTCTGTTTGTTTTAGTCACTTCGTGCGGCAACTTCTAAGAGAGTATAAAGTACTCATTCTAAACCGAATACCAGTTTCTGAAGTATTTGTGGTCCGTGTATCCTTGTTTTAAAAGTGTGGAGGTGAGAGACTTGCCAGGTGTTTTCAAGGTCAACTGCTTGTACATGACCATGTGTTGGTAGCTCTGTCAGTTGTTCCAGGTCTGCTGTAGCGGCCCTTGTGCTGACTGCACAAGTAAGGAGTGGGGGGAGGGGGGGGGGGGAGGCTGAGTATTTCATCCTTTGAGATGGGGTGACAGCACATCTCACTGCTTGTGGTGTCATATGTAGTCTATTTGCTCTACATGGGAGGATTTGTGCCTGTGGTTAGTAGCACTTTCCTTTTGTGTAGTTGTTTAATAACATTAAAGAACAAATAATGTCTGTGTATAGACAGAAGGGGGATGCCATTTTGTTGATTAATGTGTCAGTCCAACACATACACACACACACACACACACACACACACACACACACACATGGAGTACTAGGCAGTGCTTAGAGGTGAGGCGTCCATTGCTAATCTGTGGTCTTAGTTTGATTAGTTGGCAGAAGCATTCCATGGTGTAAACACATGTGTGAGTGTCACACTGTGGGAGAGAGAGGAAAGTTGGGAGGAAGAGGGAGACTGAATGACGAAGGCTGAAGCCATGATTGGGTACTATCTGTGTGCGTTCGTTCGTATGTCCGCAAGTTAGTCATGATGCCCCACCCCCTCCACCCCCCAACTACCAGGTTCATAAAGGGGGATTTGTTGAGCGTTAAACACGTGGTACACTTTTTACCAGCAGGCAAAACATTACGACAAAAGGGCCTTCTTCAGTTGCACAAGAGTACAAAACAGAACAAGGTTTAACACCCCATGTGTCAATCGGCTTGGTGTGTTAACACAGCCCAGGTTATTACGCATATTGTGTGGGCGTTATCCACTGCAGCTGCACATGTGTTGTGCATATGTGACTACGTACATGCTTAATTGAGTGAATGAGAGTTGAAAGCTAAGGAATCTGCATTCTCTGTGTGCCCCCATAGTGTGATGTCTGTGCAATGCGGAATTCTTTGGAAACGGCATTACCTTCTCATTGTTGCAGGAATTGACTTTAAGATGAAAGTCTTTGACATAAATGGAAAGCGTGTGAAGCTTCAAATATGGTAAGCCAATGTTACAATGGGTGTATAACATGTCTTTGCATTATGCCACTTTTTTACATTATATGGGATGAGGTGAACTACACTCAATAGAATGCGGAATGACTATGCATAGGGTTATAATTGTGTTAGCTGTCATGTGACCCATTTCACCATATATGCATTCAGGATGTCAAATTGTGATGTACTTAACCAGTTCTGTAAGGCAGTTAGCTACATCCTGCCTTAAGCTCTGTTGTGACTAGTTCTGCCCTGTCACTTTAGCATTCTCTAAAATATATCAGCATGTTAGAATGCTTTTGTGTGTGCTGTCTACCATCAAAACACAGACATTCTACAGATGTGTTGGGCCATTTGTATCCTGCACTGTTGTGGGTGCCTAGTACCCTAGTGACAGTGTGTGTGTGTGTGTGTGTGTGTGTGTGTGTGTGTGTGTGTGTGTGTGTGTGTGTGTGTGTGTGTGTGCGTGTGCATGTGTGTGTGACTGGGTCCCAGTGTTGGCAGAAGCTGTGTCAGTATGTCAGAAGGGTGACAGATCTGAAGCCAACGGTTCTGGCATTTGAAAGGTTGAAAACTTGGTTTTTGCTTGGCTACAACTCGAGTCATACTTGTGAACCACAAACCACAGGGGAAAGTAAGGAACTTGAGTAATTCTCTGTTAGGTGGTAGTGCACTTTCCAGTGTTAGCACTGGTGGTTCAACTTATGCTAGTCACCTAGACATCATCAAGTGTAGGTGGGGAATTCTATGGCCAGGAGCCCAGGATAGATACTCTGAGTCTCTGGTGCTGTCACTCAAGGTTGTACCACCTCTCTCATCTCATGGATCTTGCAAGCCCATAGATGAGTACCCCTACTGCACCAAGGGGCCTGTACAACTGGGGTAATATGGCTGATGTCTCCACAGCCAACGTTGCCACCAGTCTTGTTGCCACCTGCTGGCTTACCCTATTAATGGGGTCCACGTAGCTAGGCCTTGTCTGTGATAGTACAAGTATGTGTGTGGTGGTAATGGGTATTAGTATAAAAGGCAGTGGAAATAGAACCTTATTCAATTGTGCTGATTATGGGGTCTTAATGTACATAATGGATGTTTACATAGGTGATATTTCTTTTTGCTGTACTGCTGTCCTTGTCAGAGCCTGTTTTGTACTCCTTGCTCTGAGTGAGCCATTATGTGCATTGAAACCCATTAGGTGACCCAATGTATTGTGTAATTGTGTGGAATGCTCACATCTTGTCGTGTGCATTAGGGATACTGCGGGGCAAGAAAGATTTGAGACACTCTCCGTGCAGTATTACAGAAGAGCTCAGGTTTGTGCACCTACGCACAAACATGTGGTATACCACACACACTGATATCTACATTTGCATGCAATGTCATGCACTTGCACTCCAGCAAACCTACATTCACACACACACACACACACACACACACACACACACACACACACACACACACACACACACACACACACACACACACACACACACACACACACACACACACACACACACACACACACACACACACACACACACACACACACACACACACACTGCCATGGTATCTGTGTTCTGTCCATCTTTGAAGGGAATCGTGCTGGTGTATGATGTCACTAATGAGCAAACCTTTAAGAATGTCACCAAATGGATCAGGAACATCAAAGAAGTGAGTGGATTACTTTTGAATAGCACAATAGTGTTCGTAAGTATTTCAATTGCATTAGGTGGGTGGAGTGTCGCACGTGTGTGTGGGTGTGTGTGGGTGTGTGGGTGTGGGTGTGTGTGGACTGGCTTTTGGAACAGGGTTGTACCCTATGTCCTTAGGGGAACAGGAAACTAGAGGAGGATGAGCAGTGTGTGTCTGTTGTGTACTGTATGTGTGCATAAGTACATGTGTGTATGTCTGTGTATACATATACTTGTGCATATAGAATGTACATACGTACATATGTACGTATTACAGTGTACTGTATTACTGTGTACTGTATTACAGTGTACTGTATTACTGTGCACTGTATTACTGTGTACTGTATTACTGTGTACTGTATTACTGTGCACTGTATTACTGTGTACTGTATTACTGTGTACTGTATTACAGTGTACTGTATTACAGTGTACTGTATTACTGTGCACTGTATTACTGTGTACTGTATTACTGTGTACTGTATTACTGTGCACTGTATTACTGTGTACTGTATTACTGTGCACTGTACTACTGTGTACTGTGTACTGTATTACTGTGCACTGTATTACTGTGTACTGTATTACTGTGCACTGTATTACTGTGTACTGTATTACTGTGTACTGTATTACTGTGTACTGTATTACTGTGTACTGTATTACTGTGTACTGTATTACAGTGTACTGTATTACAGTGTACTGTATTACTGTGCACTGTATTACTGTGTACTGTATTACTGTGTACTGTATTACTGTGCACTGTATTACTGTGTACTGTATTACTGTGCAATGTACTACTGTGTACTGTGTACTGTATTACTGTGCACTGTATTACTGTGTACTGTATTACTGTGCACTGTATTACTGTGTACTGTATTACTGTGCACTGTATTACAGTGTACTGTATTACTGTGTACTGTACTACTGTGTACTGTATTACTGTGTACTGTATTACTGTGCACTGTATTACTGTGTACTGTATTACTGTGTACTGTGTTACTGTGTACTGTATTACTGTGCACTGTATTACAGTGTACTGTATTACAGTGTACTGTACTACTGTGTACTGTATTACTGTGTACTGTATTACTGTGCACTGTATTACTGTGTACTGTATTACTGTGCACTGTATTACTGTGTACTGTATTACTGTGTACTGTATTACTGTGTACTGTATTACTGTGCACTGTATTACTGTATACTGTATTACTGTGCACTGTATTACAGTGTACTGTACTACTGTGTACTGTATTACTGTGTACTGTATTACTGTGCACTGTATTACTGTGTACTGTATTACTGTGTACTGTGTTACTGTGTACTGTATTACAGTGTACTGTATTACTGTGTACTGTACTACTGTGTACTGTGTACTGTATTACTGTGCACTGTATTACAGTGTACTGTACTACTGAGTACTGTGTTACTGTGTACTGTGTTACTGTGTACTGTGTTACTGTGTCTGTACTACTGTGTCTGTACTACTGTGTCTGTAGAATGCGCTGGAGACAGTGAAGGTAGTGCTGGTGGGCAACAAAATGGACTTAAATGACAAGCGAGTGGTTTCAACAACACAGGGAGCAAATGTGAGTGTGTGGGGTAGACTTGAGGCTGCCTCTACTAAAGCCCACCTCGCGACTCTCCGCATCTCATTGTGTAACAGCATCAAGTGTGTGTAAGAAGCACTCACTTTTCTGTACTAAGACATTGAGTCATGTCGGCCACAAGCCCTCCCCATTCTTCTCTCCCCCCTCCTCTCCCTCCCCAGCTGGCTAAGCACCATGGATGTTCGTTCTTTGAGACTAGTGCGTTGACAGGGGAGAACGTAGCGGATACATTCTCCAAGCTAGCCATGGAGGTCATAGGAGATGCAGAGGTAGTGCATACACTTTGTACATTAACCATGCCAACGCTTGTGTATAAATGAACATCACACATATGGGACCAAGAGGGTTAAGTGTGCCGTGAATAGACCTGACAACACCATTTGACCCATATGTCAATATGGCTTCATCTGATTCTTGCTGGTCTGGGGAGGGGCAAACTATTCCCACATGGATATTAACGTCTGGAACAAGCCCTAGATAAGCAAAGTGTTGTAGGATGGGCGGCAATGGTGCATGTTGCCCCCACTTAACACAAGTGTATTTGAAAGGAATGTAGCGATGCATTTCTAAATGCAGACATTTCTGCTTGAAATGATCTCCAATCTGAAGCAGAAGCAAGTTTGTTGTGCAGTATCCATCACTGCTGTGGCTGCAAGCAACAGCTCCATGAATAATTGTCATCTTAGCACATAGAAGTATTGATAACACTGCATTCTCTGTATGCATCATACACAAGGTTGTGTGCCTTCTAGAACTTGACTGGAGCCAGAGCCACCAGTGGCCTGGACAAACTTTAGCTTTTGCCTTTCCCTCTTCGGAATTGTGTAGTCAAGGGAAGGGACTAGCATGTCAGGCTTGTTCGTGTGAGAGATTCTACTTGTAATGTGTGCTAATGTGGGATTGTTCATTGGGTTGTTACTAGCTATTCACTTGGCAGTAAGTGCAGACACATGCCAGCTGATTGAGACCCCTCTCTCCTTCTGGCCTAACTGTTAATGATTGATGAGAATGTTGACCGAGACAATGATGAGTCAGTGTGTGATGGTTCATCAACAGTCGCCATGTGTGTGCCTATCCCTCCATGGCTACACAGTGACTGCTGTCATGCACCAGTCTAATGATGGCCTATATGTTCCTGTCACTACTAGTCTCCACCTAAATTTTTACTACATGTCAAATTATGCATTGTTTGTGCTCCCCTCCCCTACCTCCCCTGTTAGCCGCAAGAAGCACTTCGGGCTAATGACCAGAACTTTGACAGAACAAAGTCATTTTACTTGGCAAGGCAGTCTCCCGATCAAGAGGAGAGGAAGAAGAAAGGAGGATGCTGCGGTTGACCTTCTAGCTGGCCTGAAACAGATCAATGAATTGTTTTGTACAGTATAGATTGTTGCTCAACATTGACTGAAGCCGTCACTTCAAGCACTCTTTTGATAGTACGCTTAATATATTATTTGTTGCATGTTGTATCTGCTATACGGGCTTGTGTGGCCGCTGTGCTATACAACCTTGTGTGGCCTCTGTGCTATACGGGCTTGTGTGGCCGCTGTGCTATACAACCTTGTGTGGCCTCTGTGCTATACGGCCTTGTGTGGCCTCTGTGCTATACGGCCTTGTGTGGCCTCTGTGCTATACGGCCTTGTGTGGCCTCTGTGCTACACGGCCTGGTGTGGCCGCTGTGCTATACGGCCTGGTGTGGCTGCCGTGCTATACAGCCTGGTGTGGCCGCCGTGCTATACGGCCTTGTGTGGCCGCTGTGCTATACGGCCTTGTGTGGCCGCTGTGCTATACGGCCTGGTGTGGCCGCCGTGCTATACGGCCTTGTGTGGCCGCCGTGCTATACGGCCTTGTGTGGCCGCCGTGCTATACGGCCTTGTGTGGCCGCCGTGCTATACGGCCTTGTGTGGCCGCTGTGCTATACTGCCTGGCGTGGCTGCTGTGCTATACGGCCTGGTGTGGCTGCTGTGCTATACGGCCTGGTGTGGCCTCTGTGCTATGTATACAGGCCGTTTTGGTATGTATGTTCCAAGTGAGCAGGGACTGTATTAAAGTTACAATCACGTGACATGTTGCAGGGAAGTCTGGTACAGTCATACAATTAGGGCATACACACACACACACACACACACGCACACGCACACACAGAGAGAGAGAGGTTGCTTACTCCGTTGTTGGGTGCCCGAAGCCATGACAGTGGGTGTGTTGTATAACCAAATTAGTACAATCATGTAGGTATTCAGTTGGTTACACACATGCCATTGATCCATTTGAACAGGTGTACAAGTTGTAGTGTAGCTGTAAATACATTGCTGCATACACTGCATGCTACCCATATGGGGGTAGTGTGTATCACATAAGACAGTAGTCTAGCAACGGGATGCATCGTGTGCACTGTTGACTGTGCTTGTACCATACTTTATGTACAGTAGTATGACCTGTGCTAGTACAATGGAATAGTACAGCATATTATACAATTGTGTACATATCACTTACACGTGTGTGGGGCTCCAGTGAGCATGTGTTGATGGCACCAGACAACAGGCTTGCAGTGTTTGCAGTTAACACTTGCTCTTGTGCAGCAATAACTATGCTGGTAGCCTTCTGCTCCAGACACATTTAGGACAGACTAGAGTGTGTCCAGATTAGTGAGGTGCTTATTTAAGAGGCAATTCTGTACACATCCATGTTTCTAAGGCAAAAGACACTGTTCTGAGTGTGAATATGTTCTGAATTCAGGGTGTCCTATATAAGGGGGCATCATTGTATGGTAACAATTGGCAGTGCAGCCCAAATGAAGAAGCACCACAGTTAGGTGTATATTGGAATCAATCTAAGATGGTCACTGTGTTAGACAGCCAACATCCAAGCCTCCCTGGCCTCAAATAGCACTAAAGCATTGCAATCTACCTCTGTAGATCAGCCACCTCTCTATAAAGGTCAGTTAGAACTGGCCCAAAGGTGGCTGTCTTAGACAGGTCCCACTGTATAGTGATAGGACACTTTGTATATCTCATGTACAGAACAAATAGCAGCCAAAAGACCTCTCATATGATACATAGAGCTGAACTTGGGAGGAGTGCTAACATCACATACCACATGCACATGAATGCAGGTCTCACTTCAGCTGTAGCCTCCATGCATACTCACACACACTTGTCATTATAGGTATTTAAGAACTTTGCAACCAATCTCAAAGCTATAGATCAGATATTGTAGGAAGCTATAAAAGCCACAGAATGGCATGCAACACCAGTAACCTTGTGCCCAGATCTTCGTGCCTCCTCTCTGGAGGGGTCTGGGGATGAGGTTCCACAATACCTTTGGTCCAAACGACCCACCCAGGGTCCCACCTTTGGATGAAGGCCCACAATCAGAAGTAGATTTCAAGGGGCAATTGCATGTACTGTAGGTACGTATGTGTCAAAATGATAATGTAGCCGTGGAAGCTTAATTTATATGCCCTTTCTCAATCCCTAGTTGCATGTGTAATGTATACCACATACACCGGAGCATAGTGACACAACATTGGTACCACTCACACTACAGAAGAACTTGGGATAAACACCAATAATACTGCCTACAAGTTCAGTCAATGCACATTCTCATGGCCATAACAGCCGCCCTCCCATGACCTGTACACAGAGTATAACAAAACAGCACACCTCTGTAACACAGGCACAAGGGCTATGTTAATGGCATAAAGGTGGTCTCAATAGACAGGTTCAACTGTACAAATATGCGACTAGCACATCAATGTACATGTATACTATATTTGTCCGCATCGAGGCCGGGCTCAAATAGAAGCCAAAGGTCCGAGCAGCGATTCTTTAAGAGGCCGTTCACGAATAGAGGCCAGTTCGAGTTGACACCGGCACTGCATGGAATCCACACTGGCACTCTTCAGCATCTGAGGTGCATGCTTTAGGTACAAATCGAACAAAGTGCAACGCGTGATGACTGACTAGAGTCCCCTCTGCAGTAGCGTTGTCCAAGATAAAGCGCACCATGTACTCCTTCCTGCAGCTAAAGGTATGAAGTGAGCACAGAAGAGCCTTGAAAGAACCGCTGTGAAGGAAATGGGCGTCGCTAGATGAGACCAAATTGTGATGTTGGCCATTTCTGAGGACTCGTGCTTTCTAGAAAGAGCTCAGCGCATGCCAACATAGTCAAGCTGGCTAGACCCCTGAGAGGGTCTAGCTAGCTAGACAAGTGCACAGACTAATGGCAACCATGTGTTAACTCGATTTTATATAGGAAATATTGCAAGGAATCAGTCCATTTTGTACAGATTCTATAGAATCTGTACAAAATGAACAGAGTAGAACCAGGCGGATTAGAGGCCGGGCCAAAGCCTCTTGAAGGATGAAGAGGCCCGGGCCTCTGTCCAGACAAATACAGTATACTACAGTCAAACTATGATAATAAGTACGTACGCACTCACAAGGGATGCAAAAAGTACTTACTAACCATAAGTGTATATTACTGCACAGACTACATTCACATCTCACACAGGCACATCTCATGTACCGCATTGCCGCATTATAAATCAAAAACCAAAAATAATGACTCAAAAGTGTCTGAACAGTTAGCATGCACCTCCTCCCCTATACATTACTAAACACAGGGTGTCCCATGCGAGAATAAAGTTGGGTATGGCCCTTGCGTCAGTCCTCGTCGTCTGCATCCTGCTCCTCTGCCACTGGTTCCATCACTGACGCTTCACCATCCTTAGGGATTTGGATCACCATCTGCCGGGGGATGTCCATCTTCCCAGCAATCTGCAGACACCATGCACAAAATGTGATACTGCATCATGCTGTATGTAGAGGTTTACTGCTGTGTGCATTAACTTAGCAACAGGGAACACCAGAGCATGTGATGTAGAAACTAGGCCTTTGACGAATGTTGATTTTACTATTTGAAGCTTTGTCTGCTTTGAATGCTTCGAAGCTTTGTTGTGTATGGCAGACTATAAGGTTCACGACTATGACATCATTAAAATGGCCACCTTGTGCATCTTTTACTGAACAGAATGTTTCAGCCACATACACCTTTGTCTGCTGCTGGGACACAGACATATGTGTCTGAAACTGATCATGATCATACTTATTTCCTACATCACATTCTGGGATTTAGCATCTAATTCAATCAAACTGTGTTGGAACATTTAGAAACTGGTCACGTTCCACAGTCACAGCATTGGTTACGATTAACCGTGATTGCTTCACTCGCTGCTGCAACTTGGTCTGTAAATCATGGTCTAAAGTAAGAGCAGCCAACTTCGGTGGATTTACATAACAACACAATAGGGTGGCCTAGGTCATCTTATGACACGGGAGATGGCGAGCAGTGGTGGATGTCTGTGATCTACACAACAAGATGAAGTGCATCACTTGAATGGGCAACCATTCTTTCCATACCATCCAGATGTTATCATCCTGGAAGACAAATAACTGCTAAAAGTCCTCTTCTTGGGCGAGGCCAAGAAATGTGAGGGAGATGACAAGGAAGTGTCAAAGGTGAAGCCCAGGGAGCTTCAAGAGACCCCTCTTAGGCTTCTTGAAGGCAGCTGTTCCCGCCAAGGAACATAATTGGTTCTGCATTCCTCTGCTTGATGGGATACTTACCAGGCTTTGACTGGTCTGGACTGAGTGACATGCTGTTGTGTGAAGTCCTCCACATCCTCCGGACTACTATGGTCTAACTAATCCTTCAGTGGCTGCCATTCCGCCTTTCATTTCAAGGCAAGTAGGAAGTGTAAACATGAAATGAGCATCTTGGAAAATGGCTCGAACTCATGCACTTAAAGGCAATGTCCTTCAAATTCACTGCGTAGATACTTCTACTAACCTAATACTACTGTACCGACTTGCAGCTGGCTAAGGGACTTGCACCGCGATACAGGACAACCACAAAAGAAGAAGGAAGTACTTGATATGCTTCTTTGTACACTAATAAAGTAGGTTGTCGAACTTGAGAATCCATAAAGACACCAACACTCCTTCAAAGAATCCACCATGATCAAATTGCCTTTCTTATTCTAACTCTAGAGCCAGTCTCCTAACTCATAAACAAGGGCACTGTCATATGGCCTCAAAGGAGAATCAGTAAGCACTTTCCAACTGGCTACAAACCAAATTTCAAGATGTATTGTACGTCCACTTCTGCATCAGCAGCTGTAAGACTACCTCCAGGTTCACTCTATCCTGAACCAATGTCAATTCCATATCAGACCTGGCCACACCACCCAGAATGTTCTTGTCTCCATGACCGAGGACTGGAGAAGGGCAATGGACAAGGGCAAGCTGGTTAGTGCCACTGTGGTCGATCTTAGCAAAGCCTTCGACATGGTGCACCATGACATCCTGCTGAAGAAGTTAGGAAAATGTGGTGTATTGGGTGATGAGCTGTCATGGTGTAAAAGTTCCCCCCCCCCCCCCCGCCGAAATGGTTTCGCCGGGCCAAAAACGGCAGAAAAATGGCTGCCGTGGGGAGGGGGACAAGTTTGGCATGACAGAGCAACTGTGGTTCAGTAGTTACCCAAGTGAGCAATACCAAAGGGTCTATTTGGGGCTTGAGAAGTGGGACTGGGCTAAAATCTAGAGAGGGTGCCACAGGGATCTATCTTAGGTCCACTGCTGTTTCCCATCTATGTGAACAACCAGCCTGCCGTCACCAATCAGACCTCTGTGAAGCAATAAGCACTACCATGACCATGCTGCCAACACTGCCGAGGAGCTGGGTACTGTATTCAAGGGTGACCTAAACAGACTGACGGAACAGGTTAGTGACAATGGGGCCGAAACGTCCTGCATTCCGTTGTTGAATAATCTGCTACGTATTGCCCACAAACTATTCGCCTACATTGAACAACGTTGCAATGAGCCTCTTCTTCTACATTAGTGACAATGGGTTGATGCTAAATGAGAGCAAGACCCATTTGTTGGTGCTCAGCAGAAGGGAAATAGCCAATGAGCTCGAAACTGTTAATGTGACCCTCCCCAGACACAGTGTTGAGAGATGTGCCAATTTCCAGTGTCTGGGGGTTATCATCAATGAAGGACTCACATGGAAAAAGCACACTGAGCTAGTGAGAAGGACTTTGGTCAGTTAGCCAGACTCAGGAAGCTAAGGAATGTTCTCCCTGCTGCTGTCAAGCTAAAGATCTACAACGTCCTTGTGCTGCGTCATTTGGACTATTGTACTGTAGTATGGCAGGAATGTACTAAAGCACTGCAATTGAAATTGAAACAGGTCCAGAACTATGGTGTGTAATTAATTTTGTCAAAGCCATTTAGGATGCCCAGTGAGGAGCTACGGAATTCCCTGAAGTGGAAAACCCTGGCCGAAAGCTAAATCAAGATTCCATTACATTAGGTTTGCAAGAGTTTCAAGTTTCCAGACCAGCCAGTCATCCAGTGAAAGCACCCCTACCAAACTGTCAAATGCTTTGCTGACTGCTTTTTGATCTATGTACCCAACATTCGGAATGAGGATGTACAATTATGGTACTTTGTGCCTGGAGGAGGAGAATGCTGGCTAAATAGGCTACCCTAAGCGGTAATGCCATGGGGCCATACCTCGCAGAACAGATAGGTAAGCTCCCTACAACAATGTTGTTACTTAAACTTGTTCTAGAAACAATTTGCATTCTTTGGCAGGGGTGTACATACGTATGTGTGTGGGGGGGGGGGGGGGGGGGGGCAAATACCCCCCCCCCCCCCTACCTTGCCGTAATATTGCTCTCCTTGCTGTAATCTCGTCCCCCCCCTTTGAAAATCTTGAAAGCCATATGTTAACACAGTATCACCCCCCTGCCTCATGTCCCCCCCCCCCCCCTTAATTCCTGGAACCTCAGTTTTGCGCCCCTTGAGGAATTTTCCAGATACAGCACTATATTTGGATACACAGTGATTATGGAGAAAGATGATTATGAGCCTAGCAAACAGAGAACATCGAGCACAGCTATTTTACAATGGCCGTCCGTGATAACTGGAGCTATATTTCACAGAAGAGTCTTTCATTAGGCTATTTATTAGTATCACTCTGTCAACACATGATCGTGAACACATTTCATTCAATTGAGAGATGATGAAACACAATCTAATATATAAAGCTGACTGTGTCTGTCTCTGTGTGTGTGTGTGTGTGTGTGTGTGTGTGTGTGTGTGTGTGTGTGTGTGTGTGTGTGTGTGTGTGTGTGTGTGTGTGTGTGTGTGTTCGCAATAAGCGTGCGCATTTCTTGCTCTGTCGCCCTCAAACTCGCTGTGGTTGCTGGGGGCAGTGGGGGTCAGGTTTTAGCAGGGTTGACGGTGCCCGTCTTGAGGTTCGCAGACAGTTATCTGTCCATTTCCGCTTTTTCCTTCTCGGGCGACCGCCATTTTCCAATTATCGTTCCCATCAACTTCTGGTTTCCCCCGATTTGATTTGCTGTTCTACCATGTTCGAATTTAAACTGATAATCACCGATTTGAGCTGTATGTAGCAGTAACGCGGCTCCATGCTGAGAGCATCGGGGGACAGGCTTCAGGCACCATAGCTCGCCGAAGGCAGGCCACTCTGCTAGTTAAAGATAATTTCAAGCTTTGTAAAGAACGACTTGTGCGCCGCCATTTGCAATGACAGATATATGCAAATATACATATATACACCAATATGCAAATGAAGCAGAATGTTCTGCGGGTGTGCGGTGTTGCGCACAAGTCCCTTAGCCAGCTGTAAGTTGGCAAAATACGTAGTAGAGGGTTGATAGAGGCACACACACAGCAAATTTGAATAAAGCTGCTGATACACCGCTCGAGTTTCAGCCAATTTCCTGTCAAGGCCATTTATTCGATTACCAACTTCGTACCAACCTTAAAACTGAAAAAATATAGTGGCACTGACACACCTACCCCATCTGACATACAGCAGGACTGATACAATTGTATTGCGCAATGACCCATGCTTACATCAGCCACAAACGATGTATATCCACGAAATACCCACCCATACATTAGACCACACCTGTGCTATGCATGTATGTATGTAGGTACACCATCACGTGTGTCTCTTACCGGTTCAAACTCCTCATAAGAGATCTTTCCATCTCCATCCTTGTCCGCATACAGGATTGTCTTATCAACAATCTGTTGTAATTGCTTGTCGGTTAAGTTGTTTCCTACCATTGTCTTTAGCACCTGAAACAGTTCTCCATTGCTGATGTAACCATCCTGGTCAATGTCGTACACCTTAAACGCAACTACACAGAACAACACAGCCAAGAGAAAGCCCAAAGTAATGTACAGTATGTTCACTCTCACTGTGAGACACATGCGCACACGCACACACAACACACACAGGCATGCATCCACACACAACACACACAGGCATGCATCCACAGACAACACACACAGGCATGCATCCACACACAACACACAGGCATGTATCCACACACAACACACACAGGCATGCATCCACACACAACACACACAGGCATCCACACACAACACACACAGGCATGCATCCACACACAACACACACAGGCATGCATCCACACACAACACACACAGGCATGCATCCACACACAACACACACAGGCATGCATCCACACACAACACCAGACATGCAACAATGTACAATTAAACGAATGACGTCTCGCAATGTCACAATCAAATTGCAACTATGCTAAGCCTCTCATGACGATTGCGTACACAGATAAAGTGGAAGGCAAGAGACCAAGCACCAGACTGCACAAAAGATGGACTGACAATCATAATCAGTAGCCTCGCTCAATTAGTTCTTAATGAAATTAACTATTATGAAATTTTTGAAATGTTGATATCAAATAGGCTTGCTGTTACTGTACTTAAATAAAAGAACAGCTGTTCAAGAGTAAATCAGGAAGTGAATGAAAAACCAATAAGCTGGATGTTTGACCACAAAGTCTTTGTCAGCTGTGCACAAACTGACAACACTGACTATTTCAGATGCAGCTTTCACACCTCCAGTGGACAAAGCGTTCTGCCGTACAATTCACTTTTAAAAAGCTCTAATAAAAATTAATAATGATGATTTCCATCAGTGCCCGGGCCGATGGAATGGTGCCTCCATAAACACACACAGTACACAATCTCCAGAAGCAGCTACACCACACAGTACGTACAGTATACGTATGCTGCACCAATCTGCATAGTTTCTGAATTAGAAATCTTACAACACCACAACTCATGCTTGGGCACCACTGTGGTTGCAAGCACTTACATCCATTCTGAAAGCAATACAAACTATAATTTTCACTTTCACTAAAATAAGAGCATCTACTTATAGAAGGGCTGCATGCATGTGTTGTGTCTATGTGTGCATGTGTGTGTGTGTGTGTGTTGTATATGTGTGCTGTAAGAGCTAAGACCTATAGCAACTCACACTTCAGCTTAGATTCCTTGTCACAGTTGACACTGAATAGGGAACAACCCCGAATAAACTCTAAGGAAAGCCACAGACACACAGAAGGAAATAGCTCAGTGCAAGGAGCAAACAATACATACAGTACCAGGTGTTAGTTCAGCCCTTCAATGAGGCTTGCAATGGGAACACTACAGGAACATATAATGGTGTACTAAATACACACAGAAACTGCATTCCAGACTTGCATTACAAGCACGACATTACATCTGCTACAGTTACAAGCACTTACTCACGCCCACACACATGCACCTGCACACAAGTACACAGACACACAGACACACAGACACACAGACACACACACACACACACACACACACACACACACACACACACACACACACACACACACACACATGCACTCACATGCACATTCATACACACACACACATGCAAACACACGTGCTCACACACACAATACTGCACAGGGTACATTATGCACTATCCACTACTCAGAAAGTGAAGAAAGTGCAGACAGTCTGGAAGTAGAAAAGCTTTCCCCTTTAAGTAACTGACACAGAGGAGTTACACTGCAGCAGACACTTGCACACTCAACAGAACACACAGTATACGTACGTAACTTAACACACATACTACTTTATCTTATGCTCTTACCTTTGAAATCTACCTCTCCGTTGCCGTCTTCATCAAATATCTCTATCACTCTCCGAACCAACGGGTTCTGTTGCAGCTCTGGGATCTGGAGGAACTCATCCACATCCAGTGCTCCATTCTGGTTTAGGTCCAGACGTCTGAAGCTTCGGCTGAGACGACGAATCTCATCCGCATCAACTACACAAGCACGAAAGAGAAGTCAAGCCCACAACACAGGATCCCTCCCTCCAATCCCACAAGCAATATCTCCACTGCCACAACCATGTCAAGTTAAGAATTCGGTTTAACTGTGTGGGATATGCTGCCCTATAATGCTTTATTCCAAGTAAAATGTCCAAGAAAAGAGGAAACCGAGAAGCAGCTCTTCACACACGGGGTTTAGAGCACAATCTTAGTACAAGTTAACCCTCTAGTAAAGATTGCACTATTGAAGTATGCACTGTATACACATGCATAGTAATGAGTTGTAGGTTGTGTCCCATACATCACCAGAAAGTAGACGTCAAGTATGGCAAAACTTCAACTTGATAAAAGGGTTCAATCATAGACACAGGTGTCCATAGGGTTCAATGAACAGCCCAGCCATAGGAGCTGCACACAAACATCTTTCGGTGCAGCTAGTCCTTTCAGTTTACCTGCCTTAGCTGACAACGTCGCGCTCTCTTCAAGAAGCACATATAAACTGGTAACACTACTGCGTGGGTCTTTTGCTGCCGTCGAGCGTCTTAATCACCTGACCGTAACTAGATTCACAACTTCACAAGGAAGCGAATCGCGCAAAAGAAGGCATGCATGTGATAACACGTCTACTGTAGATGGAATGCACCTCTGAACTTACAGTGCCCAGGTAAGGATTGGTCTTGACCCTGTGAGTGATCGGGTGGAAGCAGATTCAGGGATGTTGGTACGACCTTTCGCTAAGCCAGTGGTTTACACGCTCAGGGACACGTGCACAGGTAGGTAGCTTACCATTTATCGTCCAAAGAGCAAGTGTTCAGTCTGACAAAAGCGTAGGGTGTACGACAGCCGCAAAGGTCCCGTCCTGTTCTTCCTGTGTGGGTATGACAAAATGGCGGCGACTCCTGTAGCAATGGAGTAGGAAAGAAGTGACGTCACAACCACCTGTGGCAAAATGGCTCCCGCCAAGCTGAGCGTCGCCCTGTTTGTAATTCTTAGTTCCCTGTTTGTGGCGCAGGGAGTGGATAGGTCAAACTTTAAAATATGCGACCAAAGCAGCTTTTGCAAGTTAGTAATGCCTTGTGTGTAGTAACGGTGTTGCCGTTCCGAGCACTGGAATGGTAGCTGGAACCGTATGTGGTCCTGTCCATTGCAGGAGGAACAGAGCGCTGAACCCAGGGGAATCGCTTTACCAAGTGGTGGTTGAATCTCTGTCTCTTGGAGCCGACTCGTCCTCTTTCGATGTACTCAACCAGGAGAGCGGCGTCCTGTTCAGCGTGGAGGTGACCCCAGTTAGAGACAACACTGCTAGGATACGGATGAGAGAAAAGGCGCCAATCCGACCCCGTTACGAGGTGGAAGGTGCACTTATTGGCGAGCCAGAGAAGGAAAGGTTGGTACTACATGGTGTGGTGGTGATGCAAGGAGAGAGTGATGTACTGTGAGATACATATTTTTCTGTTGTTGTGACTTTTGTGTTGTGTTGTACTGACACTGTTCTGTGTGGGTAGAGACAGGACCAGAGGGAGTGGCTTCATGAATGACTAATCGTACAAACATGATGAGTAATGGCCCACATCAAGTTATTATGGTGTTATTGTACCTACAGGACTGTACACACACACACACACACTTGTACTTGTACTTGTAATACCACAGCCAAGACTTGGCTAAGTGGACCCCATTAATGGGGCGAGCCAGCAGGTGGCAACAAGACTGGTGACACCGTTGGCTGCGGAGACACCAGCCTTATCACCCCAGCCGCATGGCCCCCTCAGTGCAGTAGGGGTACTCATCTATGGGCTTGCAAGACCCATGAGATGAGAGAGGTGGGGTACGGCCTTGAGTGACGGAATCAGAGTATCCGTCCTGTGCTCCTGGCCGTAGAATCCCCCACCTACACTTGGTAATGTCTAGGTGACTAGCATACGTTGCACTACCAGTGTTAAACACTGGAAAGTGCGCTAGCACCTAACAGAGAATTACACAAGTTCTTTACTTTCCCAGTGGTTTGCGGTTCACAAGTATGACTAGACTTGTAACCAAAGCAAAAACCAAGTTTTCAACCTTCCGAATGCCAGACCCGTTGGCTGCAGATCTGTCACCCGTCTGGCATACTCACACAGTTTCTGCCAAACACTGACAACACACACACACACACACACACACACACACACACACACACACACACACACACACACACACACACACACACACACACACACACACACACACACACACATACATGTTCCAGTCAGTTCATAGTCCACTACGTTCATCAGATACAGTAATTTCTCAGCCTGATTGCACAATGGCTGCGAGTTCTGATTGCTCCATTGGTGATGCGATGGGTACAGGTGATCCACGTGCCATACATTATACAACCAACAGTCAGTGCAGGGATCCTCAAGCTGAGGTACTGAATCTGGGTGCTCATGTAGAAATCGGTTTGAATCCAGTACTGCCTGCATCAGTTTGGTAAGCACAGCTCCGAAAGTCTGCTATTCGTACCCCAAACCAGTAGCAAAGGCTTGTCCATCTGAGTAGCCACCATTGTGCCGAATGCACAAGAGCCAAACCAGCTTCGAACGTTTCAAATCACATTGCAAGATGAGTTACGTCTTAATTAGTTTGGGCTAAACTGGTTTTGGTATGAGTGAAAATGCACCAATCCAATTGCAAACCACTTCGAAATCAGTTTGCTATGCGGTGTGAACACCCTAAATGTATCACATGTTTATTCACACAGGAAGTGGGCATGGCACACAGGAAGTGGGTGTGGTATACAGGAAATGAATGTGTGAGCTACTGATGCCCTCCTCTTTATATAGGTGGAAGGTGGAGCAGCAGGCTGAAGGATTCACTGCTACCCATGGCAACTGCACAACGGCAGTCACCTTCAAGCCATTTCGAGTGGACTTCCTTGTGTACAAGGAACTGGCAGTCAGTGTGAACGCAAGAGGTCTGCTTAACTTTGAGCACTACAGGGAGAAGAAGTGAGACTACGTAGCTAAAGAATACCACACTCAGGGCAGACTCTACTTACATGGCACATGATGTTTAGGAGTACAGTGGAACCTGTCTAAGACAGCCACCTGTGGGTCATGCAGCTCTACAGAGGTAGATTGAAATGTTTTAGTGCTATTTGGGGCCAGGTAGGCTGGCTGCTTTAGAGAGGTGACTGCCTAACACAGTGACCACCTTAGACAGGCTCCACTGTACAATAAAAAGGCCTAAAAAGGCTATTCATCTTAGACAAATTGTGGAAACAGTAGCCAACAAATCAGAAATTGAATCAAGGCAGTCAAACGTGGCCATAACATTGTCTGACTGCCCTACTGTACTAATGCATCAGTGACTGTAAATGTCAGCTCTTCACTGATGAAGGCAGCAATGTAAGTTGCCAGATTGATTTATGATTGTTGACTAGCACTTCCACAATTTGGCCAAAATGTCTAGGAATGTACAAAAGGGGCACTGTACAATCATGTGCACTAATCTGGGCCAAAAAGAGGTGAAAAATTGACCATTTTATTATGATGGGCCTGTTTTCAATAATGGTATTCTCTATACATGAGTTTACTATAGTGTGTTATCCAGAATCCATTACAAGCTCTGTAACACTGTCCATTTTCTAGAATCCCAGAACCAGTTGCCGAGCCAACAACCCCACCTCCATCCTCGGAGGGTGAGGAGAAAGGAGTATTGGGGGAGGCGGAAGGCGTACCTGATTGGGACGATGAAGACGGGCCTTCTATTGATGAACTGGAGGCAATGGCAGAGGCTAACAAGGAATCGTCTGATCAGGACGAGGCTGGCATGTGGTCTGAGACCTTTAAGAGTCATGCCGACTCCAAGCCATACGGTAAGGCAGAACCATGAGTATGTGCTTGGGCCTGCACTTTGGCCTGTGCTGTATGCGTATGTACTGAGCACTGACTTCTCTTCTGCACTGTACAAGGTCCTAGCTCTGTGGGTGTGGACTTCTCCTTCCCTGGAGTGGAGCATGTGTATGGAATACCAGAGCATGCAGACAAGCTAGCTTTGAAGTCAACCAGGTGAGTGTGTGGGGGGGGAGGCCTATGTTACAGAATACTTCACTGTATCCTCCCTCCTCCTCTCACCTGCCTCCCTTTTCCTCTCTTCTTCCCTTGTCCTCTCCTCCCTCCCCCTCCAACCTGCATCCCTCCTTCCCTCCTCCCTCCCCCTCCCTCTCTCCTCCTCCCTCCCTCTCTCCCTCCCTCCCTCTCTCCCTCTTCCATCCTTCCCTCTTCCCTCCCTCCTTCCTTCTCTCCTACTCTCTCCCTCCTTCCCTCCTCCCTCCCTCCCTCCCTCACTCCTCCCTCCTCCATCCTTCCCTCTTCCCTCCCTCCCTCCTTCCCTCCTCCCTCCCTCCCTCCCTCCTTCCCTCCTCCATCCCTCCTTCCTCCCTCCTCCTGTCTCCCTGGACACAGAGGTGAGACAGACCCTTATCGTCTGTACAACTTGGATGTGTTTGAGTATGACCTTAACAACCCCATGGCCTTGTATGGCTCCATTCCTTACATGTTGGCCCACAGGTGAGGGGTGAGGGTGAGGGGTGGGGCTGAGTCACCACGTCACTACTGTCACTACTACGTATCGTGTCAGAGGAAGTGTCATGTCATTTTGGGCTGTCACTTGTGCATGTCTGTATGTTAGATGAAGGGAGCACCGCTGCCACCACTGTCACTAGCCCGTGACAGAATTACCATTGTCACTCTCCCCTCCCCTCCCCTCCCCTCCCCTCCCCCCCTCCCCTCCCCTCCCCCCTTCCAGTCCCACCCATACCAGCGGAATATTCTGGCATAATGCGGCCGAGACATGGGTGGATGTGTCTCAAGCAAAGGCTGGACAGGTAAGGAGAGACCCAGCGTACTACCATAAACCGCAAGTTGGCAAGGTCTTGTGCACTGATCATGTAGAAGGACACTTTTTATTGTCCTCAGTGATTCCATGATGTGGTCAGTCTGGTCCATCTTCTTCTATCTCCATCTTCTCACCTTTCCTCCTCACCTCCACCCTTTCCTTCCCTTCCATCCCTCCCTCCCTCCACCCCTCATTCTCTCCTTCCTCCCTTCATTCCCCTACTCCCATCATCCCTTCTTCCATGGTTTAACCTTCTCCTCCATCTCCTCTCCTCTATGTCTGCCTGTAGGGGTTTGTAGGGAAGTTGGTGTCTTACTTCCAATCTAATGAAGAAGCACCTCAAGTGGATACTCACTGGTTCTCTGAGAGTGGCATCATTGATGTCTTTGTCATGCTGGGACCACGCCCACATGACGTCTTTCGTCAGTACTCTGCCCTCACAGGAACCACTCCTCTGCCGCCGGTATGCCAACCCCTTCCACCCCCACACACACAACACACATACTATCCACACACACGCATGCATCCACCAGTGGGAGAGAGCTCTTTGCTGTACTGGGCACTATTTGCATGTTGTTGTACTGCTCTGTCACACACAGGCGAGGCAGTATGCACCGTACAACACTGTAACACACATACACACATGCCAACACACACTTGGGTATGCACATGCACACACATGTACAGTACACACACATGTGCGCGTACAGTGATTTAGTCATGTATTTCTGCAGCTCTTCTCAGTTGCCTACCACCAGTGTCGGTGGAACTACAATGACCAAGAAGACGTAGAAAGGTGTGCTTTGACGCACTGCACAGCCCCTACCAGTTCCCTGCAGTGTGTTTGTACCTCTTCCAGTACACCAGGGAGTGCTCGAGCACCATTGTTTAGTGTATAGCAGTACGCTTTTCAGTGACTATGCTTTAAGAGCATTACTACAACTAAGTCATCAGTGTGTTTTGCTGATTTCATTCTTCCCATCCCCCATCCACATCCCACACACCCCACACACCTCACACATCACTCACACACTTTACACCACTCACACACCCCTCACACATCACTCACACCTCACACCACTCACCCCTCACACCACCATTTCATATGCAGTGTGAATGCCAACTTTGACAAGCATGACATTCCAATGGACGTGATATGGCTGGACATTGAGCACACAGACGGAAAGAAATACTTCACTTGGGATTCCACCCGATTCCCAGACTCCAAGGCAATGATTGACAATGTGGCATCATTTGGGAGGAAGGTGAGAGGAGGGGGAGGGGAGGAGGGAGGGGGTGAAAGGGAGGGATAGGGGAACAGGAGGGGAAGAAGGTGCAGTGTAGTGTATGAGATGTGTCCTGTACTTCAGAGCACCTTTACCACCACCTATGCACATGACCATGTGTTCCCAACACTTTCCTCGCATTCTACCACTAGCTGTTACTGTTATTTCATATTCTGTACCCGCATACCGTTGATTACTTCCTAGCTCCTGACACCCCACCCCCCCCCCCCCCCACACACACACAGATGGTGACCATTATCGATCCCCACATCAAGAAGGAGTCCAACTACTTTGTGCATGATGAAGCGGGAGCAAATGACTACTACGTCAAGAAATCAGACGGTAGCGGTACTTACGAGGGTTGGTGCTGGCCGGGGACCTCGTCATGGGTGGACTTCATGAATCCAGAGATCCGCAAGTGGTGGTCCTCGCTATTCCTCCTGGACAAGTACGGTGGTTCCACGCTGGACCTCTACACCTGGAACGACATGAATGAGGTAGGAAGAATCTCATCTGAGTACGTGCGTGTACGGAGGATGCGGTGTTAGGAATCTGTCAGTTTGTGTAACACATTGAGGCTCAATGACGCTGTGGTGCGTGTATGTATAGCCCTCTGTCTCGGCACCTGGTCTCTCCTGTTACCCTCACCTCTGGACCATCACCTGTCACTTCTCATCCCTCACACATCACCCCATCCACACATTTGCCTTTTAATATGGCTTAGCGGAACTGATTCAGCAAACGTGCTGCCCTTTTAGGCCCGGAAACTTCAACAGCGTGACACCTCCACCCAAACCCATCACCCTCACCCATCACTACTTATTCTCACATTATCAATAAATCCTCTCCATGGTCTCCCTCCAGCCCTTCCCCTCCCCCCCTTTCCCCTCCCCCCCTTTCCCCTCCCCCTCCCCCTCCCCCCCTTTCCCCTCCCCCTCCCCCTCCCCCTCCCTTCCCCTCCCCCCCTTTCCCCTCCCCCCCCTTTCCCCTCCCCCTCCCCCTCCCCCTGTAGCCTTCCGTGTTCAATGGTCCTGAGATCACTATGCACAAGGATTCGAAACACTTTGGAGGCTGGGAACACAGAGATGTGCACAACATCTTTGGCATGCTGGTGGTAAGGAAAGCTAATAACCTTGGTCCGCCTTGATGGTTCAAAGTTGGCTATGAATTTAGTTGAGGGACAGAATTAAGGCAGAGTGGGCCTGGTTTTGAGAGACCTGCGGAAGTACTCACTATTGTAACCACTTTGAACCTGTCTGCCGTTGCTTAATTCCCTATTTCTGCTCCCCCCCCCCTCCTCCCTCTCCTAGCACCAAGGATCAGCCGAGGGCCAAGTAATGCGTTCAGAAGGAAAACTTCGATCATTTGTGCTCTCACGAGCTTTCTACGCTGGCTCTCAGAGGTTTGGTGAGTGTGGTGCACAGCAGCAAGAACTGAATGAGGCAATGCATGAAGCTTAACATAATACATTCCCACATAGTAACATGCGTCAACAATAACATTCATATGTGTAGGAATGAAAATGTATGTCGTATGTACAGTAGGTATGTGGTGACACTCAATAGGCATGCCTTCTAAGCTTCTGTTCCACCCCGTGGTGATGGCGGTGCTGCTGTATTCATCTGTATGGGGGTCACCGGAGTACCGGTGTTGTCATTACTGTGTGTGCTAACGTTGCTGGTGTGTGGGTTGACACTCTGTTATGCTTGCTTCTGTGCTTGTGTGTTGTGTGTGACTGCAGGAGCTGTGTGGACAGGTGACAACATGGCAGAGTGGAGCCATCTTGCAATCTCCTTTCCAATGGTCCTCTCCATTGGGTTGGCTGGACTGCCCTTTGTTGGAGGTACGTATGCACACACACACACACACACACACACACACACACACACACACACACACACACACACACACACACACACACACACACACACACACACACACACACACACACACACACACACACACACGACCCTTTCCTTCCTGCAGCCGATGTTGGAGGATTCTTCAAGAACCCAGACGTGGAGCTGCTGGTACGATGGTATCAGGGTGGTGCCTTCTACCCGTTCTTTAGAGCACACGCCCACCTGGACACCAGGAGGCGTGAGCCATGGTTGTTTGAGCCAGAGCCCATGGCCCTGATGCGAGATGCCATCAGGAGGCGCTACGAGCTTCTCCCCCTTTGGTACACACTCTTCTACGAGACCTCAAAGAGTGGTGCTCCTGTTGTGAGGTGAGAGGGGACACAGTGGAGCCTCCTTTATACTGTAGGACAACCTGGACACCTCTCCAGAGAACACTACATATGTACCCAATGTCCCAGCTTCATAGATGTATGTACAACACTTCCTCTGAGATAAGAATACATTTGAATTAGTTCCAGTGTGTTCATTCTGTGGCCGTGAGGGATGTTCACTGTAGTGCGTCGGTTGAAGCCTGCCCGTATGTGGGGTTCATGGTGTAGATTGTCCCTGTAGAGTGGCAGTCCAATAGCTAAGAAGCAGCTACAGAGTTGAGCAACCCATCGCTGAACTGTATGGAAGGTGCCTCCTCTCCACCCCCCAGCCATTGCCATGCCCTCCCCCCCCCTCTCATTAGGCCTCTGTGGGTGGAGTTCCCAAAGGATAGGAACACGTTTGATATGGACGATGAGTTTCTCGTTGGTGAGTTAACCATGTCCTGTGCACACCTGTTAGTGATGAGTGTACATCACCGCTCCAGCTATGGATGCATATGTCTGCAGTATGTGTGTGTACACATGCTGCTGAGGTTGTTCTCAGCATATAACTAATACACTTCATGTGTGTACATGTGTACAGTGTCCTTACTACTCCATAACTTCACTAGCTAAGTGACGGAATGTAACGGGTGTAGGAATCAATGCGCTGAATGTTGTGACCACAATCCCGTGGTCCCCATCAGTGTGTACGTTTGTGGCAAGGTGACTTCATGTGCACGTGACAGTGGGGAAGTGAACAGTGCGGCCGGTCTGTGTGTGGACATGTGCACAATGTTGAAGGGGATGGTGTTGCGTTGGTGGTGTTGTCATAATGTGAGCTTGGCTCCTGTAGGGAACAGCTTGCTTGTCAAGCCTGTCACTGAGGCGGGAGTGACATCTGTCACAGTGTACTTCCCAGGGCCTGCAAACGTAAGTCAACTCCAAGTCACTCCTCTGTGTTGTGCTCCTGGGAGAACACGCTGTGCAGTCCGTTAAGTTTAGACAGTGACATTAATACAGTGGCTGCACTGTCATATAGTGTGGGGGGCTGCACCGTATGGTTGCCACTTACTGTGGTGTATAAAGTACAAGCAGAACACACGCATGATTGCCCCTGTGCGGTAATGCTGTGTACAGTGTTTGCTGTATTTGTTGAAGTATCTCACTCAGTCAAGCTAGTCTCCTTCACACCTGGAGCTCATTCACTCCTAACTCCCGCTTTCCTCCCATCTCCTCCCAAAGGTGTGGTATGATGTGGAGACGTATGCAGTGTACGAAGGCAACAGGAGGGCATCCATTGACACACCTCTGAGGAAGGTACGTACAGTGCAGTACAGGTGGCCCGTACGTACATGTCACACTGTGTATCTGAGACACAACACTAGCACACCAGTTGCCAGGGTGGAGGATTACTTGTTCCTGACTACAGTACGTAACAGAGCTGTTGGTTGACACCATGCAGTGTGCTACTAGTGGTTTGTGTATTGTGTGAGGAGCATGCATTGCATTGTCCCACAAAGGAATGGCTTATGTAGTATCTAAGCCACCTGTCGATGTCCGCTGTGTACATCGTGTGCTTCTGGCTATGTGCTCTCTGCAGGTCCCTGTGTTCCAGAGAGGTGGGACCATTGTGCCCAAGAAGATGCGTGTACGAAGGGCTTCCTCGCTGATGCGTAATGACCCATACACTCTTGTGGTGGCACTGGATCCAAGGGTGCGTGTGAACGTCATACCATCAGGCCAGCGTGTGGAAGCTAGTGTCAGCACTGACTGATGGCTTCCCACACAAGAATGCGGACAGTGACACTGTGCTTCTCTAAATACAATTGTGTCTCCCCTTTCCCTTTCCTCTCCCTCCTCCCTCCATCCCCCCCTCCTCTCTCCTTCATTTCCCCTTCCCCTCCCTCCCTCCTCCTCTGCCCTCCCCTTCCCCTACCAGGGCAGGGCCAAGGGACAGCTGTACACTGATGATGGTGCTACGTTCGAGTACAAAACTGGACAATTCCTCTTGCGCAAGTTTGAGTTCAGTAACATGAAGCTGACCTCAACGTGAGCCCTCTATATTCACTTACCAGTAGTGGCAGGTTGTGCTTACATGAAAAGAGATAAATAGTATACAATACACACAGTATATGTACATAATAATTATGTATAGAGTTGAACTTGGGCCTGTGATCTGTCATTTGTCGGAGACTCTGCCATGCACTTTGTGTGCAGTACTGCATTTGGCTTTTCACTTGATACGCAGCTCTGGTGACTCGTCTGGTGTGTACGCCACGGAGGAGTGGTTGGAGAGGGTTATCGTTGTTGGTGTTGACAAGAAACCTACTTCAGTTACACTGCAGACTGCCAAAGGTGAGGAAGAGACATCTCTGTATGTACTAGCTGTACACAGCACTAGACAAAGCAGCTGGAGTGTACCGTATCAAAGGGAATTGGAGAGGCAGTCTGTCGTGGTTTGGTCTAAAGAGTAGGCCTTGTGTCTTGGGCTCTAAACATCAGGTATATGCTACGTTGGGCTCTAAAATAGCAGGTCCTCTGCCATGCTGTGGGCTGTAAATAGCGGAGGACCTGCTATTTGAGCTCACAGTGTGGCAAACAACCTGCTATTTAGAGCCCAGCATGCTGTGGGCTGTGAATAGTGAGCCTCTCCCTCGTTGGGCTCTGAATTACAGTGGGACCTGTCTAAGACAGCCACCTTTGGGCCAGTTCTAACTGACCTTGATAGAGAGGTGGCTGCTGTACAGAGGTAGATTGCAATGTTTTAGTGCTATTTGGGTCCAGGGAGGTTGGCTGTTTTAGAGAGGTGGCTGCCTAATGCAGTGACCACCTTAGACAGGCTCCACTGTATGCAGTAGAACCTGTCTAAAACAACCACTTGTGGGCCAGTTGTAGTTGGCCTTTATAGAGAGGTGGCTGCATTACAGAGGTATTATAGGTTGCAATGTTTTAATGCTATGTTAGTGCCATTTGGGGGCTGGGGGCCAGGGAGGCTGGCTGTTTTAGAGAGGTGGCCACATTGCAGAGGTAGACTGCAATGTTTTAATGCTACTTATGCTAGTGCCATTTGGGTCCAGGGAGTCTGGCTGTTTAGGTGTCTGCCGTACACAGTGACCATCTTCGATAGGTGTCACTGTATAGTGTGTTTTCTATATTTTGCTGAAAATGGCAGACCCTCTGCTGCAAAGGCCAACTCTTTGATGTAGTGTGTGCCATGTGCAGACTATTTCAACTGGATGTGGTTGTGTGGGGCACTGGTGTCTTAGCTGTGCATGTCATCTCTCCTCCAGGCACCACCAATCTCCAATTCAGCTACGAGGAGCTGACCAAGTTGCTGGTGATTCGAAAGCCAGGATGCAACATCGCAGAGGACATTGTCCTAACCCTGCACACAGCTTAGCAAGATGATATTAAATGTAGGGCAATTTCTCCATTGACACTCGATCAGAGACTATACATGCTACAATGTACACAGGGCTAATGTTATACAGTACTTGTGAGTCTCATTCACAACATAATATGTTAACATAATTATATAGTTTAATATGTTATATGTTTATTGGATAGAAGCACAATTCAGTTCTAATAATTAATAAGATCAACATTAACAAGTGCACCAGATGCTATTTTGGCAATATAAGCAGAATCACACAGAGTGGTGTCATGACATGTCCTCAATGTCAATGTCTTCTTGCACCTTGGCCTGTCGGCTGCTCTCACTGCCTTCTTGTACGCCCCTCATCCCCCTCTTAAAGACACTCACGTCAACCTGTACAAGGAAGGCACATCAAGAGTGCATGGCTGGCAAAGACTTGCAATACAGGTTGAAATTAAAGCCACCTGCAACTGTGGTAAATATGAAATTGGCTACTGAACACGTACAAGCAATACAGAAAACAGTTCTGCTAAAAAAGACGACTAAGTCAGTGTCCAGTACACCAACACATCCTACCGGTGCAATCAAGTGCCAAGTTAACAATGTCAAGTGACACAAATGAGTCTTTACTGCACTTCCTAGTTGATGAGTGCCACAAATCAAATTGCTTTGGTGATAATGGCCAATGCACTAAGAGTGAAGTGAAGGCGGGGCTTATAGACAACTATGTCAAGTAAACACACCCGTTTTCCTTCAATGCTGTGTGCCCCTCTGGAGAGTATATCAGAAACTGCTTCCTTCTCAGCCATTGTGACAAACCCGTAGCCCTTGGATCTGCCTGTTTTCTCATCCTACACAAGTATAAGCGTGCACACACACACACACACACACACACACACACACACACACACACACACACACACACACACACAGTGCATACTTACTACATTACAATACAGCTGCATACAACAATCTGACATTGTACATCTCTACTGCGTACAGCCAAAACACTCTCAAGCTAAGCTATTTATTCGAACACTACTCAACTATAGCTAAAAATTGGCGTTATTGGGCCAAATTGGTGAGCCATCAGAATAGACACCTCTGCTACTTTACATACAGTACTCACCAGGCTAGGGTGAGCACAACCTCAAAACGCAGTCCTGAGCCTACGCAGCGACAGTGTGGCTCACTACACTACTGCAAGCCCTTGTACATATGGACTCTGGAGCCATCAAGCCAATTGCATCTGTGTATGCATGCATGCCCCTACTAGGCTCATGCTGCTTAATATATGATCCAATCTGAATACACTCAAAACTCCATACCATCCTTGGTGGTCGCATTCTCGGTACGCACTTACTATTTGCACTGTAGCTCGCTGCACTCTGCCAAACTTGGAGAAGTACTGGGCCAGGCCAGCTGAAGGTGGAAATGCAAAGCAAAGAGTTTAAGTATCTATACTGGGGAGCATGGTACAGCGAAAGGAGAAGACCCTACCGCTGTCTACGGTCCACCGCAGCCGCGCAACGAACAACCATTTGGCTGTAGCCGCCATTTTACTATCATTAACATGTGGCAATCACATGACAATAGCACTACATAATATATCTCAAACACACACGTATATAATTAAACGCCTACTAAAAGCTACAAAGACTATACTGAAAGCTGCAGTCAGTAACAGCTAAACTACCTGTTAACTGTGTTCACAGGAAGGCATCGCACCACTCCTTCAGGCACTGGAAGCAGTCGTTTTGATACTTTGCGTTGGCTCCACAGGCGTCCTTCAACCAGTCCTTGAAGAGCTCTTCATCCTTCTTCAAGACCAAAAACTGGCCAAGGACAACGTAAGCCTTGTCAAATCCCTTCTCAATCAGCCGGCCACCTAGGGTATCCCCAATGCCAGCAAGGCAGGTCACCGGCTTTTCCCCCATTGGCTCAGACACGAAGTCACGGTGTTTCTGCGAGGTACTCGACATGATGCTCAAACAGCAAAAGGATCACTGTCAAGTTGAAGGAAAGGGTAAAAAGATTGTAGTTGAATGTTAAAGCATGGTCATGCACAGTGTACACAATGAAGTGAGGGCTTCTCAGCTGGTTCAGGCATCAGAAAGGGGTTGGTTCTCTAATACCAGCTTCACAACAGGGTTGAAAACCTTGCCAGTGTACCCAATGTCTGAGAGAGTCACTGTGCAGAAAAGATAAATGCTACACCTTCGATAACTTTGGAGCAGCAGAACACAGCAATGAATACGGCAAACCAGAATGTTGCTGCTGTGCTACTGGAGCGCAAGCCACAGCATGGGGTACTGGAGCATGATTCCAACAGCCATCCAGTTTCATAAGCCGCGCTTTACATGAATCTGGACTGAGTCCTCCATTTCTTCATGGTATGGACCCCACTACTGAAACAGGCTTTACTTAACTTAACTTACTTAGTCCTGTGTACGCGTACGCTATGTGAGACCACTTTCAATTGAGACTAACCTAACCCTAATTTCATTTCAAGTGTTAAGTCATTTTATTGAACCCTGCGCCATGCCAACCACACCTTCTAGGTCCCCAAACCTGCGGCCATCAATGCCAACTTCTCACCTACATGCATTCAACCTCAACTACAGTAATAGGGGTATATATATTGTAAGTGCTACCGTCGTGTAGCTACTGTTTGAGGCTTACTGCACTGCGCGCATTCGTTTCTATGTTGCTGCAACTTAAATTACTGGAGACGTGGTTGTATGCTTTGGCTACAGTGGAACTAGGGGATTTCTACATCACACCAGCAGTAAAACTGATTCACTAGTTTAAAGGATGTAATGAATGATGGTACCAACTCCATAGCTACTACAATTGCAGTACAATACTGGAATTCTTCCAAATGCTCAAGTACACGGACCCTTAGCTCGGCTTGACGGTATTAACTTAAGGGCCTCCGTTCGGTTGGAGATCTAGGCCCAAGAGGACGTTCTCTTAGCTAAATCAAACACCTTCTTATCTCTCAAAACGGTTCTCTAGGTCTAGGTACATCAAATCCTCACCTACACCGACAAAAGGTTTTGGTATGACTCAGCAAAAGGTTCCCGCGCGGCCAGCGGCAGAAGGGAGCTGATTGCGTAACCGTGATAAAAATGGCGGCCGAGTAGTTCGTGGCTCGAATGCCACTCCCTGAGTCATGTCAAAAGCCACCAAGAGAAAGCATGTCACTCGAGAGGTTTTGGAAGATTTTGTTGAGCCATCGCAAGAGCAGCAGATAGTGAAGGTGAGTAGAACAGAAGGTCCATGTGAAACTGTTTGAGGCAGCATTGTGTGTGCACGTTGTTCATGACTGCGACAACCCGTAGGTATTGGGAGGAAGAGGAAACAACTTTCACGATGTGTTGACCCCATCTGGAGACCAGTTCATCGCCAGTATGCCCACCAAGTTCAGGAGAAATGTCTGGATCAAAAGAGGTGTTGTGCATATGTGTAGTCACGTGTATGCCATAAAGTATACAGTGCCTGTTGGGTTACGGGAAAAATTCGTGTTCATGCATTTTACAAGATATTTTGATGCACAGCAAATAATACTGCAGTGTGAGTCACACTCTATTTTGCATTTTAGTCAGTCCCAAACTCGCAACCTTTAATCATGCATGTATTCACTTCAAGAAATACGTAGACCAGGGCTGTACATGGTGTGTGTTGCAGCTGGTCCACTCCTCCAACCTCACCCATGTGTGGTGTATTGGCTCATGGACCATGGTAATCTACGAAAGGTTGTAAACACACGTACATAGTCTGATGTAGAGACTGCAAAGCAAAGATGTCACTCACTCCAGTTCTCCCTTGATACGACATTCTTCCCTCCTGGTCCCCTAGGAATAGCTGCTGCACTTGTCATGTAGCAAGAGATGAAGATCCATGTATTGAGACGTATTGTGATTAGCAATGAATCCTCTGCCGTGATCGACCTCGGTAACGGATCATTTAATGGGTAGTGTGTTTGTGTGTGTGGGGGGGGGAACCAGCTTACGTGCGTGAGTCGCATTACGCACATCACAATACATTTGCCAAGGTTGTGTAATAAGGATATAGTATACTGTATAAATTTGGGCAGAACAATACAGAGTTGTAAATCTGATCAATAGTTTAACAAAGGGCACAAACATGAACTAGTAATGTTCACCATTAAAAGTACTCTGTTGCGAGGTTTGAATGCGTAAGGTGGCACAATGTTCCAACACAGGGGAGGGGAGAGTCATTCATCGATAGTGATACTGTGTTTCGCAGCAAGCCTTTCAGCTAGTTCCTCATGTCCAGCTTGGTGTAGTGCATTTATGAATGTGTGCCAGCTCCGTGGAAGGGTACCAGTCTTTGCCTTTCCAATCATCCACTGACCCAACATGTCGCCCAGACTGTTTGAGGTATCCCCAAAGTTGTCCATTTGGATGCTCCGTAGTTTGTTCTCATCTATCCCCAGAAGCCTCCCTAAGTTCTTCCAGTCTGGGTCAAGATCACCTTTGACTGCCATCAGTAATTCACGCTGACTAGGCTTCTTATCTGATATTGATTTGGCCATGAGGCAGGGCTGATGGCAGCTGTGGTGGGAGAGAGGTCTTGGTAGCCTGGCAACAACTAACTGATACAGTGCACATCTATACGTAGCTCTGTACATGGTACTTCCAATTAGTCACTTACCCGATTTGTGTTGTCACTGTCTGTGTAGTTTTGTGAATGACGCAAAATGTTGAATCTACAGAACTTTAACCCTTCTTCCCTATCTACCTATGTCTAACTCTTTAACTACAACAACTTTCTGTAATCTGTCTTACTCTTGTCCAACTGTGGCTGGTTCTAAGCCTGTCACAACCAACACAACTACAGAACGGAGAAGACGTACAGGGGAGTTCCCCTTTGTAAGTAGGCGTGGCATGCAACAAATGTAATTCATAGTTGTCAATGAATATAGTAATGCCCCCCCCCCTACAGAGGTATGCTTGGAATGTATGTTAGCTTCAGTCATAGGATCTATGCTACAATGGTTCCACGTGTGCATCATTTGAATACAGTGGAAGCTCTTCATTCTGGACACTTTTGGCACATGTCCATGTGTCCTGATTAATGAGAGATGCCTTTGTTTCAATGGAACTCTTGTACAAGTCACCCTAATCCCTATGCTGAGGACATTAATCTATGGCCAGGACACTAGCCAGTGCTCCAACATAGAGCTGTACTCCTTTGGCCAGGACACTAGCCAGTGCTCCAACATAGAGCTGTACTCCTTTGGCCAGGACGCTAGCCAGTGCTCCAACATAGAGCTGTACTCCTTTGGCCAGGACACTGGCCAGTGCTCCAACATAGAGCTGTACTCCTTTGGCCAGGACACTAGCCAGTGCTCCAACATAGAGCTGTACTCATTTGGCCAGGACACTAGCCAGTGCTCCAACATAGAGCTGTACTCCTTTGGCCAGGACACTAGCCAGTGCCCCAACATAGAGCTGTACTCCTTTGGCCAGGACACTAGCCAGTGCTCCAACATAGAGCTGTACTCCTTTGGCCAGGACACTAGCCAGTGCTCCAACATAGAGCTGTACTCCTTTGGCTATGACACTAGCCAGTGCCCCAACATAGAGCTGTACTCCTTTGGCCAGGACACTAGCCAGTGCTCCAACATAGAGCTGTACTCCTTTGGCCAGGACACTAGCCGGTGCCCCAACATAGAGCTGTACTCCTTTGGCCAGGACACTAGCCAGTGCTCCAACATAGAGCTGTACTCCTTTGGCCAGGACACTAGCCAGTGCTCCAACATAGAGCTGTACTCCTTTGGCTAGGACACTAGCCAGTGCTCCAACATAGAGCTGTACTTCTTTGGCCAGGACACTAGCCAGTGCTCCAACATAGAGCTGTACTCCTGTTTGTTGCAAGAAGCTCACAGTGAGCTGTGTTATTGTTGTATCTGAGAGCCCGGGCTATTCCAAGATTCATTGTCGAGATGATGGGTGTATGTACTGTATGCTCTGTGTGTGATGTGTGCAGGTGACTTTGTAGTGGTGGACCCAATTGTGGAGGGGAACAAGGTGAAGGGAGAGATTGTGCACATCTTGTACCCGGAGCAGATACGCTACCTGCAGGAGAAGAAGCTATGGTGTGTGCATGGGGTGTGTGTGTGTGTGTGTGTGTGCATGTGGGTGTGGGTATGGGTGTGCGTGTGTGCGTGTACGTATGTGTGTGTGTCGTGTGTGTGTGTGTGTGTGTGTGTGTGTGTGTGTGTGTGTGTGTGTGTGTGTGTGTGTGTGTGTGTGTGGGTGGATGTGGGTGTGTATGTGTGGTGTGCCTGACAATGTGTATAGGAGGGTGTGTTATGAATCTCATCTGTAGGCCAGAGGCCTTTGTTGAGACAGAGAAGGCAGTGACAGGGAAGGACAGCAAAGCAAAGTGAGCTAGGCTTGCACTCTAGTATGCTCTTGTGGTTGGTTCTTTGCATGAGATCACAGGCCATCTCAGCAGTTTTAGTTCAGCTCAGCTCAAACTAAATAGTTTGGTACCCTTATGTTCCACATGCGAGAAAAGGGTACATTTTGTGACTGTTATGTGTTCACACTACCACTCGGTTGTGGTGTGCTCACCAAATTAACATGGCCTGTTTAGCTCAGTACTGTTTGTCCTACTTTCAACAGATTGCACTCAATGGGGTCAGAGACGGATGAGGAGGAGGGAGGGAGTCTGGAAGATGAACTGGGCCCCAACCCCAACAGACCTCCACCTCTGTATGTGGCCAGTGATGACAGTGAAGAAAGTGATGAAGATCCTCCAACTTAATATGAATGACCACAACTGGACAGTGTATTTAATGTATGTACAAACACAATTCTTGCTCTCCAGCACAGCGAGTGGATTACTGTATTCTGTGTTGTGCTGCATAATGTTTGTGAATGGCAATGTCACCAGTGTATATTTATATACGTACATGTGCCTGCCATGAAGAACATTTATACTACTTGATATAACACCATCATGGAATACATGTGATTGGATCACTTCAGCTGAATAGTGTATTTTGCTGTGCATGAGTGAGCAGTTTGTGGGTACATTGTGTGGTACTATGTCTGTATCTGAACGTTGTACTTCTTCGCTATGTCTTTGGCCAGTTCGGGAAGTCCACTGCAATTGACTGCTCGGGCTACTGTCTGCCATGTTCTTGGCTTTTTACCGGTCCCTTTCTCCTTGATCATCCATTTTCCCAGCAGGTCAGTCATACAGGGGCCAGCCTTATAAGAGTTATCACTTTCAATGCCATTCAATTTTAGAAAATCCACACCCAGGTGTAGTCCAAACTGTTTCCATTTTGCATCAAGATAGTAACTGAGTTCTTCCTGAATTTTATCTACAGTCACTGGAGCTGAATGGTGAGACAGTCTGTATCAGGGTGTGTGTAGGGTGTGTGTGTGTGTGTAGGTTGTGTGTGTGTGTGTGTGTGTGTGTGTGTGTGTGTGTGTGTGTGTGTGTGTGTGTGTGTGTGTGTGTGTGCATGTGATATCACAGCATTGTATGTGTCACTGCATGATATACAGTCTTGCACGTACCTGGACTTTGCTCCTCTGGTGTCTTTGCTCCTGAAAGACACTCCTGTAGGAAATGTTCCATTTCTCCTCCTTCCATTGGTGTACATTAAATATGCATAAGTACAGGAAGCAACACAATGACAAATATAGGTATACTACTAAAGTGACGAAGAGCATGCATGGAGGCATGCAGGGTCTGCTCTAATCTGACATAGCCATGACCCCCTTTCCTGACTCTATTTGTCTGTGACGTCATCAGGAGGTAGGCCCTTCTGCCTCCCAATGATGTCACAGACAAATGGAGGCAGGGCTACTCGTGCATGATCTGCCAATTAGAAAGGCTTAAAAGTCACTGATGTATATGGTGGTGACTACAAGTACGTACATGCATAGCAATATTATACAGACATCCATTTGTGTACACACATACATACGTAAGGGTATACGTATTGTGCATGATAAGGAGGTGCGTTGTATGGTGCATGATATCATGTGTAAATGTGTTCTCATTGTGTATGCCACCAGGGCGGTGAAACAAAGGGGCTATATAGGGAGCTGCATCCCCTCTAAGAATTCTTGATCCCAGAACATTGGCTATAGGCTTGACTGGGCTTGCAACTAAGCATCCCTCCAAACCCCAATCACATTCTACCTCCATTGGTAGTATAGTCGGCATCCTCACCTGGCCGTGGTGCGTAGCTGCCTTGAAGGTACTGGTACACATATGGCATTAGAGTGGCAACGTTGACTCCACCCATATGTCCTCTGTGTATTCCAGCAACAAACCACTTGCCATCCTTCTCCCTAAGCACAGGGCAGCCAGAAGACCCCTGCTCAGTGCCAGCCAGGTGTCCAAGGAAATGTCCTGCATGCACGGAGTAGCATCATTCACTTTTCTGCACAATACACACACATGATTGGTAACTATAGCCAGCACATTACTTACAACTGAAATGAGGAACATTAATTCACTGGGGATGGAATTGTACTTTAATTGGTTTACTGCAGAAGGAATTCTAAGTATGTAATACCTTTGATATGGTCTGCAGTGAAACTGTTCTCTGCCCTTTCATTTGCTGGTGAGGGGTAGTGAACAACTGTTACATTGTCTCCAACTTTAAGCTCTACCCCACCCATTTTGAGTTCAGTCCACAAGGGAAGTAGGGCAGGGAAATTGGCACCTGGGAGTGACTGTGCAGCTTTGGGGTTCAGACCAACCACTGTTATGTCGAGTAACTCCTGGAAATTGAGCAGCACAGTAGTTCATATTATGACCACACATTTCACATGCAGAAGGCATCTAGCTGTGTTAGACACTGTGAACTGTGTGTACAGATACATATGTATGTATGCACTCATCACATGTAGCATAGCTGTGTGCCCATGCACAGGCAAATGATTCCATCTCAAATGGGTTTCATTATTATTATCTGTCAACTTTACTTCATTACTGGTCTTGAAGAAGGCAGTGGCAGGTTCTGTGTCAAAAAGGATGTCTCCGGTGATCTTGCATCTCTTTTGATAAAAATACACTCTAGTTTTATGCTCCCTGGCAGTGTCTTCATCAGGAACAACATGGTTACAGGTCATCAGAACTGGCTTTCCATTGTAATCTGCAAGGAAACCAGTTCCCGTCTTGCGTCTGTATACATTTCAGGGGCGAGGGAGAGAAATTGGTGACTGCAGTGTGTATAAATCCCTCTGATAAGTAGACTGCCCTTGCCTACCTGGTCTTAATGTATACTACAGCATTTTTCATGTTGTCACGATGGGTGTCTAGGATGGGCCCACCTCCCTCTCGCTGACGAGGGACTGCTTCTTGCTTGATCTGTGCTGCCATTGGTAGAGCTGAATAGATTTGTGTCATAGAAGTCAATGGAATCTCTCTCTATATTAATTTATGGACACCCTGAACAGGGACACCTCTCTATAAAGGACACCCAGGCACTGCCTTCTGTTCAAACTACATTACATAAAGCTCTGTGTTCAAAGCTACTTCTCAATTAGGGACTCCCTTTTACACAGAGAGATATACTACACAATTATCACCATGGACAGTGTGTTTGTTCAGTTAGTTAACTAGTTACTTGCCTTCTTCTCAGGTGTTGATCCTCTCTTCAGGTGAAGTTGACTGTGTCAGCGTGTTGTCTGTAACTCTCTTTCTTGCGCCCTCCGACTGAGAGCCGAGTCACTGTGTGGGGACACCCCTACTTGTACATGTGGGTGTGTCTTCCAGTGGAGTGGTTTATGAATGCTATGAATATGGATTCTTAACAGTTGGCCACAAGTCAGCCCTCTCTGTTGAAATGAAGGGCATCACGTTTGTAGAGGCAAAGTGGATTATTCCATAATGGCTATGCCCTATGTAAAGAGGGGAACTGTACCATTCAGTTTCAGTTGAATCATTACCACAACAGGTTTGGGTGTACCTGTTCTCTCTGTGTGTTAACGTGCGCAGCTGCAGGTGAAGAGGTACAGCTGGCTGGCTGTTCTCCCTTAGAGAAGGTCAAGGAGAAAGATGATAAGCAGGCACTAGCAGGTGTGTATGTGTGTGTCCCCTATCTCCCTTCACCAGTTGACACTCAGTATGGTTGGGACGTGGACAAGGAGAAGGCAAGGAGTCTCAAAGATGAACTGCGCTCCAACCCCATCAGATGACTACCTAGCTCACTGTGACCAGTGCAGAAAGTGATCATCCAACTAAGTATACTGTATGATGACCACAACTTCTTCTATAATCAAATTATATCTCTATCTGTACACATGCTTCCAGCACAAGTGACAGTGACTTGTGCTATCTAGTCTAGTGTGTTTGTGTCACTGTGCACCTGCATAATTATGTAGAATGTCGAATGTCACTCTGTCATGCACATATGCATATAGAATGACAGTGGTGTGCACTGTACCTAAAGCCATCTGTACGTCATGCAATCATATTGCATTCAGAACCATTGTAATCCAAGTACTGTTCACCTGCTATAGACCCATGGCATATATCAGGGCCACAGGTACAACTATCCTTTGCAGGCTTTCTGCTAGCCATACTATCACCTGTCCAGTAGTGCTTGCCTAGTCTCGCACAGCCAAACCACCATTTTGCTCCAACGAAACAAAATGGTGGCCTGGATACGCAAGACTAGAACAAAATGGCGCCGTCTGGCTACATGAGACCATAGTGCTTGCCTCAACAATCTGTCATACCAATTTATACATAATGAATACAGCACATGTACTGTAATAATACATAGAGCATACAAAAACAACACACACCATCCTCTGTGGGCTCTACTGGTTCACTATGCCAGTGGGAGGTGGAGTCCCAGGAGGGCCTACTGTCATCAACTGCGTGGGTGGGATGAGGAGCTCATCGTTGATCCTACTCTGCATGTACTGCTGAAGGAGGAAACGGAGTTCAGTGTTCTGCTGCCGTAGCGAGTCGCTCTCAGCGATGAGGGAGCTCCTGGCCTTAAGTGAGCTATGGTACTTCTCCAGTGCATCGTGAAGGGTGCTCCACACATGCACATTGTCCTGGTCCAGAACACCAGCCATTGCTTCCCAATATGCACCATCCAGGAGATCACTGTCATCCACAGCAGCATTGCTGCCAGCCTTGAGTGCATACTGAGAGACATGTCTTCCGGAGAGGAGTTGGCGTTCTTCAATGAACCGCCTCAATGCCTTGGACACCGCATTGGAGTGAACAAGTAGGATGCCGTCCACCTTCATAGCTGCTGCTTCAGACTGGGCTTTTTGCTGTGAAGCTTCCCTAGAGGACCGCCCTTCCTCATCAAGCTGCTCATCTGTGGTCTCTTCTCTGTCCTGTCCACCTTCCTCTGCGATGAAGTATTCCACGAGAAGATGAATGTCAGCCTCTTTCTCCACCTTCAGGGCCTTGAAAATGGCATCCAGCTTCATCAGGAGTCGCTCATCCTCATCCAATGGGTCCAACAGAGTATACAGCTTTGACTCCACTAGGAAACCCGACTCTTCAACCAGCAAATCCAAACATGCCTTGATTACTGCAGGTGACCGTGACGGCACTTTAGAGTGAGTTCTGCTGGGCATGCTTGCAGATGAGAGTACACCACTAGCTGTTGCAGACACGATGCTGGCTACGTAGTGGAGTGCTTTGGAGACACCAGCCTGCTCAGTGGCCAGGTGGTGTGCTATGGGGCTCTCAACTGGAGCGGGGTGCTCCCACTTGTGACCAAGTTGCTGGGTTTGGACAATCTCATCAGCCTTCAGTACCTTCTTTGCAAGGTCCTGCACCTCTTCGTCATTCATCTGCCAAATGTCGATGAAGCGCTTTCTGTCACATGCCATAAAGTGCTTGCACTTCTTTTGAAGCTCAGTAAACTGTTCCACACTCTTACGGTAGTCCTCTGTGATTGCAGTGAGGCTTTCGTGTAGCTGCTTCTCTTGGGTGGCTTGCCGGCGTCGAAGCCCAGTAAGCACATCTTGGAGGCGAGTGATTTTCCGCTTCTGCTGACTGATTGTCAGTGTGTTCTCCTCGTCCCGCTTTTTCAGAACATGCAGGTTGTACTCCAGCTTCTCTGCATTAAGCTGAAATGTGGCCTTCATCTGCTGAATCTGTTGCTGCAGGTTCTAAAGGAGAGGGAGACAAGGTAGAGGTAGAGGGTGAACAGGTGGGGGGTGGGGAGGGGGAGGAATGAAGATGGAGGTGGTCTAAACATTCACTATAGTGTACACACTAGGACAATGTGTACCTAACAGACTTCTGACTAGGCAGCTATGCTATATGTACAGTATATGGAGAACATTCTAAATAGCCGCGACAATACTTTCTATGTATAATCCATGGATTGTTCATACACATACCCTTGAGGGAAGAGCTGCACAATTGAACAATATTAAATAATAGCATTTGATTGGAGGTTATTGCGTGTGCTGGTCAGTACCTGTATGTCTGTTTCCAGTTTAATCTTGATGTGGTTAAATTCTTCAGCATGCTTGATTCTCATCTCCCGCAAGGCAGCGTCATTCTCTTCCACTGTCTCCTCTTTCCTCTTCATTCGCTCTACTTCCTGCAGCCGTCTCTCAGCTACAGCTGCCTCCCACTCTTCACGGTTCTGCTCTAGTAACTCCCTCCGCTCTGTCACAAAAGAGTGCTCGATCTCTTTCACTTCTTCCTTGTGAGCCTTGGCAAGGGTCTTCATCTGTTCCTCCATCCTCTCCAGAAGGAGGTCAACGTCCTCTGCTTGTTTCTTCAGGTCCTGCACATAGTGATCATCTTGATCCTTCAGTTCTTGCTGGAGTTCATTGATTAGCTTGTCCTTCTCCTCAATCATTGCATCGCATGCTGACTTCTGCTCTGTTAGCTTTTCATGTAGCTCCTGAGGTATTGTCTTCCCTAATGCAGGCTTCCACTTCCGGGTGATCTCTTCAAACCTCTCTTCACTAGTAGTAACGTCTGTCTCTACTTTCTCAATTCTACCCTTGCGGGCCTCAGCAGCTTCTTGGCGCCGTTGCACCTCTCGCGCATCACCAGCCACTTTCACGTTAGTTACAAGTTGAGTTCCATCTGCCAGCAACTTGTCCAGTCTCTTACGGCTCTCCTCAAGCTGCTTCTTGCTCTTTCTCTCTTGCTCTGGGTCGGTCTTCTGGCTATCATCCACTGTTGGTTCACCTAAGGCGGCACGTTTTTCGGCTTCGATTCTATTCAGTATGCGAATACGCCGAGCCGCTATTCGCTCTTCCCTGTTGTCTGATTCCACCGATGGCTCAAACTCTGTCTCTGACTCTTTAGCAGCCACCCCCTCAGCAGCCTGTTCGTTCTCCATCTTGTTGGCTCATGTAACCTAGCAACCGTCCAATGGGAAAGCACCGCTTTGCTATAAATAGAATCATGGTCCGATCTAGGGAATGTAAACAAAATGGTCATTGCACGGCGGAACAAGATGGTGGCCTAGAAAGGTGTACGACAGGTTTCTCTCTGAAGTACACTTTTGGCCCGTCTTGTTTGTGAGAAGCTGTCCGAAGGTGTAGGTTTCATTGGATTGTTCCCTTCCCTCAAGTCTCGGCTCAAGCCTCGTAATTTGACATTACTCGAGAGGCCCCGCGGGTAACTGGCGGAAAGGCTCAGACAGTCCGTGGACAGGGCTTTTGTCAGTCACTGCGCAGTGACAGACTTGGAGCTGGTCTAAATGTCTGACATTGACCCAGAGACGCTTCTGGAATGGCTTCAAATGGGCGTTGGAGAAGAGAGGGACATTCAGCTACTGGCACTGGAGCAGTTGTGTATGATATTACTTGTTTCTGACAATGTGGACAAATGTTTCGAACAGTGAGTCGTCTCTCAGTAATCTGTGTAACACGTTTGGGGGGAGGGAGCTATGTATCTTAACAACGTCATACTACATAGAGGTGACTGGTAACTATTACTAAAGTAGCACAACACGCTCTATGTCTTTTAAGCCATACATTAAGGTGAGTTGTGAGCTGTACAGCTGGTCCTATTCCTTGTAGCATCCTTCACCGTTTAGCCAATTCCTCTTTTACATACAATCATGTAATTGTGTTGCTGGTAAGTGTAGAGCAACATACGTATGACCTCGACCAGCAAAGAAAGAGAAGCGTAGGTGCTGTGTGTGCTAGTGAGGCAGAAGGCCACAATAAACACTTGGTAAGGCCAGCTAATGCCCTCTGTCCTTGCTGTTTACGTCTCCAGCCAGTCTACCACTTTGTTTGGACTAATTAATTAAGAATTTTGAAGTTATCACTCTGGGATACACAGAGTGACACAAGATGGCTTCATCTGTGTACATGGCAGTCAACAGTGTGTGCCATGTGGTCAAGGTGAATGATGTAGCACCATATGGTGAGCTGTAACTCCACGACCATGGAACAGAGGTCCTTTGAAGTACATTAGGTGAAACATACGTTGGCATGTACTTCGCAGTGGGTTAGCAGTCACATTATGCAAATTGTCTCCTCGGCTTGTAGTTATAAGTCCTCATACTCCTGTAGCTCAAAGTACAGAGTAAGCCTGAGACTTGTTGCAATAATGCTACTGTATGCCGTAGTGTGTGTGTGTGTGTGTGTGTGAGTGTGTGTGTGTGTGTGTGTGTGTGTGTGTGTGTGTGTGTGTGTGTGTCACGTTCACAGTGTTCTCAATCACAACTATACCATGCATCCCTCCTTTCCTTTCAAGGTATCCTCCCCGAACCTTCTTGCCGGCACTGTGCGGTGTATTCCTCGACCCAACAGCCCCCAACCATGTCCTGGAGGTTGCAGCTAGAGCGGTGACCTACTACCTCGATGTATCCGTTGACTGCAGTCGTCGCATTGTGGCTGTGGATGGAGCACTCAAAGCAATCATTGCTCGCATGGAGGTTGTGGACATGACAGAGCGAACTAGTAGGGACTTTGCTGAGCAGTGTGTGAAGGTGTGTAAACCTGGGCATGTGTGTTAGTGTGTAGCTACTGTATGGGTGTTCTATGCATGTGTGTGTTTGTAATTCTGTGTTGTGTGTGTGCGTACATGCATGAAATGTCACACCTGGTGTACCAGAACTGATTCGATCAACTTGTGTGATTGCACTATATCAGTTGTAGTTGCTGAGATAGCCTTCGTGTGTGCAATGTGTGTTGCGTGCAGATTCTGACAAATGGGGGAGGAGTGGGATATGGTACTACTGTTTCACTTTCACTTCCAGCCCCCTTCTATACATGTCTCTCCACTTTCTCCCACTAGTTAAGTGTTGAATCTACACTCTCTAATACACTGCTGCAATGTATAGAGTTATTGTCAAATTCCCTTTCCTACCTATCCCTGCCCCTCCCCTCCCCTCCCCCCTCCCTCCCCTCCTCACCCCACCAACTCCCCTCCCCCCTTCCTGCCCCTCCCTTCCTCACCCCACCAACTCCCTTCCCCCCTCCCTGCCCCTCCCCTCCCCTCCCCCCTCCCTCCCATCCTCACCCCACCAACTCCCTTCCCCCCTCCCTGCCCCTCCCCTCCCCTCCCCCCTCCCTCCCATCCTCACCCCACCAACTCCCTTCCCCCCTCCCCCCTCCCTCCCCTCCTCACCCCACCAACTCCCCTCCCCCCTTCCTGCCCCTCCCCTCCTCACCCACCAACTCCCCTCCCTGCCCCTTCCCTCCTCACCCCACCAACTCCCCTCCCTGCCCCTCCCCTCCTCACCCACCAACTCCCCTCCCCTCCTCACCCCACCAACTCCCCTCCCCTCCTCTCTCTCCATCAACACCTCCACCCTCCTGACTTCCTTGTACCCAGGTGCTTGAGTTCATCTGCACCAGAGAGGCAGAGAAGGTCTACGAGGCTGGTGGGCTGTTGGCCATGCTCACGCTCACCAATGTCCATGGGGAGCAACTCCACAAGGACACCCTCCGCTCCTGCATGATGGTTGTGTCGCGGCTTGTGGGGAGGCTGGAGCCATCTGACCCTTCCCTCAACACGTGTGTGGCCTCTCTTTCAAAGCTGCTTCAGCATGATGATTCACATGTGCGTTTATTTGTGTATACATGTGTGTGTGTGTGTATACGTGTGTGTGTGTGTGTGTGTGTGTGTGTGTGTGTGTGTGTGTGTGTGTGTGTGTGTGCGCGTGATTGAGAGAGACATCAGTCACATGTTATACACATAGTGTTTGTCTTGTACTCTCACATGCACACTGCAGGTATCTGATAGTGCCTTGAGGTGTTTCATCAATCTGGCTGACCGGTTCATCAGAAAGGGTCAGGACCCTGCCCCTCTCACTGACCAGGGCCTTACTCAGGAGGTGATTGGTCGTCTAGTGAAACTGAATGTTGGGTCACAAACACCTCAGGCAGTTCTCTCTGGCACTCCCGACCGTCCCTCGACCAGCAGCACGTCCAACGTCATCAACCTGCTGTCTTCACTGTGCAGGGGATCACAAGGGTTCACTCATGTGAGCCTGTTGACTGTGTGTGTGTGTGTGTGTGTGTGTGTGTGTGTGTGTGTGTGTGTGTGTGTGTGTGTGTGTGTGTGTGTGTGTGTGTAGCATGATATGTAGCGTGGTGTGTGTGGGGGCGAATACTCATCTTAAGTGTTACATATGTACACCTTGTGTCTAATGCCATTGCCTGTGGAGCAGGGTGCACTCTCTTCCATACCTGCCTCATCCCCTCCCCTCCTTCCTCTGCATCTCAGAGCTTGCTACGCCTGAATCTCCTTGAGGCAATTGAGTGTGCACTGAAGGGTGATGAAAGGTGAGACACAAGGCGCGCGTGTGCTTCAAAGTATGTTCTAAAGTGGTTTTGTATCTATGGATGAAGGAAATCCTTGTTCACTCAAACGCAAATACTAGAATGGATGTCCTGAATGAGAGAATAGCACTGTAACTTATACTCCTCTTTCACTATAGCTGGTCCGCTAGCACTCCTACCTTTCCTCCTCCTCCTCCCTCTCCCCTCTCTCCCCTACTGTCATCTCCCTCCTCCTCCATCCCCCAGGACGGTACTGGACATGATGCATTTCATTGACCTACTCTTGCTGCTCATTATGGAGGGCCATGACTCCCTCCCTCGTGGCCACCTTCTCCCCTTCCGACGGATGGAGAACATCCCAGGGGATCTGTCTCACCGCCATGTTATTGAGCTGATTCGGAGTGGCAACATAGAAGAGTTTATTGAGATCATGGAGGCAGGTGAGCCATGGAGTGGAGGGTAACAGAACACACACACACACACACACACACACACACACACACACACACACACACACACACACACACACACACACACACACACGTGCGTGCACACACACATGCACACACAACTTCTCTTAAGCCATGTGGTGTCCCTGTGTGCATGTACATACATGTTTGTGTAGTAGTGTGTATGTCTCATGTACTGGACGCTCCCCACATCACCTATTTAGGGTTTGATGTGAACTTTATGGATGATATGGGGCAGACGCTTTTGAACTGGGCATCAGCCTTTGGCCCTGCTGAGATGGTAAGTGTGGGAGTGTAGGGATGGGAGTGTAGGGATGGGAGTGTAGAGTTGGGAGTGTAGGCGTGTGAGTGTAGGGATGGGAGTGTAGGGATGGGAGTGTAGGGATGGGGGAGTGTAGGTGTGGGAGTGTAGAGTTGGGAGTGTAGGCGTGTGAGTGTAGGGATGGGAGTGTAGGGATGGGGGAGTGTAGGCGTGTGAGTGTAGGGATGGGAGTGTAGGTGTGGGAGTGTAGGTGTGAGAGTGTAGGTGTGAGAATGTCAGCAGAAGTGAGATGATGCTACCATATGTAATAGTTGTAGACCACTTGGTGTGCGATATGACGCATAAATTATTACACAGCTCGCGCCCCAAGGGTGAGTGCTGTGTAACTCCACTCTCTCGAGAAAGTCGAAGGCGAGTGCTGTATATGTGTCGTACCACACACTAAGAGGTCTATAACTTTTATATGCCCACATGTCACTTAAATAAGCGCTCTTCCCCCCGTTGGCAAGAATACATGTCTGGAGTTCTTTAGCGTCGACTTTCTTTGCTTGTGTTGTGCCACTGTGTGGACATTCTGTGTGGCCTCTTCGACGAGAGTTCCAGCGTTCCTACTCAGATATGCCGACAAGCTGCCATGGGGAAGATAATGGTACCATGCATGCGACGCACGCCGGCTGAAGGAAGGCTTGCAGAAGACTATATACGAACGACTCACTGGAATGCGTGCAACAGCTGAGCTCGGCTGGTCATTGTTTTGCAGCAAATGGCGAAGGTTTTCAGCTCCACTGTCTCAAGGAAGTCAAGCGAACATGTTGGCGACTGTTTGGAAGGTGCGGCCATGCTGCGACAAGGTGTGTGAAGATTCAGGGATGGCTGCACAAGACGTGTTGTTCCATTACTCAAAGCACAGGAATGGTACAGGGTCCCAGTGCTCCTAAGTTTGCATTAATTCTGTCCTTCAAGGCTTGTTCCCAGACTGTCCATGTACTGCAAGGCCCTATTGAATACTGAACGGCCTAGGAACGAGTCTGCAGTATTCCAAGCATGTGTGTGTTCATTTGTCCTTGTTTTAATGCATCTGCTTGATGCCTTTTCCATGTTTGCCTACTCTCCTTTGCTCGATGACATGTATTACACGTCTTCATGAACAGCTTCAGTTTTCTTTGATGATGGTTATCAAAGACTGTTATGTCTACATCTTGTTTACATAGCAGCTGTCTTGTATAGACAGCTGCAGCTCTCTCCCTTGACCTGCGATATGAGAATTTGACCTGTGTGATATGAGAATTTGACCTGTGCGATATTGATAATATCACACAGGTCAAACTACCAGCCCTGGGCTCCTAGGTGATATGAGATTTCTCAACCCATGGTTATCATGATAACGGGGTATATGTATGTATTGAGTAGGGGTGTGACTCTTCCCCTGCCCCTCCCCTCTCCCCCTCCCCTATAGGTGGAATACCTTTTGGAGCGTGGTGCAGAGGTGAACACCGGTGTCAAGTCATCTTCACTACACTATGCTGCCTGTTTTGGCCGACCCTCTATTGTCAAGGTGAGAGGTGTACAGTGCACACACACACACACGTGCATACACGTACACCACACACACGCACACCACACACACACACACACACACACACACACACACACACACACACACACAGTGCACACATGCTGAGATGGTGTTTCTGGGAGTTCTGGAGACATGAAATGGGCAATGCACTAACTTTTCCCCAATCACTACATGTGTAGTGTCTGTGTGATGTGATGTAATGTGATGTGATGTAATGTGATGTGCATATGTGTGTATGTATGTACGTATGTGTGTCTGTCCATTCACATCTGCACTGTTGTCCGCAGTTGCTGCTGCGTCATGGAGCTAATGTTGAGTTGAAGGATGAGGATGGCCGCTCCCCCCTGGAGAAGGCCAGGGAGAGGGATGACGAGTGGCACAAGCAGGTGGTGGACATCCTAGAGGACCCAGGTGAAGGAGTGCAGAGCATGAGGGTCTGGGTGTGATGTGCCTGACTATGTACTGTATGTGTACTGTACCTGCCCCCCTTCCTCTCTCACTCCCTCCCTCACCTTGTCCCTCTTCTTCCTTTCACCTACACTCCACCCTCATCCATCCCTCCTTACCCCCTCCCCTTCCCCCTCCTCACCCCCTCCCCTTCCCCCTCCCCCTCCTCTCCCGTTCCCTACCCCTCCATTCCCCTTCCCCTCCCCTTCCCCACCCCCACCCCCTCCCTTTCCCTTCCCCTCCTCTCCCCCATCAGAGCCATATGTCCATTGTGGGAGTGACTCAGACAGTGATGGCTCCTTTGACGGCAGTGAGGTTGATGACCAGGACCTCCCCCCACCCCATGCCCAGGAGGGACTATTGTCCTCTGTCATCCCTGGCACATCTGGTGGTGGGGACTCAGCCACTATTCCTGTCACCTCTTCCACCCAGCCACAGAGTGCAGAGAAAGGGGATAAAGACAAAGAGAAGACTGACAAACAAGGTGGGTACTTGTGTGCACACACACCACCCTGCATGCATGCACACACGCGTGCGCACATGCAAATGCATGTCCCCACTTGTCCCTCTGCCTCTGTAGAAGTGAAGGGTGACCCAGAGATGGTGTCCTCTTACCTCAAGACACTCCTCCCTCTGTTTGCCTCCCTCTTTCTCTCCTCAATGGCACCAAATGTCAGGTACGTATGTGCCTATAACCCCTCCTGCCACCGCATGCATCACTGGTGCACAAGGAGAAGCACACACACGACATGCAGTGCAACAGGCCGGACTGGAGGACCTCCCTGGGTGCTTGCACTACTTAGCAGCTACTAGTCAATGCGAAGTAGTGTTTAAAGAGGGAACGGGTTGATGGTAGTGACCATGGTTCAGCTGCTAAAGGGTCAGCTGTAGAGCTGGAGGGCTCTGGTTCTAGTCCAGTTGGCTGCTGCTTTCCCCTTCCCTCCTTGCTTATAACCATGTGTAGTTCTGCAATTCATCTATTAGCATGCTTGCCCTTGTCCAGCGTACATCTTGTAGCCCTGTGTTGTCTGAGATGCACCTGTGCATATGGGCCATTGTAGCCCTGTGTTGTCTGAGATGCACCTGTGCATATGGGCCAGTGCAGTATGCATGCATTTGTGTAGCTGTTTAGCGCTGTTTAGTGAGAAGGGGGGGTGGTCTGGGTGCTCTGGGTGCTCTTAGTGTGTATTGTCGTGATGCTGTGTTGCCGACTGAAAGGGATAGTCTGTGTGAGGTGTGAAGTGCTGCCTACAAAGTGGCTTGATGTATTCACACCTTGTAGGAAAGAGTCTTTGAGGTTACTTCGCAAGATGTGTACCTACTGCCCTGAAGCCGTGCTACAAGAGGTCTGCTCGCCTACGACTGCTCCACAACAGCAGAGCCCACCCTTTGCAACACAACTCACTGAAGTGGTGCTGTCATCACTTTCAACAGAGGTACAGTACACACTGTGTCTGTCTGTCTGTCTGTCTGTCTGTACATGTGTATGTATGTGTGTATGTACGTATGTACGTATGTACACTGTTTGTCTGTTGGTACCCTCTAGGACTACATTGAGGCCCAGCTGGGCACACTGCAGCTGTTGTACGAGGTCCTGAAGAAGTGTCCTGAGTGTTTTGTGGAGCCTCTGGTTCGAGGTGGAGTGCCGGCAAAGATCACCAGCATTGCTCAACTGGAGACAGAAGGAGAGGGAGAGAAGGAGAATGCTGGAAAGGTGGGTACAGCAACTCCTTCATCTCAATGACACTAACCTCCCAATATTCCAAAGGCATCCTTTCAAACATTGTAACTGTTTAGTTTAACCACCAAAGGTCTTTCCTCTAGCACAGTCCATTTAGTGCTTCAGCACACAAGACTGAAATGTAGAGTGCAATGGGAGTACACACTGTGTCACATACGTACGTAGGCAGGTAATAGACTAGGATCACAATCACAGCATGTGCTACATTCTGTGGGTACAGTGGAACCTGTCTAAGATGGTCACTGTGCTAGGCAGCCACCTTTCTAAAATGGCCAGCCTATCTGGCACTAGAGCACTGCAGTCTACCTCTGTAGGGCAGCCACCTCTCTACAAAGTCAGCTAGAACTGGCCCATGAGTGGTTGTCTTAAACAGCTAATTCTGGATACTTTACATACACTATGTATCTTATGTGTGTAGCAAGCTTTGGCCTATACATTAAATACAGCAGTTGTAACAAGACTCACCAAAGAGGTCGCTTGTGACACACCACATGTTGCAGTAGCTGTAACAGGTGTGTGTACATTGCCTATGGACATGGGGCAATGGTATGTGGTATTGGTGGAGTAGCAAGTACGTACATACTTGTACTGTATCACGGAGATCCTGTTGCCATGGTAATGTACATCTAAACGATGATTCTAATTCAGAGAAGCATTCCAATTGCTTTGCGCATGATTCTAAATCCAGTAGATGTATGTGATGGGTAGAGTGCGCATGACGATAAATCCCATACACGTACATAGCAGGACAGAGTGCGTGTAAAGCTTCTATCACGTCATCACAGCCATTTTGTATCTGCTGTAATACACGCTTGTCACTTTGAACTATTCCTTCTGTCTGTGTCTGTGTATGTATTGTGTGTGTTGTGCATATTGTCCTGCTGTGCTGCAGGAGGAGGAGGAAGGAGAGCCTTTTGTGGAGTTGGAGGATGCTTCCTCCCTGAGTGTGCACAAGCCTTACTACTGGAGGGACTGGACTGTGCTGCGTTCAAGGGACTGCCTCTATGTCTGGAATGCATTCTCAGCCTTGAAGCTGTCCAAGAGCAGTAACGGGTGGTTCATCTTCCTCATGGACAACAAGCTGGCCACCATGTACTCCTCCGGCAGCCCAGAAGCAAGCACAGACTCACTTGGTTAGAGCTACACACACTTGCACACACACACACACACACACACACACACGCACACACACATGCACACACACACACACACACACACACACACACATGCACACACACACACACACCAAGTGACTACCACTGTCACAGTGCATTACTGTACGTACATACAACCTGCAGCTTTATAGGCTGTATACTATGTACAGTGTACTCCATTGCACCCGTGTGCAGTACTCTTGAAACTCCAAACTTCCCTCCTCACAGAAACAAGCTCTGCCTTTGCCAAGAAGCTGCAAAGCGTGTGCTCCCTCATTCCCTCGGGGTCCCACCCCCAGCCAATCCTCAGTGGCCCTGGCTCCACCCGTCTTGTGGTGGGCACATGGATCCTGCAGTGTGTCAAGGAAGGCCAACTTCACATCTTCAACACAGATGGAACCAGGGTGAGGGGTGGGGGGGGGGGTCCTAAGGGAGGGGTATACGTATGTGGGGGATGGGTGTGTCTTAGGGGTTGGGTGTGTCTTAGGGGGATGGGTGTGTCTTAGGGGGATGGGTATGTCAGGAAGATGGGCATGTTAAGAGGAGGAGTGGGTGGGTGTGATTCCTTCACTATCTCTTATACTAGTCTCCCTCTCTCCCCCCCTCCCTCCAGCAATGCACTGTGCTACATGAAGGCCAACAGGGCTTCACCTTTGAGTCCAACAGAGGTAGCCGTGTGGAGGTGAAGGCTGAGAGTGCCACAGTGCAGTTTGACTTTGCACCTCGCAATCCCTGGTGCAGTGGGAAGAAGACTTACAAGACAAAGCAGGAACTCCTGGAAGAAAAGGTAACGTCAATTCCTTAACTTTCTCTCTCCCTCTTTCTCCCTCTCCCTCCACACCACTCCCATCATCCTCCCTCTCCCTTCTTCCTCTTCTTTTCTCTCTGCATCCTCCCCCTGCCCTCTTCCTTCTTTCCCTGTCTATCTCTCTCCCTCTCTCTCCTTTAATCCCCCTTCTCCTCCCCCTTGCACTCCTAATACAGTGATTGTAAAATCAGTAATTGTTACCTGTTGCATATACATGTACTACAGTACTGTACTACAGTATTTATAGTGACCCTCATGTCCTTCTCCCCTTCCCCCACCTCTTCCCCCTTCTCCCCTTCCCCCTCCCTCTCCACCTCCTCATCCTCCTCATCCCCGCTCCCCCCACCCCCTCCTCCCCCTCTCCCTCCACCTCCTCATCCTCCTCATCCCCGCTCCCCCCACCCCCTCCTCCTCCCCCTCCCCCTCCTTGCAGTTCAAGCAGTTAGCTCGTGAGCTGGTACACAAGCACCTCCAGATTGCTCAGTGCACCCAGCGCCCAGCTCTCCTAGAGCTCCAAGCCCTTGTGGGTAGGCTGCAGGGCTCCACAGAGGCTCACAACAGAGACAAGGTCAGAGGATGTGAAGTGGACATGTTTCAGTGTGGGCACTGTCTCATACATACATTCATGTACAGAGACATTAATGCCTGTCTACTTGTGTGTTGTGGAGTGTATTTCACAAGTGCATTCTCTTCTCTGTATCAGGTTCCTGAGAGTGGCTTGTCATGGCCACAAGAGTTTGCCACCATTTTTGTATCCCTTAGCAACCTCCTTGGAGACCAGCAATCCTTATCTGCGTATGAGGTGTACTCAAGCAACATCATCCCAAGCCTGCTGCAGTGCCTCACAGGGGTAGGGTGGGGATATTGGTGCACCCATGTGGGGGGGTGGGGTGGGGGGGTGGAGTGCCATCCACATTCTCAAGCATACCCATGCACACATGCACAGCAGAAGCCATGTTCTTCAGTGGTATCATGGATGTGGGCATTTTGTGCGTTCAGTGTGTATATATGTGTGTGTGTGCACGCATGCTTACGTATTGGCAAGATGGAGACTGTGAAG
>OZ025887.1:1732305-1849805 GCA_964019415.1 Ianthella basta
GGCAGGGTGGGGCAGAGGAGCTGCCACAGGTGGGCGGGAGGGGAGAGGAGGGGAGGGGAGGGGAGGGGAAGGGAAGGGAGGGAAGGTTGTACGGGAGTTTGTAATGTACAGGAGGGGTGTAGTGTATAGTGGTTAGTTGAGAGAAGGGGAGTGGTGGAGTCATCTGCAGCCAATGTCCATACTGTTGATCACATACATAGTGACTATGACTCGATTGTTCTACTGTATTCAGCCATCTGAGGGGTGGCCCCTGTCGTTTGTGATGAAGCACCTGGGCTCCGACCACCTGCCCAAAGGAGAAGTGGTGTCCTACTTGCAGCGAAAGGGCACCAGCGAGTGGCTGAGGAAGTGGAAGCTCCATGGCACAGCCAGGAACATCAAGAAGAACAGAAACTGTCGCCAGCTCATTGCAGCATACAAGGTGAGCTGAAGCACCCTCGGGGGGGGGGGGGGGGGGGGGTACAACTCAAAGCTTCCCCTCCAGTTGAGAGGCAGAAGAAGGAGTGTCTGAGGTGGTAGTCTTCTATACCTGCGCCTTGAACTGCGTTCTGTCAGAAAGGCTTATCTTCACAGCATTCATTGTTAAAGAACAATGCAGGATTTGTTACTGTCATTATCGTGCAGTACATACATACATACATACACAGTCACCCACTTGACATGTTCAATCTTGGCTTGCAACAGTTGCGTAGGTAGGTCAGAGTGAAGCACAGCAATACACCTCTCCTGTTTTGTTCTGCTTGTTGTATCGTAGGATTTATGTCGGCTGGAGAGCAGCAAAGTGTCCCCACTGACCCAGGGAGAGACACTGGAGGAAGATAGCTTGGGCGTCATCCTGGACACCTTGGACCTGCTGAGCTGCCTGCATGCAGTGGCAGAGGAGGGAGGGGCTGAGTGGGACATGGATGTGAGCCCCGAGGAGTTTGTCAGCCAGAAGCTGAATCAGAAGTTGCTGCAGCAGATTCAGGTGAGACTGTGCTGATGTGTAGAAGGGAAGGGGAAGGAGGGAAAGGAGGGAAGGGGAAGTGAGGGGCACAACCCCTTCCCTTTCCTCCTTCTCCTCCTCTCCTCTCCCCATCCCTACCCTCTGCCCCTCTGCCTTGCCTCGCCTCACCTCACCTCGGGAGGGGAGGGGTGGGGAGGGAGGAAGGGATGGGAGTGGTGGGGAGGGAGGAAGGGATGGGAGGGGTGGAGAGAGAGGAAGGGATGGGAGGGGTGGGGAGGGATACATACTGTATGTGCTAATGTGAGGGCAACAGTATATTTATGTGTTTACAAATTACAAGTAGTCATAGCAATCCTGAAGTTATTAGATTCACTTCTGCCCTTCCTTCTTGCTTCTCCCTCTGCCATTCACCTCACCTCTCCTCACCTTACTCTTCTCTCCCTCTCCTCTTTCCTCTCTCCTCTCTTCTCCAGGATCCTCTTGCCCTGTGCTGTGAAGCCCTCCCTCGATGGTGCCATGTCCTCACCACCACCTACCCAATGCTCTTCCCATTTGATACAAGACAGGTTTTCTTCTCTGCCACAGCATTTGGGTCTGAGAGGTAAGTGGACACAGGAGAGAACAAGACTGAAGGGACTGGCACAGGGAACGTGGGGCAGCGACTCACCATTCTTGCTATTCAGTACAGAATGTCATACAGTCCTTGTTTCGAAACCTGTTTGGTCAGACTCCTAGCTACACATCTCATGCTTGTATGTAGATTCACACTACCTTTGAGATATAGACGCCTCTCTAATCTAGGCACTCTCCCAAGCCGTCAAATAGGTCCAGTATAGAGAGGTGTCACTGTGATTCATGCCACTGCTCCAGAGCTAGTCTTGCCTCTCGTGTCACTGCTCTCTGTTCCACATCATCCAGGTCCGTGATCTGGCTGCAGAAGCGTCACGAGGAAATGCTAGAGCGCCTAAGAGGGCCTTCCCCGCGAAAGGACACAATGCAAGCAGAGTTTAAGATTGGCCGGCTGAGGCAGGACTGTGTGACAGTACCTCGAGGAGAAAGGGTAAGACCCTGTAATTACGTAGTTCTATTATTTTGGCAGGCCTTAGAGCTGCAACTAAGACCAGTAGTGGCAACCAATGCCTTTGGTAGATGATGGTAGGGTGGTAGATGATGGTAGGGTGGTAGATGATGGTAGGGTGGTAGATAAGGGTAGGGTGGTAGATGAAAGTCTTCTTTCATTTGCATTTGTGCACAGTTTATGGAGTGGGCCCTGTCTGTGTTTGAGCACACAGCAGAGAGAAAGTCCTTGCTGGAGGTGAGTGGCTGTGTAACGGTACGACTGCCAGAGGGCAGTGGAAGGAGGATGAGGGTGGAGGGTTACAGGAGTGAACAAAGCATTGCTGACATCTATAAATTTTGTGACACTGTGTAGACGTACAACGATATTCCAAATAAAAGCCTATCCCTTATAATTGTAAGCCCATGCCTTATATTTAATACCTGCCTCTTTCAGTGGCCTCGTCACATGCACCTACACAGAATGCAAGCCCCCACCACAGTCCACAAACGTGTCATGGGCATATCATGCACTTGGTGAAGTTCAGTCCCAGGTACACATTCAGGTTGAACGTACCTAACTACACTGGAACCTCTCTGTACTGGTCACTGTATAAGGCAGCCACTTGCCTGTACATTCCAGCCATCCTCCACTGACCCCCAAGAATATTCACATGTTAGTCACTACAGCGTATTGTATCTCTGCAATATGTCTACTAGTCTAAAGCAACCAGCTCAGGAGGTCCCACAGGGGACCAGAGTAGACGAGTCTCACTGATCTGACAACTGCTATTGTCCTAGATGTGCTGCTAATCTTCCATGTGTCGGCCACTTCCTCAGACCAAGTTCCGAGACGAGGAGGGTACTGGCCTGGGCCCCTCCCTCGAGTTCTATGCCCTGGTGTCTGCAGAGTTTCAGCGACGTGACCTCGCCATGTGGGTCTGCGATGACAATGTACCAGATGACAATGCTAGAGAAGTGAGTTTTCGTGTACTACTGAACATACACGGCATTCTGGTGATCTCCATCTCAGTAACTTGCACTAGTGCCGTTAGAAATTACAGCAGTTGTTGAATCTTTCTCTTGCATTTGCTGCCAGGTGGACATTGGTCATGGTGCCAAGCCTCCTGGCTACTACATCCAGCAGTCCTCCGGTCTCTTCCCTGCACCCTGGCCTCAAGACAGCAAGGAGCTGGAGCAAGTGTGTGCCTGGTTCCGCTTCCTGGGGACCTTCCTTGCAAAGTGCTTACAAGATGGCCGACTGGTGGACCTCCCCCTCTCTCAACCCATGTTCAAATTGCTCTGCCAGAAAAGGAAAACACTGGACTTGGATCGACCTTCAAAAGAGGTGGGTTCCTTGATGCATGCAGACGTACAAGTATTAACAGTGCTACACGCTATGTCTTGGTCTGCTTCGTGGCTCAGGAGGCTACTGCACCTCAAGAGCATGGTGACAGCGTGACCGTGGACACCATAAATGAAGATGACCTCAACATGGGAGCTGGCAACCAGCTCCCCAACCAGCTCCAGGAAGTAGGGGCTGTGTCTGCAAAGGAGGAGATGCTCACAAGTGACTCTCTCTTCCTCGGGGCTGGGGCTGAGGACAAGTACCTGGAATTGGAGAAGGAGATCACCATCGAAGCCACAGCAGAAGAAGAGCTGCTCACACTCCCTCAGTCACCAGAACTGGAGCCCTCATCCGAGCCATGTTGGTTCCAAGGCATTTTGGACCTAGAAGACCTGGCAGTGTGTGCACCCCACCGGGCAAGGTTTCTGACAGAGTTGCAGCGATTGGCCGCACTCCGCAGCCAGCTGTTGAGCAGCCCCTCTCGATCTGAGACTGAGAGGCTTGCTAGTGTGAATGCCCTACGCCTGTCGCTGGATAAGAGTGACCAGAGTGAGGGAATTAAGCTGGAGGAGCTGTGGTAAGTGGTGTGCCGTGTGGGCTTGTTGCTTGCATCCTGTTTCATTGTTCGCTTGGGCATGTACATACGTATGTGTGTTTATATGCTATTCTTGTCTGTCCCCTCCCTTCCCTCCTTCCCTCCATCCCCTCCTTCCCTCCTTCTCCTCCATCCCCTCCTTCCCCTCTCCCTGCTCCTTGGATGTGCAGTTTGACATTCGAGTTTGAACCTCCTTCGTCTGTGTTTGGCTATTCTTCCCACCCACTGCAACCAGGTGGTGACAAGATAGTGAGTTCAATCAGACATGCCTGTACCATAGTACATGAAGGAACATAATTTGTGTTCTACATATTTACTCACATTCTGTGTCTCCACCCGTTCACTTCCGCTCCCCCCTACTCCCCTCTCTATCTCTGTTCATTGTACAGTTTCTGTCAATTGAGAACGCAGATGTGTATTCTCGATTGGTTCAGGACTTCTGTCTGAACACAGGTTTGCGGAAGCAGTTGGATGCATTCAAAGGTGAGAGGGATGTCGATTGGTGTTCAGCTGTGGTGAAGTCATGCATGTACATAATACGTAGATATGAGAGAGAGAGAGTATGTGCACATGTGTGTATCATTTGAGTGTACCACAATGGTTGTAGATGGTTTTGACAAGGTGTTTCCGATGGAACGGCTGAGCATGTTCACTCCTCACGAGCTCCGCCTCTTGCTCTGTGGGGAACAGGCACCCAACTGGACCAGGGAGGACATCTTGAACTATACAGAGCCGAAACATGGCTACACTAGAGACAGGTGCGTGTGCATGAGTGTGTGATTTCATGCTCATGTAACACACTGGTACTTGTGGGAGTGGGAGCCTATTTTACTGCATTTGTACGTACGTGTGTCAGTATGTGTGTTGCCATAGTTACATCATCACAACTATCACCAAACACTAGTGGTCCTCACACACATGCCTGTTGCGTGCTTCATCAACCCTCCTCCCCTCTCCCTCAGTCCCGGCTACCAGCGCCTGGTCAATGTCCTGTGTGCAATGTTGCCTGATGAGCGCAAGGCATTTGTCCAGTTTGTGACAGGCTGCTCCTCCCTCCCGCCGGGGGGCCTGGTTAATCTCTACCCCCGCCTCACCATCGTCCGGAAGGAGTTTGGGGACAAACATGTCATGCCTTCCGTCAACACTTGTGCCCACTACCTCAAGATGCCAGAGTACCCCACTGAGGAGATGGTGCGTCAGAGACTACTTGACGCAACCAAAGAGAAGGCCTTCCTCCTAAACTGAATCAGAGATCAAAGGTTGTAGCAATGTGCACACACACTTCAGTCACTGTTCCTACTATCCCAAAAACAAAGCGCTTTACAGTTGTAGCCAATATGCTTGGTAATGACATACTGTGTATGAGCTCATTTGAATGTAATAATTCTAAAAAAATTTAATGCAATTGCTAAAAATTTGATCAGTGTTGAGCACACACTGTACATAAAGGTATGTATAATATGTTGCAACTTTTCAACTTAGTTGAGAAATAATATACCAGGCTGGTCGGGGGTGCACCAGTGTACACAGCTTGTGTGTGTGTGTGTGTAAGTACACGCGTATATGTGTTCAGTGAACAAAATGGTGGTGCTGGTTGGTCATCAATCTGCCAGTTTCCACAATTATATGTTCATTTTCTTCAATTGACTTTATATGCACACAATTCCACTTGAGTGGTATAGGTAGTCTCATACCCAACCCATGCAGATTTGCTGCCTGTCGTTTTGTCCAGCAGCCACCAGACAGGGTCAAATACGAGGCTAGGCAGCGTATACGTATGTACAATTGACTAATCAAACTAACAATCCTAGCCCTGCAACAGTTTGACCACACGCCCATTAAACCATAGTTCAACCTCGGTATCTGGTCACATGTGTACATATGTAGATGTCTGTATGAGAGAAGACTAGCTATAGTGCCATCCCCTTTGGTGAGATTCACCAGCTAACTGGCATACTAACAGGAGTATATTGTACACATAGCCAGAAACGTATAGTAATAATTTTATTGGTAACACTGAATATTAGTACAATTCAACAACAAAACACATCACATTAAGAGCTCTTTTCATATAACTGGTACACATACTCAGAAGTTACAGTTTGCAAGCACAATTTGTATGCAGTGTGTCACGTAAGGAGTTGTCACAGGTCATCTCTGAGCCCAAACCCAGGACCAGTGGGCGGAGTTGTGAGAGTCGTAAGACCTGTGATTGGCTCGGCAGTGTTACGTCCATTCCGTGGACCAGGCTTGGGCGTTTTACCCGCAATCAAGTCGTCCAGTATGTCCTCCACATCCTTGGCCGTGAGGTCTTCATAGTAGCTGTCCCCAATCTGCATCATCGGTGCATTGACACAAGCTCCGAGACATTCTACCTCAGTTAGTGTGAACATCCCATCCTTAGTCGTTTCCCCCACCTTGATACCCAGCTTGTCTTGAATCGCCTTCACGACCGAGTCGCTGTCACACAACATACACGGCGTGGTGGTGCACACCTGCAGATGGTACTTGCCGACAGGCTCGCGGTTAAACATCGTGTAAAATGTGGCAACTTCGTATACGCGCATTGGCGCCATCTTGAGCACTTCAGCCACCTTGTTCATGACTGAGATGGGTAGCCAGCCGTGTTGTCGCTGGGCCAGGTCCAACACCGGAATTACAGCAGCTGCTTGGAACCCTTTTGGATACTTTGCAACGATATCATTGATGCGTTTCTTGTTCTCTTCTGTGAACTCAAAAGGCGTATCTGGGTTATTCTCAGGTGTGTCGCGATGTACAAAGAGTTTGCCGCTTGAAGCAACGGAGGATGCGTGTAGGCCCCTTCTCCACAACCTCCAAGTCGGATTCAAAGCCTTGGAAATTGCCTGCCTGACAGCCATTTTCCCTCCTCGTTAATACACGTTCAATTCTCTGCACTTGCGATTACCGCGGGAAGATGGATGGGGTAAGACCATGTGATAAAGAATCCTCCAAATCCTCCAAACCTGTTACCTTTATTAGCCTAACAACCTATTGAATGTGTCAGGGACTAAATTGTTTATGTTGGTATGTTAGCTTGATGTGATCAATAGCTTTGTTGATATCAGTGCTTACCGACCGCTTTCCTGTAGACTTTGTACACGTACCCCGATAACTTCAGAGCACAAAAGGTGTTGATTGCCGCACAGTACAGTGGGGCAGAGGTGCGCGTGGCGGAGGACTTCCAGCTAGGACAGACCAATGCGGAACCTGACTTCTTGGACAAGTTTCCCCTAGGAAAGGTTAGATTGTGTCAATATAGCTATCTACGAGTGCAATGATAGCAGCATGTGCCTTGGTATACGTTTAACTCTTCTTCGGTGTGTGTGCTGCGTGCTTTCACACAGGTACCTGCCTTTGTCACCAGCGATGGGAGGCCTATTTTCGAGAGCAATGCAATTGCATACTATGGTGAGACATATGTAATGCATGTTAAATGAATAGTGCAGTGAAGTACGCGTATACGACTTACTGTGACCCTCTATCTGTTTGTTGTCTGTCCACGTCTGTGTGTGTGCATCACATGCACCACTCGCATTCACACAAATCACCCATTTGCGCCACTCTCGTGCACACACACACACACACACACACACACACACACACACACACACACACACACACACACACACACACACACACACACACACACACACACACACACACACACACACACACACAGTGAGTAACGACCAGCTAAGGGGAGAATGTGACTACAGCAGAGCCCAGGTACTCCAGTATGTCAACATGGCCGACAACGAGGTCCTCCCCAGCGTGTGTACGTGGGTCTTCCCCACTATGGGGATCATGCAGTATAATGCAAATGTGAGTGAAGCTAAAATGGGAGCCAAACCAGGTCTTGTGGTGGTCAACACTATTAAGGATATTGCAGTCTACACATCTAGTGCACAGATACTTTGCCACACGCAGTTAGGAGTGTTTGGTGTTTGTGGAGGAGTGTTTGTACTGCATATATGCCTGTAGACTCCTCGGCCCTAACCTGTTAGTGCTGAAGGAAGATTAGGTGCTTTTTGCATAAATTACATACTTGAGATGAAGCCAACCTACTGCAATGCTGTATGTTACCATAGTGTAGCTGTTCTGGAACACAGAGGGTGACTGCAAATGTCTTGTAAATCGCTCCACTCTCCACTGCACCCGAAGTGTTCCTTGCTATACTGCTTGCCCTAATGTATGGGCTCTCCCCTCCAATGCTGCAGAACGCCAAGGAAGCCCAAGAACATTTGAAGAAGGTTCTAGGAGCATTGAACAAGATCCTTGAGACAAGGACCTTCTTGGTGGGGGAGAGAGTTACCCTTGCAGACATTACCATGACATGCAACCTTCTCATGGGATTCAAACAGGTATACACATGCACACACTGACACACACAGATCCACACACACACACATGCACACGCGCGCACACACACACCACACATGCACACACACACACACACACACACACACACACACACACACACACACACACATGCACATGCACTCACCATCCCTGTTGTGAGTAGCTGTAGTCACAATTCAGAGTCATCAGCATCTGCACATGTACATTCCAGCTCTTGCCTGTCTTCACCAAGACTCTCATTGCTGTGTGTGTGTGTGTGTGTGTGTGTGTGTGTGTGTGTGTGTGTGTGTGTGTGTGTGTGTGTGTGTGTGTGTGTGTGTGTGTACACAGGTGTTTGAGCTGGCATTCAGAACCCCCTTCCCCAACGTAACGCGGTGGTTCCTGACATGTGTCAACCAACCAGAGTTCAAAGCCGTATTGGAAGAAGTGCAGCTCTGCAGCAAGGCAGCCCAGTTTGATGGTAAGAAAGGAATGGAGGGAGGGGACACCCATAACTCACTACCTAAGCACTGACGGCATGTGTGTGTCTGTGTGTGTGTCATTTGCAGCCAAGAAGTATGCAGAATTGTTTGGTAAAGAGAAGAAGGAGAAGAAAGCCAAGGAGCCAAAGAAGGCAGCAGAAGCTAGTCCCAAGAAGGAGAAGAAGGAGAAGGAGAAGAAGCCTGTTGTGAAGGAGGAAGAGGAGGAAGAGGAGGAAGAGGAGGCTCCAAAGCCTCCAGCCTTTAAGGACCCCTACCTTGAACTCCCAAAGAGGTGTGTGTGTGTGTACTTGAGCACATGAGTATGTGTGCGAGAGTGAACATACCTGTTTGCAGTATGGTCAGCCCTGTCTAAGCTAGGTTTACACAATGTGGGGCCTACTGATATAACTGCCTTTAAACAAGTGGTTGTGCTGCAGTGGTATAGTGCAATCACATTTGGTGACTGTTACATACTTTGGGGCCAAAGAGAAGGCTATACATAAGGAGATGGCCGCTCATTAGACAGTATCCTAACAGTGTAATACAGTGGAACCTGTCTAAGGAGGTCACTTTGTTAGGCAGCCACCTCTCTAAACAGCCAGCTGTCCTGGCCCTAAATGGCACTAAAACATTGCAATCTACCTCTGTAGGACAGCCACCTCTCTGTAAAGGTCGGTTAGAACTGGCCCACAGATCTTAAGACAGTTTCCACTGTATTATAATAAGATACATATGCATAGTTTAGTGTACAGTATGTATGTATGTACATGCGTATTTTGTGTGTATTGTTAGCATAAGCTGCTAAAGTTGTGTTCTTGCTGTATTCCCTCCCTCAAATCTTCAGTTCTTTTGTGTTGGATGCTTTCAAGAGGTCATACTCCAACGAAGACACTGAAACACAGGCGATACCCTTCTTCTGGGCCAACTTTGACAAGGAAGGATGGAGCATCTGGAAGTGCCAGTACAAATACCCAGAGGAGCTCAAGCTGGTCTTCATGACCTCCAACCTTGTGTCGGGGATGTTTCAGAGGCTGGATAAGCTGCGCAAGTATGCCTTTGCCAGCATGTTGATCCTCGGTGAAAACAACAATAATCAGATTGAAGGCATCTGGGTGTTGAGGGGTCAGGAACTGGCATTTGATGTGAGTACATTCTCCATTGTACATGTATGTATGTAGATTATAGGCAGTTGCTGCTGTTCTGGCTGTTGGCAGTAGGCTGTCTGGCGGACTAGTGTGTTCTGCTCTTACAGTTAGTTGGAGTGGAGTTGCTGCTTGCTACAGAAATGTACGAACTTAGCTGTGTGTGTGGTTGACATAGGCAGCAGTCTGTATGCTGTGTGCAACATGGTATGTATCATTGGTCACCAAACAACCATTTTGAGAGTTGCACTAAATGGTACTGTAGACCACAGTCTTACATGTCCAGCATTCCTTGGTTTGCATTCTAGAATGTACTAACTCCAGCTGCCAAGTTAGACTGCACCTTTTGTGTTTAGTGACTGCAGTATTTAGGACAATTGTAATGGTTACTTCAGACATTGCCAACAGACTGTGTGTTCTCCTCTCCCTCCCCCTCCCCCTCATTCCACCCTCCCTTCTCCCTCCCCCCTCCCTTCACCCTCCCTCCCAACAACAGTTGGTAGAAGACTGGAATATTGATGCTCCATCATACAATTTCACCAAGCTGGACCCAGACAGTGAAGAAACGCGAAAAGAGGTGGACAAATACCTCCTGTGGGAAGGTGATTTTGGAGGCCGCCCAGTTGCTGACGGAAAGATCTACAAATGATGGACAACGCTTCTTACTTGTGTAACAATAGGAATTGAATTATCCTAGTGTTGTAATATGTTCATTGAATTGCGCACATCAATTTCAAGCTAGGAGTAATGCAATGCAATTAATGAAGGACAAGTGAATTTATATAAGTGTAGCCTGTTGCCATGGATGCCATTGGATAAGAACTTACATGATATTTCTAACTATGGACATTGCAAATTAGGTCAATTTTCTAGAGCTAGAGTCCTATACAACAGAAAAAGATACTACACACTAGTAAAATAGTACAATGAAGTAACAGCATTTTATACTATGTAGCTACTACTAGCTAAACTACATAAATTTTATAATGTAATGAATCTACCAGTTACATTGTCATAGTCCATTCACAGCGATGTCTGCAGCTTCAAACTGAAGGTCTGTCCGTGAGGGAAACACGGTGAGGAGCCCACCTGTCTCGTCTACAACACGCACTGTCTCCAGCACAAGATGGCTGCCCTGCTGCCGTGACGATGGGACAGATTCCCTGAAAATCACTCCACTGTCGTCATCACTGCCACTGCTGTCTGACTTGTGTCCTTCCGCCTCCCTCTCAGTGATAGACGACATCCCTCGCCGAAGCATCTCCAGCATTAAGGCATTCATGACAGTCTTGCATCCTTGGAGACTCCTCGACGATGTTACTTCCACAAGAACATCCCGTACACCTTCACTCAGCTGTGGGATATAACAATAGTAAGAAGACATCAAACAACACGTACTGCATTGTGAGGGTTGACTGGCATGCAACATGATGATAGCAATATGACGCTCCTATGGAGAATGCTCACATACCATGGTGCTGCTGCTGTTGGTAAGTGGAGGGAGGGAGATGACACTCCCTTCGCTGTCAGACAAGAAGGCTACTGTGCTCTGTCCCTGAATCAGATCCAAGTACTTGCTCAAGGCAGCCGCCTGGGGGTCAGCTGGCTTCTTTGCAGCAGCAGCAGCAGAAGCCGACTTCTTCCCTCCACCACCACTGCGGGAAGGTGCCTTGTTTGCTTCAAGCAGAGCAATGAATGCCTTGGCTGTCATCTCCTTGCTGTAGCCCAAAGGGACCAACGATACCTCCTCGGGAGGGCGTGTGCTGTAGCTAAGGGGAGGGGTTATGGCATCGAGGTTGTGGGTAGCAACAGTCGCCAACCGACGTCGATTGCAGACAGTGTCATGCAGGGTGGTCTGGACAAGGAGGGGAGAAAGTGATTGCTAGCCCAGCTTGTCAGGGAGTACACACACTGTATATACTGCATAGTTCTAATGTTCTATACACATCATACAACATGAAACATGCCATGTATTATCCTGTGTGTGTGTGTACCTGAATAGCTAAGAACTTTTTGATGTCCTTTGGAAGAGAGAGGTCTAGCCTTTTCACCACTGTGCAGAGGAGATATGGCCGCTGTGCCCGGACTGCATTGCTGGCTGTCACAGTGATTGGGGCAGCCATTTTGCGTACATCAACAACATGCAAGGGTTTGGACACAGACGATGAAGGACCTTTTGGTTTTATTGCTCCTTTTGTCTTCTGCTTAGCGTCTTTGAGTTTTGCAGCATCACCGCCACCAGTCTTCACAGCATGTGCAGAAATGTATTCCAGGACGGCCTTTGGCTTTGTGTCCCCATGCTGAGCAATTAGCTTTGCCAACCGCTTATCCTTCAAAGGATTTTCCACAAGTTGAAGAGTCTTCAATTTCCTTAGTTCCGTCAACTCGCATGGTAGAGATGTGAGCCTGTTTCTGGCAAGGTCCAGCACCCTGAGGTGGCCTTTGAGTAGTATCTCCTCTTCCAGACTTGCAATTTCATTGTCAGATGCAAGCAGCTCCGTAACCTGTTCAGCTCTGCACATCCATGCTGGCAACATCTGCAGCTTGTTATGCGAGATGTTAACATGGCGGAGCTCTGGAAGAAGAGGATCTGACTGAGGCACTTCGCTTAAGTCCGGGAAAGACTGTTCCGTCAGGTTGTTCTGGGCTAGAACGATCGTCTGCACGCTTCGCAATGTGTACAACTCTTTGGGGATTGAGCTGAGCTTATTGGAGGACAGATCCAAGTACTTCAGATGCTGCAGTGTTCCAATTTCTGCAGGTAGGGACTCCAGTCCAGTATGCGTATACGACAGTCGCAGTAGGGTCGTTAGTTGTCCAATTCTCGGATCAACGGTAGTTAGCTGTTCGAAGCCGTCCACCAGGAACGAAACTAGCCGCTTGGCAGTAAAGACAGTTGTGGGGCCATTTCTACAGTACTCTTCGGCCTCCGAATCGTTGTGATCCTTTCGACGGACAGAGTATTCTTGCACCGACTCGGCATCGGCCGGACTAATGTCCAATGTGCTCGCTGCCATATTCCACTGAGCATGCGCAGTTGTCCCCGCCAAAAAATAACATTTCGCGCCAAAGTCTTGAGGTCCTTGTGCATGTTGCGGGATGGCTGGTTTCGACGATCCAGGAGTGTACTACAGCGATCCATTCTTCAGTGAAGACTCGCATGATGCCAGTGCAGCTTCTCGTACAGATACAACAAAGAAATTTAAAGACTTCATCAGGAAATTCGTGGACGTCAACGGCATATTCATCTACAGGTTAGAAATTTGTTCGTTGCTAAATAAATAAACGCTTTAATCCTCTCTTTGTTAACTCAACTTCTTCCGCAGGGACGCTTTGAAGCAGAACTACCTGCTGGGCCGGTATTGGCTAGAGGTGAACCTGGCAGATCTGAGTAGCTTCGACGCGGTTCTTGCCGACTTGCTAGTGCAGACACCGGCAGAACACCTGCCTCTGGTGAGCCAACGCTTGCAAGCGGAACCTCACTACAGTGTACACTTGGGTGTTGTGCGCCAGGACCTGTTTGATATTTTAATATGTTTAGTACAGTCCTTTTTTGACCCCATAACGGAGCGACGGCCACGTGGCGATGCAGAGTGATAGCAGGAATACCAAACTCCTTCACAGCTTCACGCTGGCTAGTGCCACTCTCAATAGCAGCTAGAGCAGCTTGAAACGCTTCCATGGTGTACTGACCTCTGCAAGCCTTTCTGATGTACTTCTTGGCATTTTTAAATCTCCTGTCATGTAGGCTAGATTGTTTACCGAAGTCATGTGACTAGTTTTGCACCGTCTTCTGGAAAGTAGGGTTTCTGGGATTGCAAAGGAGTCTCCGCATCACGACTCAGTGGGTAACATTTCATTAGTGACTTGTCTTTGTAAGGATATGATGGAGCGTCTGATGTTTGTAGTGGCAGAATTTTAGCGTGCGCTACAAGCTACTGAGTAACAATTATTGCACTGTAATTCTGTGATAGTACCAAATTAGCCCAAAGATTTTGCATGCATGTATTCGCTGAAGATTAGACCTAAGTGTCCCACAATATGAATTTGTTCAATTTATTCCTTGCCTTGTAAGAGTCAGCTGAATGCAAGTGTTCCACTTTACCCCGCTCCACTCTATAACCAGAATAGATGGGATTGAGCTCAGACAGACATTTACAATGTTACTGCAGTCATTTTGCCGTGAACTCTGGTAATTTTATGCTGTTAGAAAAGCCCCCCCCCCCACTTCTGCTTTTAGAAGGGACTGGTTTTGGCCAGTATCACTATTGCATGAGGTACCAACCTGTTGGCACGTGCACACTTGTTAGTGAGTATGCTGCATGTGTGTGGGTGGATGGTGCTCTTCACAGGCACCACACACAAGACATCCGCTGTCGTAACTTGTGTGACTGTGTCTGACTGTTTGTTTACAGTTTGAGGATGCTGCCAAGGAGGCTGCCGATGAGGCCACCAGTCCCCGCCCCCTGGGGGAGGAGGAGGTACAGGACATCCAGGTTATGCTCAAGATGGAGGGCAACAGTTTGCAGATCAGACAGCTGAAGGTGAGGAGTAAGGGAATGAGCCGTGCTATTGATGGGGTGGGATCAGTCACATATTTGTGTACCACCCCTGTTGACACGGCAACTGTATGGGCAAGCAGTTCCTGAACTGTTGTTTGTCCGTGTGTCTCCTCCCTTCTTCTATCCTCTTACTCCTCTTCTCCTTCTCGGCAGTCTGACCACATGTCCCACCTGGTGAAGATACCTGGCATTGTCATCAGTGCCTCTGCCATCCGGGCCAAGGCCACGCGGATCACCATCCAGTGCCGAAGTTGCCGTAACTTTCAGAGTAACATCCCCATCCGTCCTGGGCTGGAGGGCTACAGCATGCCTCGGACATGCACCACGTGAGCTGGCTGTTACAGAGCACACTGACACGGAGTAAATGTGTACTGAGTAGTCTACACTTGATACAGCACGTGCACAATGCACAATGCACATGTTTACACACATAATATGTACACATGCACATACGTACACGTGCATACACACATGCGCATTACATGTAATGTGCATACACACATGCACATACGCATGCATGCATGTACACATACATGTACATACACATACATGCACATGTGTGTATGTGTGTTTGTGACAAGAAACTCATTGGGAAGAGTGTTAAACAAAATGTAGGTAGGCCGTATAATCTGCTATTAACACCAGTACTGAACATGGTTGCCTCTTGCATTAATCCCACCAATAGTGACCAAGCGGGACGCCCAAAGTGTCCAATGGACCCGTACTTCATCGTCCCTGACAAGTGTAGGTGTGTGGACTTCCAGATGCTCAAGCTGCAGGAGAGCCCGGACGCAGTGCCCAACGGCGAGCTGCCTCGCCACATTCAGCTTTACTGCGACCGCTACCTCACTGACAAGGTGGTGCCCGGGAACAGAGTGACGGTGGTGGGCATCTACGCCATCAAGAAGCTCTTTGCTAAGCAGAGCAAGGTGAGCTCCAGTGGTGACCGTGTGCGTGTGTGTGTGAGAGCATTGTTGGCCACAGAATTAGAATGAAGTAGGGTAGGGTTTTAGGGTATTCAGGGAGATTTGCGCCATGATGTAGGGTTCTTGGGTTCTTAAGAAGGGTTTATATCCTTCGAAATGGCCTACAGACCTCCCCTTGCATCTGGGGAGTTGTTAGTGATACCTCATGCCTGTATGGGGGGGGGGGGGGGGGGGAGATGAGTTTCGCGTTTGGTTCTGATGCACACTCTGCCTTTGTAGGGCTCTGATAAGCTGAGTGCTGGCATCCGGAAGCCGTACGTCCGTGTGGTCGGCATCCATGTTGAGACGGAGGGCCCTGGGAGGACCAGCCCAGGTGGAATCACACCTCATGAGGAAGAAGAGCTGAGGAAACTAGCGGCTAGGCCTGACATCTATGATGTCATTGCAAGGAGCATTGCACCTTCCATATATGGAAGCATTGGTGAGTACCAAGTTTGTATGTGTGTGAATGAGAGCTGTGGTGTGTTAGATGCCGAACGATTAAGGTCTTCCAGAGCAGGTTTCATCACCATGATAACTATCTTGTCATGCTCTTGTATTTCAGTGCTCTTCTCCGGCATGATTGTATCATGTAACATGTTCTGATGATGTCTCCCCCTCATTTGATTAACGTTTCAGACATCAAGAAGGCCATTGCCTGCCTGCTGTTTGGTGGTTCCAGGAAGCGTCTTCCTGATGGGCTGACCCGCCGAGGGGACATCAACCTTCTGATGTTGGGTGACCCCGGTACAGCCAAGAGCCAGCTTCTGAAGTTTGTAGAGAAAGTGGCACCAATTGGAGTGAGTTCATCCTTCCAGAGTGTGTGTGTGTGTGTGTGTGTGTGTGTGTGTGTGTGTGTGTGTGTGTGTGTGAGTGTGTGTGTGTGTGTGTGATAGCTGGAGGGTGGAGTGAGTCGTTTCACCCTTGTGAGTGTGATTACTGCCTCCCCTCCACAGGTGTACACTTCAGGCAAAGGCAGCAGTGCTGCTGGGTTGACTGCCTCAGTTATAAGAGACCCTGTGTCGGTGAGTGAGATATGTACATTAGACTATGGGGAAGTGATTCTTTGAATCTGATTAGTGGGCTGGAAGGCAACGAATCCCTCAATAACCTCCCTGTATGGGGATGGAGGTACTTAAAGTTCAGTGAGTAGCTAATAGTCTGAGGCAAGACATCAGCAACCACTCCTTGTCTACTGGTCCTTTTGTGTACTCCAGAGGAGCTTTATCATGGAGGGAGGTGCCATGGTCCTTGCAGATGGAGGAGTCGTCTGCATTGATGAGTTTGACAAGGCAAGTGTAGTGCTGTGTGTATATATATGTACGTATGTGTGGTGTGTTTGTGTGTCAATTGACAGAATTAACCCAGGCACTGAGTGGTCACTTGTTACCTGATAGACGTGTTGACGATGTTGTTTCAACTGTCTTTTGCTCCTCCCTTAAGATGAGAGAAGACGACCGAGTTGCCATCCATGAAGCAATGGAGCAGCAGACCATCTCCATTGCAAAGGTGGGCTAGCGTGTGGGGTTTAATCATCTGAGACGATACCTTAGAACAACACATTCTAAATGGATATCAGAATTTCTGTGAATTTGGGTCAGAATCAACTGCATGGAATAATGGAGTATAGCAGATAAGAATAGTATGGTTATAATTAATAGCAGAGCCATAAACTTTTAATGCAAGCTTCTGTTCTGTTAACTACAAGCTGTCTCACTGACTTCAATGTCATGTTAAGGTACCTATTGTTGGTGTCCTTTATGTTCATCATTCCTCTTCTGTTTGGCGGTGTTGGCATCCCTGTTGGGCCCTGCAGGCAGGGATCACTACAACACTGAACTCCCGATGCTCTGTCCTGGCCGCTGCCAACTCTGTTTTTGGGCGCTGGGATGACACTAAAGGAGATGCTGTGAGCTAGTGTGCACATCTGAGGTATTTGATTGGCCCAATGTCATGTGACCTGCTCCTGTGTCCTCTCTTTTAAAGAACATTGACTTCATGCCAACCATCCTCAGCCGATTTGACATGATCTTTATCGTCAAGGATGAACACAGTGTACAGAAAGACATGGTAAGTGTGGATAGTTGCTGCTGTCCGTTATTTACTTAATACATATGCCCAAATTAATTCTTCCTATGTGTGTATCTCTTCCACCTTCCCTCTGCTCTTCCCTCTCCATCTCCCCTCTGTTCTTCCCTCTCCACCTCCCCTCTACTCTCCCCTTCCCCAGCTCCTGGCCAAACATGTGCTCCAAGTCCATCTCAATGCGCTGCAGACACAGGAGGAGGAAGCTGTAGAAGGAGAACTGAGCCTAGCTCTCCTGAAGAAATACATTGCATTTTGCAGAAGGTAACTTCGCTGGAGAAGACCTCAATCGCACCATACCCATATACTCTTAAGTGACATTCAAACAAAAGTCTTCTCCTTACCTACCTCCTCCTCAACCCTTTCTCTACAGCAAATGTGGTCCACGGCTCTCTGCCCAATCTGCTGAGAAACTAGCCAACCGATATGTGTCGATGCGAACAGTCACACGCCAGCATGAGAAGGAGAGCTCTCAGCGAATCAGCATCCCCATCACTGTCAGGTACACCGCACCAGTCAACAGCTGATGTAGCTAAAATACCCCTCACCGAGAGTGGTGATTAACCTTAGCTGTTGGCTTCAAAGTATTGCAAATGTGCTGTCGAATTAGTTTTATGTAATGGTGTTTTAAGCAAGAACAGCCCATTCATTTCAGTAATTTGTGTTTCTGCTATCAGACTTGCAAACTGACCTAGTACTCTGATTGTGAGCTTCAAATACAGTGAAACCCCGCTAAACGACCACCTCTATAAAGCGACCACCTTAGAAATAAGACCGCTTTGGTTTAGTCCCAAATCCATGTATACATGAATTATGGTTCTCAGAATTAAGACCACCTCGAAAATAAGACTACTTTGCATGGCCCGGATGGTGGTCTTATTTCTAAGGTTCCACTGTATTTCAGTTCCCTTTGTTTAGAGTTTGTTTACATCCGCAGGCAATTGGAGGCCATTATTCGCATATCGGAGGCTCTAGCCAAGATGTCCCTTTCTCCATTTGCCACCGACTTGCACGTTGATGAGGCACTGAGGTTGTTCCAAGTATCAACACTGGAGGCAGCCCACTCAGGAAGGCTGGCTGGTAGGTGGGGTGTGGAGGCGGGGTACTGGGGTGGTGGGTGTGGTGTATACTGTGTGTGCCTGCATGCTCAGGTGCGGATGAGTTCACCTCTCACACTGAGCAAGAGGAGATGAGGAAGATTGAGAAGCAGCTTAAGAATCGTTTTCCAGTGGGGTCCATGGTCTCAGAGCAGAGGATCATACAGGACTTCCTACAGCAGGTAACCAGCCACTGCAACTGAAGAGTAGATGATAAGAATTGGGTTAATTAAGCAATCGTGAAAACACAAGATTGCACTGTAATACGGTCTGGTCCTTATATAAACTTAGTATAATGTAGTTTCTCTGGTTCCGATGGGATGCACAGAAATGGTGACCACTGGTTTCAGTCAGTGTAGAAAGAAGGATAGCGAATGTGCTGTCTGTTTCTTCCTCTGAAACACAGTGAGCATGTTTGTACCCAGTGTATGCTCTTGCTTCTTCAGAAATATAGTGAACATGCTGTCCGTACTGTCATCTACATCCTGCTGCGCCGCGGAGAGCTCCAGCACCGAATGCAGAGGAAGGCCCTCTTCAGAGTTCGGTGACCATCCCATACAAGAATGTCGGCGCTGGGAGCAAGCAAACACTTGCACATTGGTGCATTGGCCGGGGCAATGTGTGTTAGAGTATAAAGTACACTATGTATTGGTCAAATATGAGTGTTGATTGATGGAACATCCACATGTCAATGAATGTGTAATTTGTGATTTAAACTAAAACTATAAACGATTACACAAGGGTAGTATAAAATACCAACACTTAATCTCTATAATGCAGTCATAATAAAATAGTCTATGTAATAGGTGCATGGGATGAATGTAGTTATGGGATATGCATGCTAGCTGTGGATGTGGTGATCACTGTCCAGAGAGGAGCATGTGTGCTTTCTCCCCGGAGCTGAGCATGTGCTGCGCTCGTGCACTGCCAACAATGCGTGACAACTTCTGTTCGTCGTAGCGCGAGTACAGCACCCGACAGGAGGGAGCACTCTGCTCAGGGCTGTCGCTGGACTCCACCGCATTCAGGATCTCAGAGAAGAACTCGGCATAGGTTGGCAGTTGGTAGAATACAACATGACGGATACCCTTTATCTGGTGCCTGAGGGAGGATGGTGAGGACATGCATGACCACTGACACCATCCCTGCATTGGCACTATACATGTGCCAAATATCCTATGCAACTGCTGACAATCCTGATATCTACCACTAGTACATACACACTACGTACGTATGGTAGAAACTGGAAATATTCGTGACCAAATATTTTAGCTATATTATGGCAAACTGAAGTTCTTGTAGTCTTGTGTGTGGAAATTTCTGTACTGAGCACAAACGGCTTTCTTTGTGTTCCATCCACTCTCCCAATGTCCCTTGCCTCACCTGTGAAAGAAGTGGAACCGTTCAGTGAAGATGAGGAAGTGTCGCTGTTTGTGGTAGAACCTCACACGAGCCCTCTTGACATCAGGAGTCCGTGTGTACCTTCACGAGTGGAATGTAAGAACAAGGAATACATACATACACACATCACATGCTAAGGACACTACCAGAGGCACTGCTACACTGAAGACACATGAGAGCCCAAGAAGAATGGCGCTTTATGTATGTGCACACTAGTGATGGCAGAGGGCACAGCACGGGCCGGCTGCTGTGACAAATGTGGTCACAGAAAGCCCCGACAAGGCGGCCTCTAAACTGCTAGCCTGCTACTGGCCTCACCCCATTCAGCACTACTACACTACACAGTCCACATCTCTCCACAAAGGTCCATCACACTTGTATGGCTCACAGGATGCTCTACTTGACATATTTCACAGTAACTCTCTTGGGCATCATCACTGCATTCACTAACTGCAGCTTCAATCTTACTAAGGAATGGACTAAATCCCATGGATGTTGTGCAGGCCTCATGCATCCAGTGTCACACTCATCACTTGCATGTACACACATCACTGACATGGAACTAACTCGCAAATTTGACAAAAACTGATTTCTTCTTTTTTGAGGTAGTTCCTGACACGCACAAAGTCAAAGTAAGACTGAATGAAAATGGCTGTCCCTTGCATCACTGGGGTTGAAAACTCAGGGATGATCTGCAGAAGATGAAGGGACAGAGAAGGTTAGCCTGCAGTGAGATGAGACTTGAAGACAGCCTACAGTACCTTCTCAAGAAAGTATTGAAATCGTTGGTCAAACTCTTCAACTTGACTGGCACATTCAATTCGTTGAAACACCTGCACACCCGGCAACACACACCAGCAGCATAAGAAGAGCAGTTGTGGGTGGTAAGCAAAACCATCTCACCCACTTCCCTCACCATAAGCATATCCCCTCCCCACAGTCCAATCCCCATACCCATTACATCATGCTTTCATGAATGTGATACAAAGCAAGATCTGTGTGGGACCTGTCCAATCAGTACACCCAAAGGGTTCCATAAATACCATTCAAAACACACACACTGATGTAATTCAAACTACATCACAAGTGCAAAAAGGCACCCCAAGCACTACACATGGCATGTCTGTGGGGCCCACTAGGTGTCCTCATTGCACTAGTCCATCTCCTTCCCCCTCACCCTACCTCACCTGAGGTATTGGAGTGGCCACTTGGCAGATGGAGCCCTCGCACACAGGTGCATGGATGGTTACTCTGCCTTCATAGTTGTGGCAGTGCCTTAGAAAGAGGGATACAATCTCAGGAGTGGGAAAGGAGCTGAGCACTAGTGTCTGGGAGTAGTGCTTGGACCTGCATGTGATTGGGCATACATATATACAGGGTAATTGTGATCACATGACATGCACCTGACTGTCACATGAAAGTATTCTCACCACCCATTCGGCACCCATGGTCTGAGTCGTGAGATGTCCACTCCATGTGACTGGTGAGGTTGGAGGTGAAGGTGCTTGAACAAATGCTGAGGAAAGGGAAGAGTGGGATGATACAAGCTAGCATGCATATCCTTCTGCAGTGAGACACTAACAGTTGCATGTGTATATGTACATAAGAGAGGGAGAGAGAGCAGACTCACTGTAATGTGCTCCCAGTTCTGCATGAGGTACACATCTGCTTGGTCCACAATGACCAACTCCATGGAAGACAGGAAGTCAAAATCACGGGCCTTGTCGCTACAGAGGAGGAGGAAGAAGAAGTACAATGCTGTCATTACTCCCTCCTCCTTTCCTCTTTACACCAGCTCATTCTCTCATCTGGTTCATTAACAAACTGTGCACTGCTCCCCTTAGATTCTAGTTCCAACTCCATCCCCAGTTCAAGACCCTTAGTGCCAACCCTCCCCCCCCTCACCCTTCTGCTCCGATCACAGTCCGTAGGCCCAGAGGAGATGCAACTATCATGTCCGAGGAGTAGAAGTCGCAGTACAGCTTGACCTCCTTTCTGCTCACACCAATGCCAATCTTGAAACAGTCATCAATGTTCCCTTCAAACATGGCTTTGTGGGAGGCTGCAGCATGAAGTGCCATCACATACAACAACAACAACAACAACAACAACAACAACAACTAAACAATACCCCAACACCAACAATAACCAAAACAGGTAATGCAACAACAACATTAAACTGCCACAAACACAATATGTTCTGGGCAATATATCCAAAATTACTTTTGGCAATTGCAGTAAAATGACAGAAATGCAATCTTTTGGTATGGTATGGTATGGTATGGTATGGTATGGTATGGTATGGTATGGTATGGTATGGTATGGTATGGTATGGTATGGTATGGTATGGATATCTTATTTCACCTGGGGAAGCCTTTAGCCATGAGGCTACTTTACAAGGCACCCAGAACAGTACAGACACAAGCACAGTAGAATAAATAAAGAGGGGTGGGGTGGGGTGAGGGGGAATAAATGAATATAAAGAATAAAAAGGCCATGCATTAATAACAATAGAATTAAATTTAAGCATTTGAAATAAAGAGTGAAGAATTGTCATGCAGGCATACACAAGTAATGTGATACAGCAGAGTACATGCATATATATGTGAATGTCAGGCTTTACCTCTCGATTGCATCAGAATCAATTGCAGAGGGACTAAAATCCAACATTTTCCTGAGTGGCACGAACCCACCCCCCTAGGAGGCTTGCTTTAAGGCACTACAGCCTCCCTCCAGAAATCTACCTCCCAAAGCTAGCTAGAGCCCTGGAATGCACCTGGCTTAGGCTTCTTTGGTTCTAGATACTTTTCCTGGTCTGTGTACTCTCGTACGAACCTCCGCCTGTGGGTGACCTGGCCCTGCATACAAGACAACCAAAAGCAAGACAGTGGTGCAGTTCAACTTGGAAGTGAGCAAGCCAATGAAGAGTGTGTCAGTACCTCTCCTTCTGCCAGAAGCAGGTTTATAATTGTATGGACAGTTCTGTAAGCAGCCTCGCGAAATGGGACCAATATCAGCACTTTTGGACGTGTGAACCCCTGATCTAGATGCTCACTGTTGATGTGAAGGAGATCTGTGTAGTCACAGTGAAAACATAAGCACAAAAAGAAGCATGCCTACCCAACTTCTTTGCTCTCTTTGTGAGCCTGCATGATTTTTGCATTGTTCTTCAAAACTCTTGACCTTGTTCTAAAGGAATGCAGCAACTTTGGCTGATACAAGAAGCACCCCAGTTGCCACCACCACCACATTGTGCACTCACTTTAAAACGTGGTTTAAAGCGTGAAGCACATACAGCCTCCTAATTTCTTCACCATTTTGGAAACTTCGTCTTGTGTACAGCACATCCTATAGCGCGCATAGTGAAAAAAAAAACAAAAAGTGGAGATGCCGGGCATCGATCCCGGTACCTCTCGCATGCTAAGCGAGCGCTCTACCATCTGAGCTACATCCCCAGATGGTAGCCTATCCAATTCCAAAGTATTTAAATGACCCATACCTTGTATAAAGCCATGTATTGTAGCAAGTGACTTTGTAAGGAAGTATACGGCTTTTCATGGGTAGTTTTGTTCACTAAAGGCCACAGTGAACTAAGCCTCTGCTTGACTGTCAGTTGCTCCTCTCCTTTGCCAGTGACCACATTCTTATCGCACTGAAACCACTTGTGCTGAGACACCAACCCTAGGTCAGGTATCTAAGGAGGCACAACATGCAGAAGAAGCATTATAAGGGAGAGACTAGCCTTGCATTTGAACCTTGTACACTTCAACAAAGTACACACATGGCAAAAACGACTACAATTAAACTCTGAAGTTAAATAACAGAAGAGGCAAAATAACAATGACAACTATTCACCTTTTAGACTGCCAACATACAACACAGAATTAAGTGCACAAGATATTAGGTATGCTTAACACACGCATGCATCTGCACACACACACACACACACACACACACACACACACACACACACACACACACACACACACACACACACACACACACACACACCTGCACTGTATCACTGCACTGAGGCGGTTCTTGTAGTGTTTGCACATCTTGCTCAGAGAGCAGGTAATCCAGATGGGCTGAGAAAGGATCTGCCACAACAAACCATCAAAAACACAAGCAATGTGTAAACACACCACCACCTGGCTTGGTGGGAAGGGGGGCAGTTTGAGAAACATGGAATACATGTCCCTGTGTTGCAATGTTATAGAGTGGTGGTTCACAGTATGTATGTTTTGTATGTGTATGTATGTGTATTGTATGTGTGTACTCCGTAGCACAAGATGCTATGTGTCCACAAAGGGACACTGCATGCAACAAAGTGGTACCCCAACGTAGCTACAGGTGGCACCAGCACCGGCTGTGTGCTATATAGGTAGACCTGCAGGATGAGTCAATTGCCCTGCTACATCAACCAAGTTGAGTCACCCTTGGGGAATAACACTCAACTTCTATATGCTTGCTTAGGAAGAATTTGTCTACATGCATGCTCACCACACTGTTGCCCCTCAGTTGCTTCCTTCTCCTCCTCCCCCTCCTCCTCCTCCTCCTCATTCCCCAGCTGATGGTCCCTGTAATCTGCATCATCTGCATCAAGTACATCTCCCTCCACGTCAGGTGGATCCCCCAGTGTCACATGGGTATCATGTGACAGCGGTTGACTGTCAGTAGCAGCCAATGCTGTCTTCTTCTTAGGCTTGGACGAATAAACATGCTTTCTGACAGAGTCCTTAGAGATGGTTGCTAGCAGTGACTCATAAGGTGTCACTTCCTCCTCCTACACACAACACATGGCAGTGGATGACAGCAATATCAAAACATGGATAGTGTTGAATGGCCCCCAACCAGATCGATGAGTCAGTGAGTCAGTGGTGAAGCCATTGAGCTAAAGTCGCTGAGTTAGTCGGAAGATGACACATAATAGCTATCATCAAATACAGGATTTAATTTGGAATGAAAGGTTAATGTTGGGCTTGGGTATACATGTGTGTACAAACAAACAAACAAACAAACAAATATTGATGTCAGGAATAAAGCTACTGAAGGAGAATGCTCAGTGTATGTTATGACATTCAGTGTGATTGGTAAGTTGGTGAAATGGAAACACATTCTTCAATGAGTTAGCACTTCTCAGGCACACACTGCTAAATGCACATATAATCAACAACCAACCAACCTGATCTGAAACTGCAGCATCTTCACTTGCAAGATCAGTAGCTTCGCTACCACCTGCAGTGTCTGCAGGTGGTGGCAACTTAACAACAGGACTCCTCTTGGCCTGTGGGACGCCTGCTTTGGCCTACAACATTCACAGCATCACACAACCCATTACATAACACATGCACCATTAGATCACGTGCATTACAAAGGAGATATCTTTCCACTCATAGCACAAGAAAGTTCTGCTGCAAGACTGCTAGTCTCTTCGAAAGTTGACACTCGCAACAAGAAGCTAACTATTCATGCAATATAAAGTGCACTGTAATTATAACATAATACTGCCTTTTCGCCTCGTGTGAGCACTCCGCGCGCATGCACTATCAACTTACTTTTCTCTTGCTCGCAGGTTTGGAGGACATTTTTATCACGTGACATGGCAATGAATATAATTTAAGAAAGGGAGGGTATAAATACACGCACTCAGTAAAAGAATAAAATAATTTACAAGTTAGCTAAAATATATATATATATCTTCTGCTTAATGCTACAGAGTAGGCTTTCTTGTTCTCGTCAAGCTTGGAGCTGGGGCCTTTGGGTTAAGTCTTGTGACCACTCCAGTGCCCTTGACCTGGCCCTCATGGAACAGCAGTCGTGAGTGCTTCTGAACAAACTCCTGCTGCCTCAGGAAAGCAAAGGTGACAATATGTTTGCCATGTTCATCTAGGGAGTCATGCATTTCCTGTGTTAGGTGGAGGGGAGAGATGGAGGGATGGATAGAGGAGGACAAGCGGAGAGGGAGAGGAAGGGGAGGGGAGAGGGAAAGGGGAAGGGCCGAAGAGGGAGGGGAGACAATGGAGGGAGAGGGAGAGGTGAGAGGTTGCAATGATGAAGAGGTGGTACAAAATAGGAAAGGGAAACATGATTGTCTCATGCACACTTTCCTAAAGCACCATTACAATAATTCCTTTCATTTCAAAGCAGTAAGAAGACAGTGCCTGTCCAAGTGTGCCTACTAACAGAGGTCTTAATGCACAAGAGCTATACCCAACCATGTACCTTGACCACTGCATTTTGCACAACTGCTCCAATGTACAGCGTGACTTGCCCTTTTACACGAAGACCTTCACCAGAGGTGACACGGGCCTCAAACTCATAGCAACTGCAGCCCAACTCAGTCTGTGCAGCTATCTGTGGACTCAGTAGGACAGTGCCCTGCAGGAAGAACAGAAAAGATTGCACACTGGCTAGCTCTCTCTCCATACTTCACTCCCTATCTCTTTCATACATGCAGACAGGCACACACATCCACACACACATGGTGACACACACCCACACACCCACACACACACATGCACCCACACACACACACGCACACACACACCTTCCTAAGGAGTGTCTTGTCAATGTCCTTGAGTGCAAGTGTGGCATACTGCCCTGCCTTCACCACTCTACAGGGTACCCGGTACCGGTGCACTGAGATAACAGTGGTACGGAGATCTGCCCCACACTCCACTGAGGATACGTGGACAGTGTCACCTTCACGCAGCACTCCCCTTGGAGAGGGGAAAGAGTGAAAGTGGAGGAGCAGGAGGTAGCAGGGTTGGTGTAAGAGAGGAGTGGAGAGGGGGAGGAGAGGAGAAAGGGTTCAGGGTTAGGAGGAAATGCATCAGTTTACCACAGGCAAGAGTCAGTACGATGCAATTCAGGCACCTCCTACATTGACGAACCTCATTGAGAGACAAATTCAAGCCTCAACATCAAAATTGTGGTGTTAACAAACAGTGCTTCACCCTCTAATGATTAACACCAACACAGCAGGCACTAACACAGCTAAACCCCTCCCACTCATCCAAGCAAGAGCAACAGTGTTTGTCTCTCATTGCACTTACTTTGTAAGTACTCCTCCCACCACAACACCGCCAGCATTGGAGACAAGATACACTTCATCCACCTGCACAGGCAAGACAAGAAGACCATCACTACATGGCAGTCAGTTGCTCTCTTCATAAACTACATGTTAAAACACAATGTACAAAGTTGAGGGATACGTATGGTTCATGCACAGGTCCTGCGTACCTGGAACTCGGGATGCTCTTGCTCCCGTTTGTCCACTTCTTTCTTGGACAGTAAGGGAGGCAGCGTGTTGAGGAACTTCTTGACAAGGTCAAGATTGTAGCCTGTCACACTGGAGACTATCAGAATGGGTACAGCTCTGCAACAAGGGGGGGGGGACAGTAGGTGGATGAACAGACAGGCAGACACTGTATCTGTGTGGCTAAGAGTGTCCTATCAACATACTTATTTTGTGCAAAGGTTTCTGCAGCTTTTGTAACATGTTGCTCCCTTCCAACCTCCAAAGGGACACCTCTGTTGTCAATGATCATATCCTTGAGTTTCCCAACTGTCTTCTGCAAGTCCTCCATGTCACACGCATCTGCCTTGGTCACAACGAAGAAAGTTCGCAGTCCCAATGTGCTTGTGTAGCTGTAATGTAGGCGTGTGGTTTCGGCTGTGTCATAAAGAGAAAAAACGGAGACATAAAAAAAGAAAAAAAAGTGGAGATGCCGGGGATTGAACCCGGGGCCTCTCACATGCGAAGCGAGCGCTCTACCACTGAGCTACATCCCCAACATGCGAGCAAAATGCTAAATATACACTCTTAAAGGTAAACTAACCTACTCCGGTGTTTCCTGCCACAACCAACATGACAAACTCTGGGCAGTGAGCAGTCAAACCAAACACAGTGGTCTTGAGGTACTTCTGGTGGCCCGCCAGATCAATAAAGGTGATGACCTTACTAGACACTTCACAGATATCTTCAGCGCTCTGACACTGAGAGTAATCAACAGCCTATGGAAGGACAAGGAATGGAAGGAGTGGTTCAGTGGAATGTTTGCAACTTGCTCATGTGTCTGCAAGGTTGTAGCTGGCAGCACTACCCACCTCTCCCTTGCTGTCAAACCCAAGGATCTCCTGGCTAATACTAGACGTTCTTCCACTCTGAATCTCATGTAGGTGCCTGAAGAGGTTCAGCCTGGCTTTGCCCCTCCCGTTGTCCAGTTCCCCCTGGGTGAGAACCCCCAGCAGCGTGCTCTTCCCTGCCTCCACATTCCCCAACACTGCGACTTTGATGTCAATGAACTGCTGGTTCTCTGGTACCTTGCGCACAAGCACTTCAGCCACATGCCTCTCAGCTGGCTCCCTCTGCACACACTTGTGATGGAGGACACTCACAGTCGCACCCAGCCTGCAGTGACCAAACACAGGATAGGCAGCATTTGTAACATGTTACTACACAATGTTTACATAGTTCCATTGATTCAGGTTTGAACCATCCAACCAACAAACACTGTATATGTACATCTAACACTGAATATATAACACACAGAAGCTTTACATTGTGAAGTCGTAGGCCACCCTACAATCTCGTCTCACACGTGGGGTCCCCACCTGTCGGCCATCTTATTGAGGGTGTGGAGGGAGGAGTCCAGGTCACCCCGGCTCAGTCCACAGAGTAGACCGTCATCACACACACCAATCTCATAGATGGCCTCCCCACTGCCTTCCTTCAGTCGCCAGTTCATCTGTGTCACTAGGTGTTCAAACCGTGATGTGGATGGGTTGAGCAGCTTCAACTGTGGGGCACACAACAGAGGGAGAACGGGCCAAACAGCACGTAACAGCTAGTTGGCCCCTTGGATGCTAAAGCATGCACCAATTCAAACAATCCATGCACACACACACACACACAAATGCCCTTAGCGATACATAACAATGAATGATGAAACAGTGGGGGTAAAACAGGACCCTCCCCTCCCCTCCCCCTTCACTTGGCCTAGCAGTCCTACTGGTACACACGAGCTAGCAACCACGTGTGGCCATTTCACAACATCTCACCTTGTACTCGACATTCCCCTCTTCCACCTGAAACAAGGAAAAGCGAGCAACATTAACTAAAGGTGCGAGGACTCCAATCAGAGAGAGACTCGTATTAAAGACAAGTGACTGTACGTGTTACGTGGATAACACTGGGAGTACACAGGCCCGTACGCAGAGGGGGGGCGTGGGGGTTCGAAAGAGTCTTACAATGAAAAAGTCTTACAATGGACAGTGCCGCTCAAAACCTGTTGAGTTTTAGAAGACCAGCTTAGCTGCTAGCAAGCACAAGCTAGATACTCTCTCTGCGAACACCAGAATTGTGTTAATCTATATATGATGAGTTCCACTTTGAGTGCAGAAGAACCCCCCAGTCTCAGAGCTGTGTACGGACCTGGTACGGTAACTCATCTTGTACAGTGTACAGTATTTACTCAGGAGACTGACCTCTGGGGGGAGGGACGGCTTCCTCCTCTCGTCCTTTGGACAGGAGGAATCCTCTGAACCAAACAAGTCCAACAGATGCTCCATTGCGACCTCGACCTTCACTCGCTTCAGTGCGTCCGTCAAGTGAGACTGCAATGAGAATGAACACGCGCTCGTCTAAGCTTCCAAGCGAGACCGGACGCTCTTAGCCTATCTCTTTAGCAGCGTCATGCCATCTTCCAGTTCCAGCTCATCGCAAGTACTTATTGCGTTGGCTTTTATAAACTGAGAACCGTGACTTCCCTCGCTTTGCAATTTCAAAAACAATTGTGCAATCCTATGACGTAAGTTACAATACTAAGAATAGAAACTGTCTCTGTGTAACTACATACATGTACATACAAGTTATATACGACGAAATGAAAACAAACATAAAACAAGTCGCTGATATCACATTGCATTTACTTTGGACACCCTAGCTGGTGGCCTCCCAGAGTTCACTCCAGTGTACTGATACTTGGCTTTCTTCTCGGATGGCTTCAGAATCTACACACAAAGGAGGAGGAGCGTTATAACGAAGAGGCTGGTCACTCACAGATAAAACACATAATCTACCACAGAAGATGCCAGTATGTACAATCAGTGTAGGCTTCAGTGTTGTAAGATACTCATAGTGATGCAGAGTGAAAGTGCTTTGCTCCATGAATGACTGCAATGCAGTGGAATCCCTTTGTAAAGGAAACAGAATTTAGGACACCTATCCAATGTGGATGTGCTTTTCATTCCAGTTACGTACATGAAGATGTGTATAAAACTACAAAACTACCTCTGAAAGAGGACATCTATCTAATGAGGATGCATATTCAAACTATCCCAAAAACTGAGACTAGAGAAGTGTCACTGCAGAACTGCCCCCACCACTACCACAGTGCTTGTTCCAGAACTCGTGATGCAACCCCTACAGTACCTGGAATGAGCACATGAGTTCCTCATCCACTGTCATCATTCCTCCTGCATTATCATAGTCACCACAATAGTTGGGAGCAGAGAAGAGAGTCACTAGCTGCCTCTTGGCAAAGAACTCATAGCCATCTTCAACAACCTGGAGGCAGCAAACACACAGCACAGTGTCATGAAAATGAAAGAGTTAACTCCCTTCATTCAAGAAAGTAAGAATGGACTCAAATACCTGCTAATAGGAAGGGACAGTGTGTGTGTGTGTGTGTGTGTGTGTGTGTGTGTGTGTGTGTGTGTGTGTGTGTGTGTGTGTGTGTGTGTGTGTGTGTGTGTGTGTGTGCACGCCAATGTTAACCACCCTTATCCACTACTTCAACTATTGTGCAATGCAGGTTGATTGCACAATAGCGGAAGTGACTAATGCAAGACTAAAAACATATTAGCCCCGTTTACACTAGCACGAGTGGGTCGAAACCGATTTAGTTAAGCCGCTTTCGACTCGGTGTTACGAGCGTTTACACTCGATTACGTAAACTGTTTAGAGCCACCTGGACGGATATTAGCCTAGGAGTTAAGCAGTCCTCCCAACGCGACGAAATTGTACTCAAGGCGTTCCCTCTGTCGATGGAGGCATCGCTGAACGATAACAGAGGTAAGACACTTCCGCAGACCGGGTTACTGCGGTTACACTGACAACTGGATTAGTTAAACCGGTTTCTAACCCACCTCCGGAGGTGGTTTAGTTAAACCGGTTTTGTACCTGGATTAGCGCATTTACACGGATTTAGTTAATTCGCATTCCAAACCGGTTTAACTTGCTAGTGTAAACGGGGCTATTGCTATGCACAATCTAATATACTGATCCTGGTGCTCTCACCTGGTGTGCCCGGCAGATTAGGTCTATATCATGGCGATTGTTGAACCTGGTAACAATATCTGGCCCAAAGGTGAAGGACACGCCCCTGTCATTCTCACCCCACCCTCGGACATCCTTGTCTGGGTCTGACCAGAGGAGGTCGCACAGAAGGCCTGGAGGAACAAGGAGGAGAGAGAACTGATCGTCTGTGTATTCAGAGGTACATATAACACATGTAACCAAATGCCACTAATGAGAACTGACATCAAATAACACCATTTACAATCTGTTACACACACCTGTGTCAGGTACATCAGTGGGTCTGGCAACCTCTTTGATCTGTTCAAAGTCATGCAGGTCAGGAGACAGGCCGCCATGGCAACAGAATATCTTGTCATCCACAATGGCCGCCACAGGTAGACAGTTGAAGCAATCAGTAAAGGTCTTCCACAGCTTCACACTGTAACGCCTCTTACCTGAAGGGAGCAAGGAGACAACCCAAGCTGTTCATAAAAGCATAGTTGTAACAGAGGAGATGGAACAACAATGTATCAGGGTAAAGGAGGAGATGGATGCCATTGGATGAAGATGAAATGCCCAATGTCCAATCATTAACATCCACACTATCTCAAAGCCTCACGTTGAGGCTACAGCAATGAGTGTACACACATAACTCACATTCATCAAAGAAACCATATATTCTGTTGATACTGGCACACTCATGGTTGCCACGCAGAAGAAAGAAGTTCTCTTCATACTTGATCTTGTATGCAAGCAAGAGGCAGATCGACTCAAGAGACTGCTTCCCTCTGTCCACGTAATCTCCAAGGAAGAGGTAGTTTGCATCTGGCGGGAAACCTCCGTATTCAAACAAACGGAGTAAGTCCATGTATTGACCGTGAATGTCACCTACAGTGCAACAAATACAACAGGTACATACACATTCAGCAAAGGAGAAAGGGGGACAAGGAGGAGGCTACTGTAAGGTTTCCTAATCCCTATACATAAGTAGCACTTGACACACACACACACACACACACACCACATGTGCAAGCAACCTTCCCCTTCTTGCTGCATTGCATCACCACACCACCAAGTAACATACATCTTCACATGAGGTATGTACAGTGAAACCTGTACAAGGTGGTCACCGTGTACAGCAGCCACCTCTCTAAACCAGCCAACCTCTCTGGCCCAAACAGCACACATTGCAGCCTACCTCTCTATAAAGGCCAATGTGGCTGCCTAAAACAGACTGTATTCTACTATCTGTGCTGGCTAGCATGGAATGGATGATTTGCACACTGAAAACCAACACTCTACATTTTGGATGGGGCATGTCTTAAAGAATGCTCCCCACACAAACAACCCTAACACCTTGCTAGGGGGCTACTATGCCAGAGAGCGACATATATGGATAGTGAAAAATGCAAAACTCTGCAAAAATGTTCCCACGAGGCATAACACACTTTCCACATTGGGTATCAGCAGGAAGCCACATAGCTACATATGTACAAAGTGACCTAAGCAACACACTATACACAGATGGCACATGCTTCAGGAGATGCATTCCTGAGTCCTGATTCACAGGGGACACTCTTTGTTTCAGAGGGTGCGATGAGTTGAGGCATCTGAGGTGCTAGCAAGCCAGCACCGTGTATTGTGCAATACATCGCACTTTCAATACTGTCCCTAGGCCTCCTGTTTTCAGTCACTACACATACAACACTCCACCACTGGCCATTGCATAACATGAGAAAAGACAGTTGTCATGACGAGTGGAATGTTTGAAAAGTCATTTCTAAAAAATTCACCATCTGTGAGGGAAGGTCTTAAACTAGGGCTCCAAGACGGTGGGTACACTGCCATTCACTTCACCACTGTCTTGCTGCAGTTGACTCACCACAAATCTTCATTGGTGCTCCAAGCTCGAGAAGAATGGGCTGCTTTAGAAAGATCTCCCTGGACTTGAGACATAAGGAGCGCACCTCCGGTTCCGTGAGTTTGATGGTCTGAATGGTCCTGGAGCCTCGGGCTGAAGACACAAAGGAGAAAAGAGACCAGATTCGCCTCTAAATCAGTGAGCACTGTACCCCATTTTCAACCTTCCGCCATATTTCAAGTTCACACACGTTCACGTCAAACACACACCTCCCCTCTCCATCCGAGGCAGATTAAGGGAGGCTAACCTTTTAATAGCCGTTCAATTATGTCGTCCACGTCGATTTCTGCCGCCATGGCCAACTCTCGGGGCGAATTCCTTCAGCTTGTGGGCAACTCCTCACCTTCAGAGGCGGTGATTGTCAACGACATTCATGAGTATATTCTAAATCACGTGCTATGACGTCACACAGTCTCAGGCAATTCGGTAAGCGTAAAATTTTCACTATGATAATTAATAGCAGTCGCTAAACCATGCACACTGAGTTACAATAAACATAGGTGCACTGAGAATGATTACAGGAACTGTTCATCTACATGATGGACTGCTCTGGAGGGTCAGTGAGCTGACTCAGTCTCTGCAGTATCTTGTGCAAGCTAACCTGCAACAGACGGTTTCAGGACCTGTCAAATACAGAAGTAGCATAGAGAGTGAGAAATATCAAGCACGCACTGGCAGAACACTATACAATGCCTGCTATCTCTACACAACCACACAACCACACACACACACACACACACACACACACACACACACGTATATACACACACATCACATCACATCCTCCTTGTCTATTGGGGACATGCGGCAGGTCCAGACCTAGGTGTGGGACCTGTCTTCATAGCCGCAGTCCTTAAACAGGTGAGGAGGCTAGTCTCACACCAGACTACTCTGGGCTATGGGGCTGCTGGGCGCCTGGTCGTGTGAGCATCACTTTTCTGTCTGCAAAGAATGCCACTTCATGGTAGCAGAGATCAGCCACAACGAAGATTCAGTGAACCATGAAATCTTCAACTGCCAGCAACATCAAATGTTCACCACACCCCTGGCCCTGTGGGTTCGGCTGACTGATGGGCGACCAACACAGCCATCAACACACACACACACACACACACACACACACACACACACACACACACACACACACACACACACACACACACACACACACACACACACACACACACACACACACACACGATAGTAAGCCAGCCAAATAGAGAAATCTAGCAGAAACACTACCTGGAATGTGCAACCAAGATCTTTGTTAACTTTCATGATAGCTCCAGGATCAGGTTCAAATTCTCCATAATAGTAAGGAACAGAACCCAGTGTTACCAACTGACCATCCGCAAAGAACTCATATCCACCCTACATGTACAGTGGAGAACACATTAGATTCAACAGCTTATTGGCCAGACATATGCTACAAAAGGGAACAGAGAAAGAATGCACGTGAGGGAGAGTGTCATGCTGAGAGAGGAAGAGGATGTGGATAGGATGAGAAAATGAGACAGCACAAGAGAGTGACATCCGTAGAAGCAGAACAACCATTACTGCTGGCCACCACTGTAGACATGGGATGCTGCATAGGGCAGAAGCCTACCATATAACTGTACAGATCTTTTAGAGTCGGTTGTCTGCACTGGTACGGGTATCCGGTATACCCTGTTTTCAGCTCCGGTACCTGGTGCCCAGTGTAGACAACCGGCCTGAAAACATCTGTTTCACATTGCCTACCCATGCACCTGGCGACGGTGTGCCCGGCAGATGAGGTCCAGCTCATGATGTGTGTTAAACTGTGTGACTATGTCTGGCCCAAAGGTGAAGGACACACCCCTGTCATTCTCATCCCACCCTTGGTGATCAGCTGGGTCTGACCAGAGGAGGTCGCACAGGAGACCTGGTGTATACAAGAAACAAAGGGGAGAAGTGACTGATTCTGTTTGTCTGTTCCTGATGAGATCTTGGCACAGGAGAACCATCACAAACACCCAACCATCAAGGCAAGACATAGTTAAGTGTAGGCCCTCCAACACAACACATAAGCATCAGCACAGTGGTTGTCATTAGCATTGCAAAGACAGCACACACAATGGACAGTGCCATCTAGTAATTCACTATCACATTAAAATACACAAATTAAAATTACACACAAATGCATCACACTAACACTGAGTAACTTGTCACACACACCTGAGTCAGGTACATCTGTGGGCCTGTCCATCTTCCTGATCTGCTGAAACTCTTTAAGTTCAGGAGACAGGCCTCCATGGCAACAGAATATCTTATCACTTACAATGGCCGCCACAGGTAGACAGTTGAAACAGTCATTGAACTTCTTCCACATCTTAATGCCATTGCGTCTCTTGCCTATAGAGTGAAGGAAATGGGCTGGCATGGCAAAGGAGAACCCTGGGCCAAGAGCACAGAACAGCCTTGCTACAACCTTCTATACACTGGATATTATTTAATTACAAGTATTGTAACACTCTAATGATTGAAGAAAAATTAAATAAATTATCACCAATTAGCCACCCACATAATGATATTAGTACATTACCATGGCAACAGGACAATTGGCAGTGGGACACAATACAATACACACAAAAGCTAACACTCATCATAAAATCCATATATTCTGTTGATACTGGCACATTCATGGTGGCCTCTCAGCAAAAAGAAATTCTCTTCATACTTGATCTTGTATGCAAGCAAGAGGCAGATTGACTCAAGAGACTGCTTCCCTCTGTCCACATAGTCTCCAAGGAAGAGGTACTTTGTATCAGGTGGGAAACCTCCATACTCAAAGATTCGCAACAAGTCTGTATATTGACCTTGTATGTTACCTGTACAGAACCACGAATAGGGAATGTGAATAGGATGTGTATAGCTAAAGGAGCTCCATGTTCAGCCCCCACATCAGGTCATGTACCTAATGCAGCTAGCACAGGTACACATCATCTCACACCTAGCCTCCATATACACCCACAAGTGCCATATTCCACTGGGAGTTATGCACCCCCTATTCAACAATGGTATGAATGGTATTTCCTTGCAAAGTATATCCCAGGACCTTATATGCCACTTCTTGCAATGGGTTTGGTGCCTATGCACACACACAATTTCATGACCCCAGATCTCCTAGGAGGCATACGTTTGTGCATTACACAATCCCCGCAAAATCTACACCCCAAACAGTAGTACCATGATACACATTAATAGCAACTCACCACATATTGTTATTGGTGCCTGCAGGTCCAGAAGCATAGGCTGATTGAGGAAGATCTCCCTTGACTTGAGACATAGGTACTGAATCTCATCATCTGATAGGTCTATTCTCTGTACATGCTCCTGTTCACGGCCTCGTGCTTTATATGGAGGTAGAAGCAAGAAGCAAGATTCAACAGTGTGCCCAGTACTCTGGTGGTGTACACTCTAATGTAACCCCAAACTCCTCCCAATTGGCTGATGAGGTCCTTTTAATCTGCTACGCATGCATACATACATACAGGAGACCACGGGAGACTGCTCTAGCAGTGAGATGCCGAATCAGCTCTTCACACCACCTGGCAACCAGACTGCACTTTAGGGACAGTCAGTGGATCCGTTGGTACCAGACACTTGTGGCTTTAGCATCAAGACCCACGACCATGTACAGCACCGCACTAGTACTTCTATAACAGGCCATTAGATAGTCCCCCTAGGTCTCCTTTCCCAATCCCCGCACACGGACAAGAGACAGAGGTGAACGAGACCTTCCAGCAATCGTTCGATGATACGGTCCAAGTCTACCTCAGCAGCAATAGCCATCATAGACCCTACGGTCTATATAGCCATCGAAGCTCGCTGCCCGAAGTACAGGGGGCGCTTACCTGGGACGGGTCTAGCAATCCAGACTATCCTACCTAACTCTAATAGGGGCGACTCATTTTCGCGTGCAGCAGGGACTGGGTGTAATCGAATGTCAACCGACAAGCTTAGGCCTCGACGCGCAGTGAGGTGCATGCATTCGCTGTGCTCTATTCTGCTGCACCTGAGGAAATGGATGACGGAGCCTCTGATATTCTTCACTTCATTCAGCAACTTCCTGATCTATATGTGCTAACTATGGCTATGACATAGCTCAGTCTATGTGCTCACATGCCACACATTCAATCAAAAAGCCATGCTGAGTTACAATAAACATAGGTGCACTGAGAATATTACAGGAACTGTTCATCTACACAATGGACTGCTCTGGAGGGTCAGTGAGCTGACTCAGTCTCTGCAGTATCTTGTGCAAGCTAACCTGCAACAGACGGCTTCAGGACCTGTCCAATACAGAAGTAGCATAGAGAGTGGGAAATATCAAGCACACACTGGCAGAACACTACACAATGCCTGCTATCTCTACACAACCACACACCACACACCACACACACACACACACACACACACACACACACACACACACACACACACACAAGATACACAAGATGATGGCAAGAGTACTCTTGATAACAGCAAGCCAGCCAGATAGAGAAATCTAGCAGAAACACTACCTGGAATGTGCAACCAAGTTCTTTGTCAACTTTCATGATAGCTCCAGGATCAGGCTCAAATTCTCCATCATAGTAAGGAACAGAACCCAGTGTTACCAACTGACGTCGTGCAAAGAGCTCATATCCACCCTGAAAGTGGAGATCACATTAGTGAAGATAAGGCAGGTACTGAATTACTGGGTGTGGTTGTGCTGAAAGAGAGTGACATGGAAGTAGGACAACCACCACTGCTCAGACCACTGTAGTCATGGGGACGGGTGTTGCTATGACAACCACATGAGGTCTAGGTGAGCATGGTATTCTTACCCATCCACAGTGGGCCCGGCAGATGAGGTCCAGGCCATGATGTTTGTTAAACTTTGTGACTACATCTGGCCCAAAGGTGAAGGACACACCCCTTTCATTCTCACCCCACCCTCGGACATCCTTGTCTGGGTCTGACCTTAGGAGGTCACACAGAAGGCCTAGAGGAACAAAGCAGGGGACGGGAGAAGGGGACATGAATGATCACCTGTTCCTGAGTTCTGAGGACTTAGTACAGGAGAACCATCACAAACAGCTAACCATCAAGGCAAGACACAGCTAGGTATAGGCCCACCAACACAACACGTAAGCATGCAGCACAGTGGTTGTCATTAGCACTGCAAAGACAACACCCTACAAAACATTGGACAGTGCCATCTAGAAAACTCCCAATCACATTGTAAAACAAGTAGCTATCTGCTCACAAGCACAAGATTACCCACAAAACGTATCAATACTGATCTTGTCACACACACCTGAGTCGGGTACATCTGTGGGCCTGTCCATCTTCCTGATCTGCTGAAACTCTTTAAGTTCAGGAGACAGGCCTCCATGGCAACAGAATATCTTGTCACTCACAATGGCCGCCACAGGTAGACAGTTGAAACAGTCATTGAACTTCTTCCACATCTTAATGCCATTGTGTCTCTTACCTATAGAGTGAAGGACATGGGCTGGCATTACTGGATTTTATTTAATTACAAGTACTGTACCACTCTAACGATTGAAGTGAATAATTAAATAAATTATCACTAATTAGCCATCTACATATTAGTACATTACCATGGCAACAGGACAATTGGCAGTGGGACACAATACAATACACACAAAAGCTAACACTCATCATAAAATCCATATATCCTGTTGATACTGGCACATTCATGGTGGCCTCTCAGCAGAAAGAAATTATCTTCATACTTGATCTTGTATGCAAGCAAGAGGCAGATCGACTCAAGAGACTGCTTCCCTCTGTCCACATAGCCCCCAAGGAAGAGGTACTTTGTATCAGGTGGGAAACCTCCATACTCAAAGATTCGCAACAAGTCTGTATATTGACCTAGTATGTTACCTGTACAGGACCACGAATAGGGAATGTGAATAGGATGTGTACAGCTACAGGAGCTCCATGTTCAGGCCCCACATCAGATCATGTACCTAATGCAGCTAGCACAGATACACATCATCTCACACCTAGCCTCCTATATGCCTTATTTCAAAGGCAGTTAAATACTGCTTGTTTGAAAATGGTATAAAATACATAGCATTTCCTTGTGAAGTAAATGCCCTGGGACTTATATGCTGCCTCTTGCATTGGGTAGTGTCTTTTAAGTAGCCATGCAGGGTTTAGTCTACTATGTCTAGAGAGGGCAGAAGGAGGGAGAAGCTCACCCAAAGTTTGCCAATTGCAAACACTGGGAATAAATGTAATATATTTACCTCTCAGGTTGCATCAGAACCAATCTCATAGGGCCTATACTCCATGACCACAGAGCCCTTAGGAGGCATGCTTTTGTGCACTATACATCCTCCCAACTCTGTATCCTACAGGATAGTAGTTAAGTATCATGACACACAAATCACACAGCAACTCACCACATATTGTTATTGGTGCCTGCAGGTCCAGAAGCATAGGCTGATTGAGGAAGATCTCCCTTGACTTGAGACATAGGTACTGAATCTCATCATCTGATAGGTCCATTCTCTGTACATGTTCCTGTTCACGGTCTCGTGCTTTATATGGAGGTAGAAGCAAGAAATACAGTTCAACAAATGCATCAATCACAACATGCTATGCTCTGTACTCTGGTGGTGCACGCTCTAATGCAACCCATACACCTCCCAACGGGCTGATGAGGTGCTTTAAACTGCTGCATAGGGGGCAGGTATGGAAGACTGCTCTAGCAGTGAGCTGCCGAATCAGCTCTTCACACCACCTCGCCACCAGACTGCTGCTTGTGGACAGTCAGTGGATCCGTTGGTACCAGTCACTTGTGGCTTTAGCATCAAGACCCACGACCATGTACAGCACCGCACTAAGTGGACACCGACCTTGGCACACAGTACGCAACTATAACAGGCCATTAGACAGTCCCCCTAGGTCTCCTCTCCCAATCCCCGCACACGGAATAGAGAGACAGATCAGAGGTGAACGAGACCTTCCAGCAGTCGTTCGATGATACGGTCCAAGTCTATTTCAGCAGCAATAGCCATCGAACTCGAAGATCTTTAAATTTGTTGCCCTCGACCCCCGCAGCCAAGTGCAGGGGGCGGTAACCATCCGTACCATACCTATTATTGTTTACAGCTAAGGTTTCCCAAAATGGCATCTGACAAGCTTAAGCCTCAACGTCGGGGCACGTGCGCGTGCTCACCGTGTTCTCTTCTGCAACCGAGGAAATGGGTGACAGTGGAGCCTGTGATATTCTTCAGTGCATTCAGCAACTTCCTGATCTATCCGGCATCGGTTGCTTTGGCTCGCGACCTGGTATGTCAGGTCAATCCGAATTGTAGCGGTACAGGTAGCGCGGCTGCAGTGGTCTCAAACGGCACGAGCGACAGCTGCGGTAAGGTGACGTCTCAGGTGGAGCAAGAGGTCCAGACGGCAGCATCCCACTTTCTGCTGTACATCAACCTGGTGTTCTGCTTTCCCATCCTCTTTGTGTCCCTCCTGTACGGCCATTTGTCCGACAAGTGGGGACGAAAGGTGTTCATCCTAATACCGCTAGCAATGACCGCTCTCTGTTCGGTTGTCATAATTGTGGTAATCCAACTTAATCTTAACATGTACATCCTCTTGGTGGGCCACGTATTGAATGGTCTGGGTGGGAGCTTCCCTGTGAACAACCTTGTGGCATACGCCTACGTTTCTGATATAACCACTAGTGGAGGGCGCACATCTCGGATTGGTGTATTGGAGTCCATGTTCTACTTTGCAGCTTCCATAGGCGGGCTGTTGGGGGGAGTGATTGTGCAGAACCTGGGATATTCAGCTCCTTACTTGATCACAATTATCTGTCACTTCCTCCTTGTGATCTATGTTGTAGTTGCACTGCCTGAGCCTGTACGGCCTCTGCAAATACGGAGAAGTGCAACACCAGCGTCAAGCTGGAAGAGTTCTCTGTCGGAACTGCTGCACTCTGCCAAGCGCAATCGCTACCACATGCTGACCGTTGTGATCCTCTTGGCCATTTTCTTTACTGTGCAGATGATTTATCTGGGTATTTTGGACATTCAGTATCTCTTTGCTTTAGCTGAGCCTCTGTGCTGGGGGTTGGAGCTCTTGGGGTACTTTGCTGCCTATGTGGTTGCAACAAACGGGCTTGCGTCCATGTTGCTTCTTCCACTCCTTTCGTTCATTGGCCTCCCTGACCCAATCATTGTGTGCATTGGGCTCCTCAGTGCGATACTGCTGCTGGTGGGAATGGGCCTCGCAACACAGACCTGGGTCATGTTCGTCGGTGAGTCACAGTGTGTGCACAGCCAGTGGGCCATTGGTTCTGTAATGAAGTGTACAATTGTGCATTTAGCTTTGGTGTCCATTGAGTTGAGCTTCAGGTGAGAATTTGTATATTCTGCAAGTCTTTGTGCAAAGGATTTTCCTTCTGGAAGGAGGGTCTAGCAAGCTAGCTGGCATACATTCTTTTGGTCCAACCTGCTGTAGTGCAGTTTAGTGTCTTTGTGTGAATGCATAGTCATTGCATCACCCTGGTTGCTTACCAGACTAACCTTCCTGTCTTCCTCAGCTGCAACTGTGGGAGCTCTCAAAGGCATGTATACACCCACCCTGCGTTCTATGTTGTCGAAGCGTACCACCAAACAGCACCAAGGTGGGCAGAAGGCGTGGTACATGTAGAGTGGTCCGAGAATGTGCAGGGTGCAGCCATGTGTGTGTGCAGCTTGGACAATAGAGTGTGTTACTCTGACTCTCAGATTCTGTCATGTGCTGCATTCATTCAGTTATTGTATGCAAGATCATTATTCATGCTAGTGAATGCTGAGTATGTATAAACGCGTGCTTCTGGAGACATTTGACAGTCCACAGAACTATACCATGCAGCTCAAGCACTCTCTGATTAACGTTCACCCCCTCTCCATGTAGGTCTAATGTTTGCTGCCCAGAGCATCTTGCAGACAGCAGCAACACTGTTTGCCTCTGTCTTGTACAATTCAGTGTACCCTCCCACGAGGGTGATACTACCAGGGCTGTCCTTTCTGCTCATGGCAGGAACACTCGTGCCACCGTTGGTTGTGATATTGTGAGTCAACCCAAACCGCCATACACGCATGGACCACAGCACTATAGTGTGTATGCAGTGTGTGTTGTGAAGTACATGGTACAAGCTATTGTGATGCTTATGCGAGTAGAATCATTATCCATGAGGATACTATAATGGTGAGGGTATGTGAAAAGTTGCATCAGATCAGAGTTTATTCACATCTAAACACACATTACTACATTTAGCAGTGACCTGAGCCATGGAACATTTAATATCATTTGTACATGTTTGCTTGCTAAAACACATTGGCTGGTAATTTCAACACTTGCAGTGACTATGTCATATACATGTTTTCCTTACTCTCAGCAACATATATACCTCTTGTTAACATTAGTCCATTTTTCATATGCGTGTTCAGTATGGTGTGCGCAAACACTGTATGCTGCTAGCTGTGCACTCTTCTTGCTCATCCTTGCACTGCAGTGGACTGTGGGTGTGTCAGGTGTGCATGAAGCGACGCGTCCATCCCAAGAGTGAAATACAGGAAGACAACCATGGAGAATCAGAAGAGGACAAACCCCTTATCGATGCAAGTCTGCCCTCAACCACACACAGTCGTCAACACAGCGGCTTGCCCAAGGAAGAGTCCACACCAGAGACATGAAACAATTCACCAGCTATTCAGTAGCTGAATGCTTTCAGGTGTTTATATCCAATTGTTGCAACTGAATAAGAGTGCCAGTTTTCACATATACGTGATCACGATCTATTATATCCCTTTTATATTAGCAGGTTTGCATAATATTATTGTATAAATGCATACTATGCATACTATTGTATGTTTCTATCATCATCACCGACGTCTACTGGACTGCACATGCTTAAGACTATATACAGTGGAAGCTGCCTAAGGTTGTCACTGTGTTTTAGGCAGCCACCTCTAAAACAGCCAGCCTCCATGGCCCCAAATAGCACTAAAGCATTTCAATCTACCTTTGTAGAGCAGCCACCTCTCTATAAAGGTCAGTTAGAACTGGCCCAAAGATGGCTGTCTTATAGACAGGTCCATTGTACTAGCATCAATCACACTTATAAACAATTTCATGATTTGTGATGCATGGCCTGCATGTGCAATGTGCTTGGATGCATTGTGCCAACATCAAAATAAGATTACTGTACAGTGAAGGTTGACACTGAGGCCGTGAACAAGTCTGGCCTGTTATCTCCTACTGCTGCGATGATGTCTGCTCGCTTTGCGACCCCTGTAAGCACTGCCACTGTCTTCATGCCAGCTTGATTGCCAAAGACAATGTCCGTCTGCAACCTGCACACACCATGCAAGGAGCTCTGTGGTTAACACACCACATGTGTATAGTACTGCAACAAGACTCACACAACCACTGACATTTACAGTATAGGAGTTTGAAATGAATCGTTAGTCTCACCTACCCCAGATCCCCTTAATTCCTACCTCCTGCCTCCATTCTATAACAGTACAGTGAATGACATGCACAATTCCTACACTAGTACAACCACATGCAAGTCACTTCATGGAATCACCAGCCCCAAGCAGTGCCTCTTACGTAACTTCAACAGCTAAAGAGTCTAGCTTCACCACATGCACCACCTCTGCCCAGTATCCCTGAATATGACTCAGTTCTACAACCTAACAAGCCACACAAGATCATTCACATACGTGTCTCCTACAAAGAGTGCTCGGCTTGGGTCCATATGGGTCCTGTCCAAGGAAGAACAATACATACATACATGTTTACAGGTATGTGTCACTAAATTCAAATTGATTCATGTAACTAGGCAAATGAATGAAAGTATAGCAGATCGTTCACCTACATCTCCTTCAAAACATCCAACATTGCCATGCTTGGTTTACCAACCACATAGTCTGGCTCACGCTGGACAACATGAGATATTGCTGCTAACATAGTTCCACCACCTGCATATGTATGAGTGTGTATATGTGAACATACATGTAAATATTGGCATGTGACAGGCATGTATGTAAATCAGTGAGTAAGCAAGTATAAGGACACAAAATGTGATGGAATGAATGATTTGCAGTGTTTCTTGAACACACTGACTGTCGAAATGAGAACAGCATTGCTATAACCTCAAAACAACTGCTCTGCCTGCCTCGATCCATGGTCTGCGCCATCAATGTGTGAACATGTATCTGCCCACCTGGAATAACAATGGGACAGTCACTTTTCATGGGAAGGAGGGCATCCCAGTTGGTGCCTATGAAGACACAGTCCCGTTTCATAATGTAACTAGCGGCCTTCATCATCTTCATGTAGCTGAAGTGGGGGTCAAACCCCACCAGCACTGCCTTCACATCTGGGTCACATTCCCACTGCAACCAGTCCTCCATGTCACCCTGCACAGGGTCAGGCTGTAGAGGAGAGAGGAGAGACAGAAGAGGAAGGAGGGAGAAGAGGGAGAAGGAGAGGGAGGAGAGGGAGAGGAAGGAGAGGGAGAGGAAGGAGAGGGAGAGGGAGAGAGCGGGAGGGAAACTACTGTTAAAAACTAGGTGTGGACCAATGACCTTGCATACAATCCCCATACTCCATGTCCAGTGTATTCCAAGCCAGCTTTCTGCAGTTCCTCCTCCATTCCCTCCATGCCGAGGAGGTAAACCTTGCCCTTTAGTTTCAGTATGTCTCTGAGGTAGACTGCAGCTACAGATGAAGTGCAGATCACATCCTCCTCTTTGATGCCCTCAAAGCCCAGCTTGACGAACCTCTCGTGGAACTGTCTCCTTGACTTCCTACTGCTGTTGGTGACAAACAACACCCTTTTGCCCTGCAAACCAGCCGGATCCAATGTTAAGTTTGGAATTCAGCTTGTTAATATCGCCACGCTCGACTCTCACTACATTCACTACCTTACCTGCTCTTTCAGCGCTCTCACGAGCTCATGTGCTCCCGGAACACTTTGGTTCCCGCTCAGATACAGAACTCCTATAACAAGTCCGAAGACAAACATTCTCACAAACAGTGTTATACAGTCTCCGTGGCCACAGGCACAATATTGTGTGGATACTTGACAGTGCCAATCACCATCGCAGTCAAACAGAACTGTGTCCACACTGGAAAGGACGGCCTTCCAATCTTCTTTGTTGAGCAGCTCTGGAATGGCGGCCATTTGTAATTAATCATTATGCACGTGAGATTAATCAAACTGCAGCTGCGAGCTGGAATCAGCTCTCAAGCTTCACAGTGTATGCTATAAATACGTACACGTTTCGACCTGCAGTGGGGGATAACCTAGGCCGCACCCAGGTCATCCCACAGTACGACCCTATAGCTCTATATTAAGTGTCCACCCTAGATCATGAGCTAGGTTGAAAAGCATATCCTCCAAGGGCAAGTTAAGTAGTGATATATGTGGCAGCACTGTCACACATGCATGTACACGTTCAGTGAAAGCTCAAATTAATTCAGCAGAACCATACTTTAGAAGCTCATGTTGTGGCAACATGCATAATTATGGAAGAGGCTGCATGTGAACAGGTTCATGTGAGTGCACAGGCTTACAGGGAGGTCTTGATTCATGCAAGCGTGCACAGGCTTACAGGGAGGTCTTGATTCATACAAGTGTGCACAGGCTTACAGGGAGGTCTTGATTCATACAAGTGTGCACAGGCTTACAGGGAGGTCTTGATGGTCTTGCATATGATGTAACTTTGTGAGTGCACTTACTGCCAGCACTGCTTCAATTGGCTGCATGTGGTATTTAGCATTAATTCATGCATAGCTTCTCATCCTGTGTAACTAGCCTCATACATGCTCTGTATATCATTCATCCAGGGGCAAATGTTTCATTTCTACTTCTTTCAGTGTATACAGTGAATGTGCACATTGTAACAGTACTCATGTTAAGTTAACTCCAAACTACACATATTCTCATTATAAATAATTAACGTCATTGAACTTTGGTGAAATAAATATGGGTCACTAGTCATAACCTGCAAAAACTGACGATGCAACATACTGAGGCCTCATGTTACCCTCTGCGGCAGGCAGGTCGGCACGCTGTGTGGTCCCACTCAACACACACAGAGTCTTCATGCCAAAGTTGTTCCCAAAGGCAATGTCGGTGTTAAGCCTGCAAGGTATGCAGAGTGACAGTCAACACTCATGTAAACGAAAAAATACTCAAGTACATACTCTGCTCCTTGTCAACCCACGGAGTGGGAGGTATACCACACACACACACATACACACACACACACACACACACACACACACACACACACACACACACACACACACACACACACACACACACACACACACACACACACACACACACACACACACACACACACACACACACACACACACACACACCATGCCCTTTTCAATCTGAATCCCTCAGAGCGTGACTCTGTACAAACACGCTTCACAGTGGGGCTTTGACTACAAAATATACACTAACTGCAGAAGGACCTTAGGTCTAGGTTTAAAGTCTACACAGAGCTCAATACTGAGCGCTGACCACAAGATCTGCCTGTAAATCTCAGTGGTAAGAAAAAGCTGCAGAATAATAAACCTCAATTGGTGCCATAGGATCGATGTTCACAGTTCCACATGCAGTCCCACTTCATGTGAGGCATAGCATCCCCTCCTGTAAGCACCTTGGCCTCACCTGTCTCCAACCATTAGCGTCCTACTTGGCTCCAGTTGAGTGCTGTGAGAGAAAGAGGTGTCACATGCATGTCATGTGATCTGCAAGTTGGCTCGAGAGAAAGTGATCCAAGTTGAAGACATACACTAGTCCGTGCACCTCCTACTACATCCCAGATCTTCACGGGGTATTGCAAAAGCACATCAATGTCAAACTGCCCATCACAGCAGCAATAACCACCTCATTTCCCACCAAAAGCTTGCATGGAAACAGCTACTTAGACCCATCTAGTTAAAGGAGAAACCTGTGAAGTAACCATTTCACCTCCAATGCAAGCCTCTGTTCTGACTATCTTATCACAATCTGGTATTGCTGGCAGAATCATGGAATTACACACATACCTGCTTGCTAACTGATCATGAAATGGATAGTTCTTTACCAATCATGTAGCAAAGAAGGGTAAACTAGCGAAATGTTTTGACCTCGAGGAGTCCAGAGCTTTGTGAATGATGAAGACCCTCAAGATTAAAACGTCTCACTAACTTACCTTTCTCTGCTACATGATTGCTCAAGGACAATCCTAATTCATTCAAAGCCGTAGCATGAACCTCTACCACATCATGCTTGCTGACACTCAGATACTGCCTAACCAGTGCTGCTGATAAGGATGGAGTGACACTCTCCTAGGATATCTTCCAGTACAATGTAATACTGCATTGGCTTCGGAGGCAAGTCTACTTTAGTAGATGTAGACTACTCCACCCTTTCAAATATTCCCTGACTGTGGACAGTCGGTAGCTAGGATACATGACATGTGATGCTATCTGTGTAGGTAACAAATGTCAGCAGATTACAAAGTGCATGGGAGCTCAGCATGTTGAGTATTGTGTGGGAAAGGCCCGAGTGGCTAGGAAGAGACATCTTAAGGTTTTTGATCACGCTAGCCAAATCACTTGATTGATCAGACATTTCGGCAACACTAATGCTGCCTTCATCAGTGAATAATGACACTTACAAGCAGGGGTGAATAAATGGGGATAGTCACGTGAGGTATAGATGGGCACAGGAAGCAGGAAGGGCAGGAATGAAGTAGACTGAAATAAATAAATGTCAAAAATAAATGTAATGCTAAATGTAGCTTTATTTTTGACATGTATTTATTTCAGTCTACTTCATTCCCGCCCTTCCTGCTTCCTGTGCCCATCTATACCTCACGTGACTATCCCTATTTATTCACCCCTGCTTGTACGTGACATTATTCACTGATGAAGGCAGCCGTAGTGTTGCCAAAACGTCTGATCAACCAAGTGATTCGGCTAGCGTGATCAAAAGCTTAACATGTTGAGTACTGCGTAAAACAGCCACTGCACTACAGCTCACACTTGGTGCAATGCATCAAACATTGGTTTCTCAGGCTTCCCAAGGATGTGGTCAGGCTGCTTGCCCACAATGTGTGACACAGCTGCAACAAAGGACCCTGTGCCTAGTGCAGTGGAGGAGGGAGCAGAATGGAAGGAAGAAAAGTGGATAAGACAGGGAAAGGGATGAAGAAAGGAGAGAGGGAGAGGAGGAATGACAGAGGAAGGCGGAGAAATGGGAGAGGGAAGGAAACGAGAGGGATAGATAGAATTTTCTAGCACTACACAACCAATACAGTACTCTTAACCATGTTAATACCATTACAGATATGCATGCGTACATCCATGCAGACAGGCTTAATGAAACAACAAGAATACTGCATCCATTGCTTGCCCTCTACAGTGGTACAGTGAAACCTATCTAGGAGAGTCTCTCTCTGCATTTTTTGACAACCACAGACCTGGAATGACAGGACAGTCACGTTTCATGGGAAGGAGGGCATCCCAGTTGGTGCCTATGAAGACACAGTCCCGTTTCATAATGTAACTAGCGGCCTTCATCATCTTCATGTAGCTGAAGTGGGGGTCAAACCCCACCAGCACTGCCTTCACATCTGGGTCACATTCCCACTGCAACCAGTCCTCCATGTCACCCTGCACAGGGTCAGGCTGTAGAGGAGAGAGGGGAGGGGATGAGAGAGGAAGGATGGAACAGGGAGAACAACTGACGTTAGATGCTACACTTCTCATTCAAGATTAGAGCGATCAAACTGGAGAGAAACTTACTCCAGGTCCGGTGAATTCCAAGCCAGCTTTCTGCAGTTCCTCCTGCACTCCCTCCACACCGAGGAGGTAGACCTTGCCCTTCAGCTTTACTATGTCTCTGAGGTAGACTGCAGCTACAGATGAAGTGCAGACCACATCCTCCTCTTTGATACCCTCAAAGCCTAGCTTGATGAACTTCTGGAGGTACTGTTGCCTTGATTTAGTGCTGTTATTGGTGACAAACACGACCCTCTTTCCCTGTAGCAAGTGTGGGCCATTTGATAGAATTTACAAGATGGCTTGAATGGAGAAAATGAGCCCACAATGAAATGTGTCCACTGTGTAAGGCAGCCACCTCTCTAAAATAGCCCTCCCTGGTCCCAAATGGCATTAACATACCAATAACTTTGCAGGCTACCTCAGTAGTGTAGTCAGCTCTCTATAAAGGCCAATTTCACTGGCCCACAGGTGGCTGTCTTAGACAGGTTTCACTGTACTACTGCAGCAGCTAGTCTCGTTCCCATCCTCCAGGCACGCTAGCATTCACTAAAGTGGTTGCCCTTCAGCAGACACTAACATGAGTGGTGGCTAAAACAGATGCAGTTAATCCCAGTTATGTACATAAGACCATATCATACAAAGTGATACGATCCTAATGACGATAAAGTGAAATGGGGGTGGCCCGGGGTGGGACTGGTTCTAATTAACAGTATCTTATTATAATGGAGCTAGGCCGATTTTTTGTCCGCACTAATCTCGGGAACCATGCGGAGGCTTCGCAGCAAACGCGGTCCGAATGTCGAAGCGCTATCCGGAGGGTGTCCTCGGCTGGGTTTCCCTGCGAAAGCTTGCGAAATGAAGGTTTTGCGCCAACTCGCCATACGTTACTATAGGACGCCATTTTCGTTTTACGGAGGAAAGCGAAGTAGATTACGGAATTCGCAGCTAATTCCTTTGTTACACAACTCCTCCTGGGGAGATGGTGCAACGGCTTCTTTGCTATAGTTTTAGCCCAATGTAGAAGGCTGTGGGTGATATAAGCTATATAGCGGAATGCGCCGTCTTACGCGAGTGAAAGCGGCTCGATGGCGATACAAGACGCTTGACCTTGCAGAAGGTGATTCATGGTGGACGAGGAGTCAGCTGCGTGCAACTCTATAGCTAACTGCAACTGCAGCGTCTACAGCTATCATTCAGTAGCCAGGTTTAGAAGTGCTTTGCATCAGAAGCACTGGCATCGGAAGCACCTGCGTTGGGTGCCAGAGCAGAGGAGGGCACCGAAGGCGCCCTTCTCTGCTAGTAATAATAATTATATGAGTGTGGCATTGGCGACGCGAAAAGGGCCGCAGTACAAAACAGTAAAGGTTATTCATACCCTAGGAAGTTGCAACCGCAGTAAAACATCACAGGGCCCTTACCTGTTTCTTGAGGTCACTAACCACTTTCGGAGCTCCGGGAATGCAATCATTGCCAAGCCATAACACGCCTGAGCAACACGGAGCGAGTAATTTAAGCAAGCCCAAACGGACGTCAGTGTAAACCCACGTGTCATTAGTGTCTGAACGTACCGTCACAGTCGAACAGTACAGTGTCTACTTGAGAGTAGAGCTTCTTCCAATCATCGGGTAGCGTAACTTCCTGTGGAGCGGCCATTTTAGTCACATGATAGCCGGCCACACGTGCATGCGAGGCACAGCATCAACGAGACGATGATCAACGAGAAAACTCGAAAATAAACTGAACGACATCCAGAAAATTATTTAATAAACAGTAATTAATCGGTCCCCTAATGAAGCCAAAATCCATTTCTGAGCGAGTCGTCCATCTCTTGCCAGAAGCTGGCGGTCCCTGTATAGTGCCCTTTCCCACACACCTCCACCACTACACCCTTGTGCTCTCCACACTCCTCTTCCCTCAGCACCTGGCCAGTAAACTCTGACCCAACAAGGCTCTGGACAAAAGACTTCACCTGTCCAATCTTTATCAGACCCTTGTGATACTGCAGGGCTAGCCGTGCCTGTACACCAGAGCCAGTGGGACTCCTGTCCACCTGTCCATCAGCAAAGACACACACATTGCTGCTAGTGCTGCTCGTGCTGTAGTCATCTTTGCCATCTGTTATGATGGTCCCGTATAGGAAGGCCAAGTCACTGCTCTTGGGGTGCTCTAACTTAACTGTAGAGCGAAGGTGATTGGTAAGAGCTTTTCCTGCAGACTGGATCTCACTCTCTGATGCAGTGCTTAAATCCAATCCAAAGTATTTGGAGTCCACCAAAGCGTAAAACGTTCCACCAAAGCTAATGTCATAGACAATGTCTCCATAAGGTTCAAGGTGCACTTTCTGGTCCACTGAATATGCAAAGGATGGTACACTCTCAAATCGAACCTTCCCGCTCACTCCATTCACATATTCCACGTGTGCAACAACCAAACCACAAGGACACTGGATATTTACCACTGTCTCTGGAGAGACTGGTTCCACATATCCATGATCAACTGCAAACCTCCCTAAGGCAATCACACCGTGGCCACACATGGTGCTGTAACCTGCACGCACACACACACACACACACACGCACACACACACACACACACACACACACACACACACACACACACACACACACACACACACACACACACACACACACACACACGCCAGAGAAAACAACAGAGAGGAGCAAGTCTTGCACATGCGCAGCAATGAGATTGAACAAAACAATTTCACGCAGAGACTAAATCATCGACATGTAACCTTACATACGGTGCTTCAGTCTGCTGAGTGCTACTGTGGGCTATTCTAGTGTGCTGTCATTGGGTCTCTTCCAGTAGCTAAGCACCACTAGTAAGTTAGCTACTTGAATAACAATGTATAGTGCATAGAGTTAGTACGACGTATACACTATGCAGCGATTTAAGTACCTTGGTTGTGCATGAATATGACTCCGATGTGCGCTTTCGGGTGGTCTGGGGGCACTAATAAAGCACCGTACATCTCCTTGTGCCCGCGCGGTTCGTGCATCAACATCTTCCGGTATTGGTCCAAGTTCTCGCTAAGATAGCGGCGCTTATCCAGAATGGTGTTTCCTTCGGCTTTTGGATATCCCTTGACAATGACCCTCAACGGCTCACCGCCAGTATGCATTTCAACAGTCTCGACTCGCTGTTTCGACATGTCTTGGGCCGCCATTTTGTAAACATCCCCAGCCACCCGCCGTGCCATTAAAATGGCGACCGAAAGTAGGCTGGAAACGAGACTACACTTTTCATACCCATCCCATATATACAATATTTCAGCCAAAACTCCAAATTCAAAACACACAAACATAAATTTAAACCTACAGCTAACGAATTACAATTAATAATTGATGATAATGAAACTATTCTGAAGCGATGTAAATTAAATAACAATTAATATAATTGGATGTCAATTAGTTGAAATAAAACAAAACTGTAAAATCAAATTCACATTTCATACCTCCGCCTGTGAAAATATCTATTCACGAGTGCGTAGGCCATCAGGGTTGCTGCATTGCATGGGAAGGCGCGCACAATAGTTGTAGTTATGCCTCTGAAGAATACCTTCACACCCTCTTGTCTGTAACTCTTGGCTATGCAGTCCAATGCGTTTGCATACTCCGGGGCACTAGCCGCCCCGTCAATCTGGAGTCTAGTCTTCACAACATCCAAAGGATACACGGCAACCCACCCAAGCACACCACATAGTCCGCCGGCCATCATTAACGCCGGAACACTCAAATCATGGCGCGTTTCATCCGTCTGGGTGAACTTGCGGCAGAAGTACTCCCACATGCCAAAGTACACTGCACAGCCTGGGACATCTCTGAAAAGGGTCACCGTGAAGCCTTGATACACCCCAGGTAGGCCATGAGAGCGGTACAGCTTGATGGCACAATCAAGAGAGTTCTCATACAATCTGTGCGCTTTGCTGGTCTGGTGCATGGAGAAGAAGGATTTGCCTTTCTCTCCTACACCTTGGACCTGCATGCGAATGCGCACCAGTTCAACTGGGACAGCAAGAGGGAGCTGCGCGAGACCACCCATGCCACCAGCGAGGAATGCATTAAGAAGGGACGGCTGATGGGTGAAGCCGTTCTCCAGTCTGAGCAGGCAGTTGTCGTAGACACCAAACTGAATACTGTTCATTGCAGAGAACCCAATCAGTGGAGAGGCAATGCCCTTATACAAGCCCCACACCTACAAAGGGAAGTAGACAGAACACAGGCAGTGACACTCAAAAACTCTGAGAATCCTGCTGCCTTGACTCAACGCTACAGACACAACTCAACTAGTAGGGAATTCTACACCTAACACTGTGCAGCAGGGTGCAAAAGTGTAGCGAGTGGCTAGATAGTTTACTGTGCTGGCATGCAATATTGAGCAACATGACACTGCAAGGATAGGATGTATTAAGATGAAGTCAGTACAAATGGGAAACAGATTGAACCTTGATAACTAAGAGAAGGATGGAACATCCGATGTCAGGTTAATACACTGTAGGCATGCATACAGTACCATTTGCAGTGACCATTCATGTATTTTCTCTTTGATATCCTACATCTGCGCTGTCATCTGACCGCATTGTGGAAGAATTGAATCACAAGTGAAACAGGATTTGGTGGACAACTGCGTCCAAGAAGTGCAGTTACGTCAGCGTATTTTTGCAGGGGGGTCCCGGCCACGTGGCAGCAATGACGTCAGCAAAATGGAGGATTCACTGAGCAATTGTGAGCGAAATGGAAAAGCTATGGCAACAGCTAGGCCGAGCAACAATTTCAAAGCGTGTTGCGGGTACTCGAGATTTTGAAGAGATCAGGGTTCCACCGTTGCAGGCAATGCCCTGTGCGCCGTACAAAAGGCTTGCGCAATGTGCAGTAAGCCTTGCACAATACGCAGACTGACATCGAAATATATATATAGAGAGAGAGAAGTATTGCGACATCTGGAATAGACTGTGATCATTGGCCTTGCTTCGCTTGCTAACGCTTGCCAATTGGCAATTAAAGTCATGCTCTGCTAAGTTTTGTAACAGCTGAAGAAGGTCTACAGATCGAAACGTCCTGTCCCCTTAATGAAGTGACTGCTGTGCTTATGCTCAACAAATTCTCCCAATCATGACCACATACCTGTGTGATGACAGAACAGACGGTTGTATGTACTTACCCTCTCAGTTTTCAGAATGTTCCAGAAGCAGTGTAGCATCCCAGCATATCGACTGGCAAGGCCTTGCGTCCCTTGACTCTGCAGCCGCACCTGTGCAAAGCAGTCAACAAGGGGACACTGCACCCAGGCTCTCTGAATGGAAAGCCTCTTAGCAAGTGGGTCTTCTCTTAGCATTGAGAGACAGTTAGCAGTGTCATAATTCAAACTTCTTAGCAGCAAGTACACTTCTCCTAGTAGCAAGAAGATGGCTTGTTATAACATACAACACTGCATCAACTCATCACTACAGATAAGATAAAGATAATGGAGGTGGGGTAGCATTTCTCAGTGGTCATTGGCTCAATGAAGAGAGTGTTGGAATCATGCTATGGGGCAATGAGAATTCCCTTCAACACACATCTACAGCTCAGCCTGACAATTTGTAAGACATCAAGCCATGAAGCAAAGATGTACTAAACTCAATCATTCCTTCACAGGACTTCAATTGTCACTTACTACACAGCTTTTTTTTTTTTTACATATTTGCATGTGAGAACATGCCACATGTGGTCCAAATACATTCCCTTTCTTATTTCAATACAACTTTTAAGCTGTATACTAATGATACAGAATCCGCAATAAGAAAGAGTAATAACAGGGCAACATCAGCAGCTTTTCCTCTGTTGCTTGCGTTGATGTATGACCTCACCATACAACAAACCACACTGACATATTTTGTATTCAGAGAAGTACAATAGCTAACAAGTAATCATTTAGAAATAATTTTTCCAACCCAACTCATTCAGGTATTGACACCATTAACAATGGAGTGAGTACAGAAGTGACACAGTATTGAAAACAGTTGAACCACTTCAAAGAGAACACCTGCTCAATACTATTAGGGTATCCCATATAGCTCATATCCCATATATTCAAGCTGCTGGCTCTTACAATGAAAATGACCAGAGTTTCATTACTGCATCTCAGAATGCACGGTAATCTGGGGTATCTTCGCGAAAACTTACTTTGCCAGCATGTATTTCTGACAGTTTATATTGGCTGATGCCCAGCTTGTTTCACAGTTACTGGTATCTATGTCCACCACACACACAAAATTGAAATGAGATGAGCCTGTAGTGGCAGATATCAGCAGAAGTTTGACCGCGATTGAAAGTGGGTGGGGAAACTTTGTGAAAATGGCGTCCATACAAATGTACAGTGCACAAAGATCCAAATGATGAACGCATTGGGTTGAATTGAGAGTAGACGATAGAACTGAGTCTCTGATCCTTATCAATTGGATCTAAAACTACCTTGAACGCAGCTGTTGCAGTGACATTTATACATCATACATAGTGCGATCTGTTGGATGATTGAACACGAGCAACCTCGTGCTGGTGCTTAACTGGCTTGCAAGTGGCAGTGTAGTGTGCAAGTGTGTTTTCTGTGACTGGTGAAGTAAGTGGTGTTGCAAGTGTACAAGTGCTGAGTGAGATAGAGCTGAAATCAAAAAGGTTTTCCAATGAATTCGCCGTACCCCGAGTACAAGTTGCTTCCCTATCACAGCGAGGAAGAAGCACATCCGTTGAGCGCGCCTGTGAGAGATTCAGCATAGAGTCAGCATCATGTGTGCCAGAGGCGGTTCACGTAGATCGGCGTCACTGGCCTTGATGACGGCGATGGAGCTGATAGTGCGTGCAAATAGTCGAGCATACCTTCACAGTATCGAATGGATGTCCCACAAGCAGACCAGTCAGCCCTGAAAAGAGAGAAGAATGTAATCTCAAGCCATTTTACTAAGACCATGACCCGTGACTGTCATAACCAATCATTGTCGGACACCAGTGATTTCACAACCCCTCTAGGTAGCTTACCGCCAGCCCAGCCAGAAATAAACCCCTCTATGCTTTCATTTAGTTTTGATCTTGGCTTGGGTGCCGTAGCTCTTCTTGTCTGGCTCATCTTCACTCAATCCCGATGCCGGCAGCAGGGCCTTCTCCATCCCCCGGCGGTCGTTGTCACGTGGTGATACCGACCACGAAAACGATATTCATTGCACTGCGCGTGACCTGGGGTGTGGTGCAGATGTGAAGCAGTGCGACAGTACTTACCTATTGTGTGAGGTACCAATCATCGGAGCCTGTTGCTGCCTGGCCAATGGTTCCAGCGACATTTGGTATCTGTCCGAGGTGGAAAAAGTAGAGAAAATGTCCCAGAATTTTGACTTCCATCATTTTCTCTCCGGTTTTATGGGAGGTCAGATAATGTCGTGTTCACGGACAACTTGCCTTAGCAACCAAGTGCTTTGTGAGCTTGCTGGTTACGATACTGTTTTCGTTCCAACTCCAGGTGTGGCGGGTTTGATTGTGGGCCATCCCTTCGACACTGTGAAGGTGAACACTGCCATACACGTAAAGTACATAATTATATAAGTTACCGCTTTACAGTCCCTCGCACACTGGATGATAGCTAAGGGAGTGATCAGATTCTACCACAGTAGTGTTGTGTGTACTACTACGCATCAAGATCCTGACCTGACCAAGTAGATTTGTGACTATTAAGATGCCATCTATCCACACGGTGTAGTGTAGCTTGGCCACTGGACGCAACTTCTCATTATTGAGCATTAATCTTCTTCCCACACACAGTGAGAAGTTGGGTCTAGCGGCTCGACTACTTGTAGTGGGGTTGGCAGTATGATTGCATGCAGACTTTACTGGGACTTTATTTTGCAATTTTTGTGAGCTAGTGGATTTTCACTAAAAGAATAATGTGAAACCCATGTCTAAAGTACAACACAGTTGGGATAGCATAAACAAGCATTTCCAGGTATGGAAGACGATCAAGGGTTACTATAAAGACAAAGATTCCAATGCAGTGTCACCCCTTCCAGATCATCAATACAGTATGTAATTCACAATTTCACTTCATCCTTTTGAAACTAAATCTCAAAAATCCTCAGGTGAGGGACAACCGCAAAATATACATCTCGCTAACGCAAGTGGTACGCACTTCTGATGGCAAAACTATATCACAATGAGCAGTACTCAGTTGTTCTGACTGAAAGCAGAGCAGGAACAATCCTCTTTCTCAGTCCTTCCCTATACCTACTGGCTCAGCCCGGTTGGTGCAATGACTGTAAGCGCTTGGTACGGCTTCATTTTGTGGCTGGACTCAACATTCCCTTGATGCTGTAAATACTTCACACCTAAACTACTTTAGTAACTGTACGCAAACTGATTGGTCTGCAACCATTAGTACTAAATACTACTGGTAGTTAATGGCTGCCTGTGTCAACAACTAGTTGGGCCTGTCCGAGTGACCGTCTTGTGTGAAAGGCTGTGTGGGCCTAACCATTACTGTGTTACATGCATAAGATAGGGTGGGTCGGGTTAGAATGGAACGTGTCTCAGAAGGAGCTCTTCCTGAAAGGAGAAGCAAGTATCGACTATGCAGTGTTAATTAGTACTGATGAAATTCAACTGTAAACACTGCTAGAGTGAAAATGGACCAGAAAACACTCTTCGAAATGAGTTTTGTCATATACACCCTTACCAGCAAAGGACCAATCACTGTGGTCCCCACTGGAATACTACCGCAGAAAAATCAAATTTTCTGCTAACCACTGTGTTGTATGGGACAGTGGGGATGGAGGTCTATACAATGGCTTGCAAGTGTAGCTCTAGTCCCCGACTCATTCATGCAGCAAGCTTGAATACTTTACACCTCTGAGCATAAGCACTCACTGCAGAGTGTTATAAAGATGAATGCCTCTGTGGGTGTGTACATGAGATGTGTATGTTAGTTGGGTGGAATCGTTTATGTACATCTACTGTGTCACTGTGCCCCCTCCCCTCCCTCCCCCTCCCCTCCCCCCCTCCCCCTCTCCTCAGGTGCGCCTGCAGACACAGGGTACTCACGGAATGGAGTCCCGTTACAAGGGAGCTACCCAGTGCTTCTTTAGCATTGCCAGAACTGAAGGGGTAAGCTGGAGAGGGCGTAGGAGTAGCAAGAATGAACACAATGTCATTTTCTTCCCTCTCTTGTTTCTCTCTCTCTCTCTCTCTGTGTGTGTGTGTGTGTGTGTGTGTGTGTGTGTGTGTGTGTGTGTGTGTGTGTGTGTGTGTGTGTGTGTGTGTGTGTGTATGTTTGTGTTTGTTTGCTTGGACATGTGTCTATGTATGTCTGTGTGTGTGTTTACATGTGTGGTCCAGCTCCGTGGGTTATACAAAGGAATTGGCCCTCCAATGCTTGGCTTTACTGTGATCAACAGCATCGTATTTGGTGTGCACGGTAGTGTGCTGCACTACCTGCAACCCAATGACGACCTAACCCGACCCACCTTGTGGAAGTCCTGCGTAGCAGGAGGCATTGCTGGCGCAGTGCAAAGCTTTTTGGCCGGTCCCATGGAACTATTGCGAACGAGAATGATGTTGCAGAGCATTGGAGAGAAGAGCGGTCTATTTTACCAGAGAAAGCCAAAGCAGCTGTACAGTAACTCGTTTGACTGTTTAGTGAAGACGTACAGGGTGGATGGCATTCGGGGTATCTTTGATGGGATGTTGCCAACTCTCCTTAGGGAGATCCCAGCATTTGCTACTTACTTTCTAACATACGACTACGTATGTCAGTGGATGATGCGTGACGATGACAAGACCAAACACAGCCTCAGTTTATACAAGCTGATGTTTGCAGGCGGTATGAGTGGGATAACGTGCTGGGTTATTTCTTACCCCTTTGATGTGGTCAAGACAAGGGTGCAGATTGACGGAATGGGCCAACGTGCTTACTCAGGAATGATGGACTGTATCGTCCAGACGTATAAAGCAGAAGGTTTGCGAGCTTTTGTCAAAGGACTTGCTCCAACTCTTGCCCGGGCTTTCCCATGCAATGCGGCCACATTCGCTGCACACTCGCTTGCAATTAGACACTTGAAAGATTTATAGACGTGTCAATAACTCCACTTTGCACTACATACATTGGCACAAATTATTATTGTATAATTATTTTGTTTGTATGAATGATTGTAGGGACTGGATGTCGCACAGACTATAATGACTTGTGCCAATTACAGTGGTTGAACTGAGCTAGTGCACGCCTGCTGCAAGCACTTTGTGTGCCAGCTACAGCCTGCTGCAAGCACTTTGTGTGCCTGCTACAGCCTGCTGCAAGCACTTTGTGTGCCTGCTACAGCCTGCTGCAAGCACTTTGTGTGCCTGCTACAGCCTGCTGCAAGCACTTTGTGTGCCTGCTACAGCCTGCTGCAAGCACTTTGTGTGCCTGCTACAGCCTGCTGCAAGCACTTTGTGTGCCTGCTACAGCCTGCTGCAAGCACTTTGTGTGCCTGCAACAGCCTGCTGCAAGCACTTTGTGTGCCTGCTACAGCCTGCTGCAAGCACTTTGTGTGCCTGCTACAGCCTGCTGCAAGCACTTTGTGTGCCTGCTACAGCCTGCTGCAAGCACTTTGTGTGCCTGCTACAGCCTGCTGCAAGCACTTTGTGTGCCTAGCTATAGCCTGATGGTGCATGCTCACACCAGTTGCTGTGCACGAGTTACATCCCACCAGATACCTAGTCTTGCGTAGCCAGACCACTGGAGTCTGCGCATGACCAAAATGGCGGTCTGGCTACATGAGACTACCAGATACCATAATTACATGTACAGCCATGTACCACATATGGCTGGCTCATGAGCTACGTACACTAGCTCCAGTCAGAGCCATGTACAACTAATAGAAACACCAACAACTTGTGCTTTATGATGGATGCTGTCTTGATCTCTTATTAATATATCGCATGACAATGAGGAACACAAGTGTGTGAGGTGTGATGAGCAGGTCTATGGCGGCATGCATACGTGAGAGCTGGGAATACAGAATACTCTGCAATACTAGTGATACAAGATACAAAAATCTGGTATCCTGCATATACCATACGTATATATACCAACTGTGCACTCTAGATACATGAGACAGGTAACTGCATGCATGCAGGACAGCACGTGTCTGCAAAGGGCAAAGGAGTTGTTCTTTTAAGTTGTGTATGCAAATAATGTTATGCATTTCATGTGTTCTTTAAAATGTGTGTTGCACTGTGCCCCTCCTGTTCATATGAGATCAGAGACTGCAGAATGTGGTGAAAAAGAGAGGGATGTAAATATGCAGCAGCTAAGCTTACAGGATGCGGCGATGAATACTACAGAAATGTGTCAGGTACTGAACTAAAGCGGACTCACTGTTCATGGGCATCTCGTCAATCTGTGTACTGTAGTACTGCTCAATGTCCCTCAAGATGCGCACGTCCTCACTCTTGACAAAGTTGATGGCGACACCCTTCCTCCCATAACGACCAGAGCGGCCAATCCTGTACCACCAAGGGAATGCACAGGCAAGACAGTGACAACACAACACCATTTAGCTCCTCACGCAAGACTGACCTCTCACAATATGTGTGTATCCTAACATCCTACACATTAGTGTGACACAAACAATACACATAGTATCATGTTTCAGGTCGCAAGCAGTGCAAGACAGCTCCAAAACCACACCACCAACAAAGTAACTATGGAAGATCAGTGTGTCCTGCTGTAAGTGAGGCGCTCCTACTCCATCAAGCACTAGGGTTCACAAACGCATATAACTACAACGTGTATACACTGTTGCCCAGCTACGTATAGCTTCAGTTCTGTTCCAGTGTGTACCCCAACCACTGTTGTGCGTACCAAATCTCATGCACTCACTGACCTGTGGATGTAAAGCTCACGGTTGTTTGGGAGATCATAGTTGATGACTAAAGACACGGTCTGAACATCAATTCCCCGAGCCCAGACATCAGTGGTGATCAGCACACGGCTAGAGGGAGGGGGGGGGGGGGAGGAGGAGGGGGAGATGAAGGAAAGAGCAAGTGCACCACAGGGAGAACCTGGTGCAACCTTGGACCCAGGCCATCAGTGGATAATTAGCGGAGCAGAGGAGACAGCCTGGCAACAACTGTTAGTACAGGTATAAACTACCCCCAAAAGTACAGGAGCGAAACTTGATATGTGCTGGTACACTGTGTACCTGTAAATGATCAATAATGGCCAGTTTGGGGGTGAATTCAGTGAAGCTGTGTCATACGCACTCCTTCCCGTGTCATACTGCTGACATGACACTGAATGTGAACAGTTGGCTAGCATTCATCTTGTACAAATAGAAGGATGTTTTTTTTGCGGCTGCCAACATGGTTCAGCAAGTCCAATAGCTACAAGGAGCCGTGTTTTCTTTTATACTTCACAATTGGCAGCAAATTTTGCAATTTACGGTTAGTTACATCCCCTTTTGTTTCCTTGGCAGTGCACCAAGCCTTTGCTAACATGGAGTTAGTGTGGCTACTTTAAGTGGGAGCCAGGGAGTTAATGGGCACCTACTACTAGCGAGAAGGACTTTGAAGAAGGAAAATTTAGCCTCCTGTTCAGTACACCGGAAAGCTTTCATTGGTTCATACAAGGGAGGGGCACTGCTTTTGAAGCCAAGCTGGCATGAGTGAGTGGTAGGTCTGTCCCACTCCCACTAGGTGCCCACCACACCCTCACCTCTCTCCTGCTCTGAACTCCTTCATAATGGCATCCCTCTCCTTCTGTGGCATATCTCCATGCATGGAGGACACCGTGAAGTTGGCTTCTCTCATCTTCTCTGTCAGCCACTCCACCTACAAGGAGAGGGGAGGGGGAGGGGAGGTGGTGGAGAAAGGGTAAGCTGCATTTTTCTATAGAGAGAGCTTTGTGCAAACTGTGCCAATATAATTTGTACAGTCAAGCAATATGCCCTCTTCTGCTACAGTCCCTTTGATGCAGTTTTGAGTGTTTCCTTTGTGCATTGCACCACCTCCTGCCCTCCATCATGCAAGGAGAGCAGTGGGGTAAGGGAAGGGGGTCGGATGGAGGGAGAGGTACAGGCTTTGGAGGAAGGTTCTCTTGCAGAATGGACATGACTCAAAGAAGAGCTCAGTCATTGAAGACTTCAGTAGCTCCAACTATTTAGAAACATATTCTCCATCAGCAGCTAGTCTCAAGTAGCCAAGATCCCTTACCTGTTTTTGCTATTACACAATAGGACTGATGACATCAGAATACAAAAATGGAGGGAGAAGCAGTCTGAACCATGTGAGACTAATTAGCAGGTACAAGATGAAGAAATGAAGCCTCAGGCAAGCTTCCTATTATTGCCCACCTTTCTCCTTGTGTTGCAGAAAATGACAGCCTGTGTGATGGTAAGTGTGTCATACAGGTCACACAGGGTGTCAAACTTCCACTCCTCCTTCTCTACAGCAACAAAGAACTGTTTGATTCCTTCCAGAGTCAACTCATCACTAAAAAGGGACGGCAGGGGAAGATGGGAGGAGAGTGAAGGGAGGGGAGGGTGGGAGGAGCGAGGGGAGGGTGGGAAGAGTGAGGGAGGGGAGGGTGGGAGAGCATACATAGTTAAAAAGAGTAGAGGTGCTCCGTGGCCAGCATCACCCTCTGCCCTGCTATCTGCTAAACACTCACCGCTTGACGAGAATTCGAAGTGGGTTTGTCATAAACTTTGCAGTCATCTCCAACACCTCTGCAGGCAAGGTGGCACTGACCAGGACCACCTGTACCAGAGTAGCACAGACAGGTGCACACACACGCACGTACACACACACACACTGACACGCCCACCCACACTATGACACACACACACACACACTATGGCACACCCACCCACCCACACTGACACACCCATCCACATTGACACGCCCACCCACCTGTGTGTCAGGTGGGAGATAGCGATACACGTCATAGATCTGTTCCTTGAAGCCCTTGTTCAGCATCTCATCCGCCTCATCCAGCACTAGCATCCGAATGGCTCGCGTGCGGAGGTTCCCACGCTTTATCATATCAGACACACGACCCGGAGTCCCCGACACAACATGCTGTCCGTAGTCCAGTTTGCGGATATCCTCTCCCACGTTAGTCCCGCCAATACAGGAGTGACACTGGATACTCATGTAGTCGCCCAGAGCCAGGATAACCTTTTGGGGTGGAGAATGGTGGGGATAGGAGGGGAAGAAGGTAACACACTAAGTAAACTCCTTGTTGACCTTAGTGCAACCTACGAACATGAACCATGGAGGTGACACCGAGGAACTTCCTTATAAAGGACACCCTGAATTTACAACACCTCTTTAATGAGGACAGTGCCTGCTCTCCTCGCTACATAGAGATATGCACTAAACTACCTCTGAAATGGGGGCACCTCTTGGGGCTCTTACAGTAAAGTTGACAGTGCACGCAGCACACCAGTAACACAGCCTCTCCTCCCCTTGTGTGTGTGTGTGTGTGTGTGTGTGTGTGTGTGTGTGTGTGTGTGTGTGTGTGTGTGTGTGTGTGTGTGTGTGTGTGTGTGTGTGTGTGTGTGTGTGTGTGTGTGTGTGTGTGTGTGTGTGTGTGTGTGTTGTGAGAGTCGTGGCAAATATACCTTCTGTATCTGAACTGCCAGTTCCCTGGTTGGAGAGAGGACCAAGGCCTGAGGCTCACGTGTGGTAATGTCACACTGCTGAAGAATTGAAATGGAGAAAGTTGCTGTCTTGCCAGTACCAGATTGGGCCCTGGGAGGGTTGGGGGGAGGAAGAAGGCAGAGGGAGAGAGAGGGGGGGGGAGGAAGAGTAAGATGGAGGGAAGGAGGAGGGAGGGGAGGAGTGAAGGTGAGGAAGGAGAGGGGAGGAGGGAGGGAGGCAAGGAGGGAGGGAGGGGAGGAGGAAGGAGGGGAGGAGTGAAAGTGAGTAGGGAGGGGAGGAGGGAGGGGTAAAGGTGAGAGGAGGGAGTATACACACTATCCATCAAACACAGCATGTGTAGCTACAGATAAGGATAGGGCGGAGGTCATGACATGACCAGTGAGCAGTTAGAGGACGATAACTTACGTACCTGCCATTCCACTAAAGTCCTATTCACTAACCTGCTGTGCATGTTTCATTGTTAGTCATGTGCAGTGTGTGAATGATTGCTCACTGTGCAATAACATCTCGTCCGCCCATGATGGCCTTGATCGCTCTCTGCTGAATTGCTGAAGGCTTTTCAAAACCTACACCATTACAAATTGATGGAAGATATTAATCAGAATCAAATGTAATCTCATGCATTCGTAAAATGTACCGTCAGTTCGAGCAGGGTACCTATGGTATGTCCATACTCATTCTAATTGCACTACAGCATAAGAACAACCACGGCCATGGATCCCTACACAGACAGTTCTACCATGCTGTCCTACTGACCGTATGCGTAAATTCCTCTGAGAAGATCTTCATGCAGTCCCATCGCGTCAAATGTAGGCGTAACGGATATTTCCTTGCTGGTTTCGAAAACCAGGTTGGCGTCATCTTCTCCCAATAAGGCTCTCCTCTGGGCACCACTACCGGCAGCCATTTTACTCTACACTCCTCACACGTGTTCAGTAACGCGAAATACCGCATTTACTGCGATACACGTCCACGTTTACGTTCACCATTACAACAACAACACCGCAGTCCTAGCTAGGCCTCATGCAGGTCTCTTGTGTGTGAATATGTCAGGGCTGAAAACAGGTTCAGTCATCATCATCGTCGTCTGCTTCCTCTTCCTCCTCAAGGTTGGCTTCTGCCTCCTCCTGTGCTTTCTTGAGAGCTTGCTCCTGCTCAACAGAGGGGTCTGTGGTCTCATTGATGTCTGCTCCCGTGGGGAACTCTTCTTGCAATGCCGATGGGAGTGGAGGGTTGAAGGGATTAGCCTGGTATTTCAGACCCCATCCAATGTATGCATTGTCAAATTGCCTGCAGAACAATGGAGGGGAGATGCATTTACGTACTATGTGCATGTGTGCACACACCAGTAAACATACACACATGGTTGCTGTGGATGCACACACATGTGTGCATGCATGCACGCACACACACACACACACACACACACACACACACACACACACACACACGGGGCAACATTCTCCTCATTAAGACCAAGGTACAAAAATAAGGAAAATGGAGTCACTGAGTAACAGTAATAATAATTATTGCCAACATGCTGCAGGACGCATGGCACAACGTATAACTGTTGATGGACTCTGTAGGTTTGGAAGGGATGTGTGTGCATATGGTATGATGTGTATGTATATGGGTGTGTGTGCATATGGGTGTGTATGCATATGGTATGATGTGTATGTATATGGTGGTTAGGTGTATGCATAAGTATGCGAATTGTGTGTACGCATAAGGAAGTTGTGTGCATGCGTATGGGGGTTGTGTGTATGCATGTACATAAGTTGTACACACACACACACACACACACACACACACACACACACACACACACACACACACACACACACACACACACACACACACACACACACACACACGAGGGGAAACAGGACAAGCAGTGTGTGCTGGTACCTCCTCAAGTGTACCTTGCTAGCACATACTGATAGAGTGTGTACGTAGCTTCACCTCTGGTCATTGTGTGTGTACATATGTGTTTCAACAAACGCCAGCTCTATAGCACAAATACCCAATTTGTTGTCAGTCTCCTAAATGGTTGCATTGGAATATACAACACTGCATGTCCGGGCTATGTCTGGGCTATGTCTAGGTTACGTCTGGGTTACGTCTGGGTTACGTCTGGGTTTCGTCTGTGTTATGTTTGCTTTCTGAATTGCATTGCACTGCCACTTTGTCGCATTAAGCCCTGCGGCTGGCATGCCTGCAACATACATACTCTAGCAGGCTACAGTCCTCTCTGCCCTGCAATGCTTACACACTGGAAGGGATAGACTGCAAGCTATGAACGGTGGTAACTGGTAGCCCATTGGTCAGTCCAGGCAAATCGGTTGGTAAACTTTCCTAGACCCTCTTCACCCTTCCAGTGTGAGTGCCCTCAGAGGTGGAGTGGGTCTAGCACGCTAGACTAATGCCTACTATGCAATGGGGCCAGGGGTGGGTCCTGCTACCAATGCTTCCAGCATGGCAGTGCTATGTATCTAGCTAAACTACCCCATTCAACACATCCACTACGTATCCTTCTAACTCAGTAGGGGACACCCATACGACAAGATGGGTCAGGATGGACTAAACACCTCCTGCCTCTGGGTCCTTATGAGCTGGTGTGTACTGGGTGTCTGCTCCAAGTACGTAAGTAGGTAGTGATATGATAAGGGTTCATTGCTGTGTGAAATGTGATGATTTAGAGAAATTGATGAGCATAAGCACAGGAGTCACTTCATTAAGGGGACAGGAAGTTTCTATCCGTAGATCTTCTTCAGCTGTTACAAAATTAGCAGGGCACGACTCAAATAATAGAAGGGTGTGTCAATAAATTTCTCTAAACCATAAGTAGGTAGTACCTACATCAGTCACCAGAACTAATACAGGAACAGTACGTTGTCATCCTCTCATCAAGCACCACGCACAGAATGCAGAAATGGCAGCAATTTGCCACATTAGTGAGCTCACTGTAGCACTGATGGGGCTACACCTGATCAAAGGAATACCAAAGGAGTAGACACCAACTGCAGGATGTGTCTCAGTTACTGCTTCAAAAGCTAAATTATCAGACCTGTACGCAGGGGGGGTTCAAGGGGTTTGAAAGAACTTCCCCAGTTGCCTAGGAGTTCTGCCAGAGAAGCAACTTCTATGACTTTTTAGCTATACAGAATCTGAGTTGTACTACTATACAGTAGTCTTACAATGGACAGTGCCACTTGAAACCCTGTTAAGTAGCTGTAAAAGACCAGCTTAACTGCTAGCGAGCACAAGCTGGATACTCTCTGCGAACACCAGAATTGTGCTACATGTTAATCTATATATGATGAGTTCCACTTTGAGAGCAGAATAACCCCCCAGTCTCAGAGCTGTGTACAGGCCTGATTGTCCTGTACATTTGAGCACTACTAATAGTACACAGAGTGCATATAATCACAGGACACCAAGTTACTGTACATACTTACAAACCATTGCAGGGAGGACAGTATACATATGTACATATGTACCTGGACTCAGTGACAAGACTGTTGGGTGGTGATATGTTACCTTCAACTCAATCACCCATAATGAAGAGTAAGAGGGTTATGCCAAAGCTAGTGTCACAGGTGGAAGGTCAGCCCCCCTCACACACTCGCCCAGCTTGCGTATCAATGTGTTGTTGCATGGGCTCACTTTCTAGTCCCAAACACATGGGCTCCTGGCCACAGGTTGGAGCTGACAAAGGCGACAGCAGAGTAGGGGGTTGTCTGGGAGGAGAGCCTCACCGACCAGGCAGGCAGACCGTCTACCTCTGCAGGGGAAGAGGAAGCAAATTGACCATACCAAACAGCAGACATGACGGCACTCCACAGCCACAGTGAAGCATGTGGAATGCATGCCCACACTACCTTGAGTCAAAAAATATTCTCAAGCAGCCTCTGTCTGAGAGACACATGCCTGAGCTAGTTTGTGTTATAAAAATAAATGCCACAGTAGCAGAGACTGTCTAAGTGGGCACACACAGAGTTAGAGTACACCATTTATGCATTCCATGTGTGCAGTGTAGTGTGCACACTACAGATCTAGAGTGCTGGCACACACAACCAGCAGTGCCTACTCTGCCACCAAACAGACACTGGGGTCAAGTACAGAATGTGCTACAAATGATATACAATACCACGGAAAGATAGACACAGTGGAAGGGGGAGAAAGGGGAGGGGTGAGGAGAGAGAGGTGGTGCTGCTTACGGTTGTCCTGGTCAATGGTTGTGAGGAGGGGTGGTCCAGTCTCTGGTTCAGGCTCCTCAATCTGTTCCTTCTCCTCATCCTCCTCTTCTTCATCTTCAAACTCATCCTTTGCCTTCTGCACTGGATTGAACCATGTGCAGCGACCCTGAGCAGTGGGAGGGTCAGCAAACTCATAGTGCATTATTATGAAAGAGTGCAATGAGTGTGTGTGTGTGTGTGTGTGTGTGTGTGTGTGTGTGTGTGTGTGTGTGTGTGTGTGTGTGTGTGTGTGTGTGTGTGTGTGTGCGTGCGTGTGTGTGTGAGTATGTGTGCATTATGTGTGTGTGTGTGTGTCTGTACATGCTGTACCTGTGGAAGAATGTACTGTGTGTGGTGGACCCAGTTGGCAAGTGACTCATCTGCCAGTTCTGCAGTAGTCTTGCCTTCGTACTCAGGATTAACAATGTAAGTATCCCTCACTGTATATGAATGAGGGGGGTGGAGGGAGGGGAGGGGGGAGGAAGGAACTTTAGTTATGATCCCAAATCAAATAAAACTACATAAACGGAATAGTTGCACCAGTGTGTGATTGCTGCTATGTACAAACTACACGGTAGGCAGGACTTCTATGATGTTCTGGAATGGAGCACAGTCCACTGCAATGCAAGGAACAATGCAGAGCAGTAATGACTCATCTCTTTGGTATCAGTTATAACATACAACCCGCAGGTGGCAGGCTAGATAAGTGGACAGTGTATGGTGTACCATTTGTACACTACACTAATGAGCCCCAGAAAGGGCAAAACAGCAAACTGTGGCTGTCCATCTTTGCTGGATGACTGAAGAAGAGGCAATCACTGTTCCCACCAGTACTAATGTTGCAGACTGCCTGGTAGGTGTGAAACACAGTGACTCTTAAAGGCATGTACAGCTAGCCTCTGCAGTGGTTCACCGCAAACAACCTCCCCTCATTCAACGGTGTACATGAACGAGGAAGAATGTACAGGGCTTCACTGTGGACCACCATTCTCATCATTGAGTGGCTTACTCAATAAGTGCCATATACACAGTAGTATTATACTACGTGTGTAGTACCACCACCAGTCAAAATAGTGCATATTTCATGTGGGAGAGGGCAGGAGTGGGCTTCTCTTTGGTCAGATTGTATGGTAGGACAACCCTGTCCCACTCAACCACACACACACACACGCACACACACACACAGACACACACACACACACACACACACACACACACACACACACACACACACACACACACGTAGACATGTGCTCATGCACACCCTGTATTAAAATGGAATTCCACAGATTCCAACAAGCAGACACACACACGTACACGTGTAGCTGATTTTTCTATCACTTCCACACAAACCACCACTTGTAGGATAATGCCAACAGCCCATCATCAGCCAAACGCGGAGTCCCGCAGCTAAACCTACTACCAAGTACTGTACATGTCATTCCATTCCTTAGTCAAGCACACCAGATGGCAAGTACATGCCACACACATCAGATAAATTACACAATTGTTTGCAGTGACCACCAGTTAAGAGTTAGCAGTCAGTCCATTCCAAGTTTCAACAGGGATTCTTCTACATACAGTATGTACATGGCCACAGCTAGTACACACACACAACTGCATACACCCGAGTAACCGGAATAACGTATTCCCAACGAGCCACAACAGGCAACTGAGATGGCTTCATGAGCATTCCTTTCCCACCACTACCCAATATTTTCATCACGGTCTACATGTCTGGGGGTAATTGTGTTTGCAGACCAGCCATAAAGGCTCCCACTTCAAGGATGTATGTATGTGTGTGCGTGTGTTTGTGTAGTAGCACATGTCTCCACTTTCTGCCTCTTCTATCCCTCACACTGCCACCAGCCAGGGGTCAGTGCCAAGAGTCAGGGTGTAGAATAGTGAAGTTTTAACCCTAAGCAAGCATGAGAGCCAACAGGAGTGAAGCTCTATAGGGGTGGGGTGGGGAGTGCGTATGGCTTGGGGTGGGGAGTGTGTATGGGGGTGGGGTGGGCTTAGGGGGGTGGGGTGGGGAGTGCGTATGGCCTGGGGTGGGGAGTGTGTATGGGGGTGGGGTGGGCTTAGGGGGGTGGGGTGGGGAGTGCGTATGGCCTGGGGTGGGGAGTGTGTATGGGGGTGGGGTGGGCTTAGGGGGGTGGGGTGGGGAGTGCGTATGGCCTGGGGTGGGGAGTGTGTATGGGGGTGGGGTAGGGAGTGCGTATGGCCTAGGGTGGGGAGTGTGTATGGGGGTGGGGTGGGGAGTGCATATGACCTGGGGTGGGGAGTGTGTATGGGGGTGGGTACAGTAGCTACTTACAACTAATTCCTGCTGGCTGCCAAATCACCTTCCCACTGATGTTTCTAAGCAAGCTGGTACTGAAACATGTGTAAGCCTCCCATGTCACCATGTGTAAGCCTCCCTCCCATGTCACTCATGTGTAAGCCTCCCTCCCATGTCACTCATGTGTAAGCCTCCCTCCCATGTCACTCATGTGTAAGCCTCCTATGTCACCCATGTGTAAGCCTCCCTCCCATGTCACTCATGTGTAAGCCTCCCATGTGTGTGTATAACAGCGAACAAACCAGCATCTTCGTCCTCTGGCTCATCTTCCTCATCAAAGGTAAAGTAGCCGGCTGGGCTGATCTGGGTGGTAGCTGAGATACGAGCAATCTGGGCACGCAAGTAGTTGGCCTCGTTGCCAGGGAAGGGAGGGAAACTGCTTACCTGAATATCATTTAAGATGGGAGAAAAGGTGGAAGGGAGGAGGAGGAGGAGGGAGTATGTAAGACAGGGAATGTGTGAACACTGTAAGGGATAGTGGGAGAGAGTGTCTGTACAGGTTTGGAATTCAATCATGTATTACTAGTTTACATGTAACTTGTTCTTCAAACCACATACAAATTCCCTATCACTACACACTGCACACACACACACTGGTGAGGTGTAAGCAGGTGCACTGAATAGTACACCATTCCTAGGATTCCAATGAATGTAGGAGGCCTTGCACAGAATCCTCCACACACCAAACACACACAGCACACAAAGAAAGGTAAGCTCCTTTCATGTACGGCCCACTAACACACACACACACACACACACACACACACACACACACACACATATTCCGCATGCACGTGGTATTATACGTAATTATACAGTTTCACAGTCAAAGCTACAGGTACTAATTGCACGGATTGTTAAAGAGCATCTGAGGTGTGTTCACGCTGCATGGTGACAAGCAGTCCGGCAGAGTCATAGTGACATTTAGTGACAAATATCTTAGCATGTGGGTGTACCACTGGGCAGTCCGGAATAACCTCACACTGAGTAGGATTGTGTGGATTATACACAGTGTCCATTTCTAGGCTGAGGTATTTAGTAGGAGGAGATTGCTGGCCGACACAATTCCAGCAACCAAACCACTTTGCTGAAACAAATCACCTTCCTAAAACAGTCTGTTGGAGGAGCTCCAATCAACACACAGCCTACCTAGGTAGGTAGGTAGGTGTGATTTGGTTGTGTACAGGTCACCAACTGTACCAATGGCACACTCAGTCAATTTAGCCTGAGGACACACTGACCGTGGTGAGCAATGAGTCATGAACGTGTCATATCCCCTGGGAGTGGCTCTATGCCCAGTGCATGACACACCTTGCATAACAGGGCAAGCATGTGCATGCGTGCGTGCACTGGTCAAGCTACACGAAATAGCACAATGACCCTAGGCTACGTACAAATGCTACTTGCAGGGACACACACACACACACACAGAAGGGGGTGGGCTGTACTGTTTACTTACATTAGCATCCAGACATCCAGTGAAGAACTTCCGGATCTGTCTAGCGGCAGCAATGTGAGCTGGAGTGACTGGTGGCAGTTTGATCCATTCCTCGCCAGCTGCAGAAATGTGGAGGAGAATGGGGCAATGGGATATACATACGCAGCGTGTATAGAGGGAGACAATAGAATGGGGGGAAGGGGGGGGGGGGAAGGGGGGGGGGGGGAGGGGGGGGGAGGGGGGGGGGAGGACGCAGAATACAGGGCAGAAAAGGATGAGAGGACAGAGTGTAGCAGATCTAGAAGCAGTAGAGCTGGAGTGGTAGGAGAGAGAGAGAGGAGGAAGGGTAGAGAAGGGAGATGCAAGCTAGAAGGAATGGAGTGTTGGAAGCAAGTGAAGGAGGAAGCAGAATGTGAGCAGGAAACCCAGAGGGATTGAAGTGAAGGAAGAAGGAAACAATGGGAAGGCTTTCAGTAATAAGAAGGATTTAAGTATAAGCATCCTTTTGGGGGAAAGTTACGAAATAGAGAGAAATGCATTCAGACCCACACACAATACAGGAAATGGGCTAGACCACACCCCCACCCTGCCCCCGCTCATCCACACAGAGTCACGCAACACTGAGCTGCAAGCATACTTACGCTCATTGCAAACAAAATAAGTTTTCTTGTTTGCTCCAGTCTTGTTTTCTTCCCTGGGAATCACAGGAGGTGGTTTCCATGATGACTTTGGGGGTTCATCTTTCTCTTCCTCTCCTAGGGGGTGGGGTGGGAGGTGTGGCAGGAGGTGGGGTGATGGCATATGGAAAATGTATAAATCTTACAGGCAACAAATTATTAAGAACAGTTCATTTAAACAGTAACTTATTTGGGCACAGGTGTACGTAATGCATATACATGGCTGCTGCAGCCACCTTGCCAGATGGGCTAGTTGTCTGCGCAGTGTCGCCACACACTGGCCATAGGCATGTCAGCTAGGACAAACACTGGCAATGTATGAAACCCCAGTGATGCAAGGAAGTGGTGAACAGCCGGTGAAGAGGTAGTACAGTTTGCATGGGAAGCCCAATGAAGGGAAAGGGGAGGGTATCACTGACAAGAGGAGTACGGTAGGACAGTGTCCACACATGTACACACATATATGTACACACACACACACACACACACACACACACACACACACACACACACACACACACACACACACACACACACACACACACACACACACACACACACACACACACACACACACACACACACACACACACACACACACACACACACACACACACACACACACACACACACACACACACACACACACACACACACACACACACACACTTGTATTTTTTGTAGTCTAGGTGTTGATAAAGTGGTCATACAACTCTCAGAACAGCAATAAGCTTGTGTGTGATGTCAACACAATAAGCACAAGAGGTAGCCATGTGCCCTAAATGTGACCCACAAGAATGAAATTCTCCTGGGTTGTTGCCACATGAGCTCCTTGCAAGTTCATACTTGCTTTGTATCCGTGAGCAGTTTCACATCGACACTGAGTGCAATGCATACTGTACACACAGATTATCTTCACACTGTACAAAGCTAACCTTCATCATCCTGACCCTCCTCTTGCGCTTGCTTCTCTTCCTCCTCCTGATATGGCAGAAATAGAACAACAATAGCAAACTCGCTCCTACCCAACCAGCAACACAACCACCCCACTAACGGCCAACAGTGCTGAGGGGAAGACAGAGATTGGGCTCACTTGAGTATCAGGCTCATCCTCCTCCTCGCCCTCCCCCTCCTGGTACTCGCACTCAGCAATGACATAGTTGGCCTTGGTGCCAAACACCTTGCCTACAGTACAAGAAAGGGGGTAAGAGACACAATGGCAGAGAGGAACAGATGTTGTCTACATTCCTTCCTGTACACACGTATGGCCTCTGCATTGGCGTCTGAAGTGTGGTCCTTTGGTGAAAGTGCTTGTTGCTTACGTACTCACTCACCCCAGAACCTAGCTAAAGCCAGGGGATGCTTCTGGGTCAACTTCTTCAAAGCCAACTGGATGTGGAACACTTCTGCCTTGCCCAGACCAATCTGCACGCAGCGTGGGTGAGCAAAACATACAGTGAACACCAGGCCCAAGTGAATGAACAACACAACACACACTGCTACCAGGAGAGGTAACATGCATGCATGTGTGCCATCTGGAGATGATACGTAGATGCCACCTCTTGACACCATCCAGGGTATGCTGACATCGCAGCAGATAGTTACAAAAGTCCTAACACCTTAACTGCTAATGAGATTACTTTGTCCTGTTCACGAGCAGTGTACCTTTCGCGGGGTTAAACTTTCGCGGTTTTTGCAGATCAGCAGCCATCCGCGAAAGTTTCACCCCGCAAAAACTTATACAAGGCTTTATTTCTCCTGCTTGAGACTCTGCAACTGTGAAAGTAAAAACATGAAAGCCGCAAAAACTTGCAAACTGCAAAAGTTTAATCTTGCGAAAGTTAAAGCGTATAGGGTATCATTTCACTCATTAAATTGGCAGTATTCCAGGACAGTGATGCATATTATAGGACATTACTAGAGGGTCTAGCAAGCCAGACAAAGCACACAGTTCCAAGTGGAGGGTCTAGCAAGCCAGACAAAGCACACAGTGCCAAGTGGAGGGTCTAGCAAGCTGGACAGAGCACACAGTGTCAACTGGAGGGTCTAGCAAGCCAGACTAAGAGATCTGTAGATGCATGAAGAGGGGAGGGGAGCACAACCTTCCAGTCTGGGTTGACTTCCTAACCTAATAATGACACACGGCTGGTAGGAGGAAGTGAAGTGCTGTACAACCACTCATGCGTATTCCCTCTCAGCGCATCATAGGCTTGTGGCACACATGCGTGTGGTATTGAGGGAGTGAATGACACACGAGATTTGAATCCTTACAGAATTGGCAGAAGGCTATACAGAGACAGGATGACTATCTGTTTGCAGGGGAGGAGCCTGGCAATTAGCGGGCAGATGTACACATAAGCTTTGAGTGTCTCATTGCAGAGAACACAGAGTTTGCGCAAGTACCAACACTACCACTACAAGGAGCACAAATCACATACATATGATAGTTGACCTGTTTTGCTGTTTATAAAATGTGTTCAAATTACCAAAACAAGGCTCCATTTCAGTTTCTGTTGTACATTACACTACTAGTTCTAGTCTCAATACCACAAACAAACACAGTACAACAGCCCATAGGAAAAGGCCTTCACAGTTGAAATAAGACTCCCTTGATCAATACCTCACCCACTGTTCTAACAACAGTAGCTCAATCCATGTTAGTCTATCAATAGTGTGCGAATGATTACAGAAACAAATCCACACTGCATTCCTGATTGTGGTTACATTGCACACGTGCAGGTGGGTGTGGAGGTGATTGGGAATGCAATATCTCTAGATTTGAATGCTACTACTCTTGTGTTCGTTTGCACAAGGCATTCCCTTGTGGAAACACCCAATTCTCACACTCGGCTAGCCAGTCATCCTGTCTGTGTTCCTGCTTTCTCAAACTAGTCATGAATGTAAGACAACTTATGTACGTAAGGGTACGTACATGTAAGATGGAATGGAAACTGAAGCACATTGTACACGGCAAGGTATGTACACTGGAGGTACAGCACAGTGCGCACAGCACACCCCCACCCCACACACACCAACATGCACACCCACATCCACACACCAAAAACATACCTACATAAACACATTATCTATATGCAAACACAGTCACAAGAACACATGCACATCCCAAATCCCCCCACACACTGATGTGCACACACACACACATACACACAGGACAAAACACAATACATATGACATTGCATGTGTGTCCAGTGCTACACACACACACACTGACCCCTCCTTGCTCAAAGTAATACATGGTCTCCTGCAGGTTTGGGTAAGGCACTCCAACCTCCTCATCAATCTCCTCCTCCTTCTCCTCAGCAGTCACCTGAGCAATGGAAGAGGAATGCACCTTCACACCACCATCACTACCACCTTGTTTAGCAGACACCTAATACAGCTATTGAGCCCAACATGTACGCAAATGCGTACACACGCATGCACGCACACACACACGCATGCACGCACGCGCACACACACACACACACACACACACACACACACACACACACACACACACACACACACACACATGCATGCATGCACATGAGCACACACCACAGAACACACACAAACACATCTCACAAACAGAAATACCTCCACCACATACACAAGCAAAGTTTGCACACATTACACGCAAAGGCACACAACAAATTGTCCAATTCAACTGTACAACTTTGAACACTTTCAGTCGCTGGGAGAAACTACAGATGTACTACACCCACAATTACCAACACCTTTCTTCTCCCAATAGCCTTCCCTGTCACACAAGCAACCCAATAATGGGCTTGATTACGGGAGTAACATTTGGAATGTTTGCAGAGAGTACCATCCATCACTTGCCTCAAACAAGGGCTTCCTCTTCTCTGCCAAGTCAACCTTAGGAGAAGGCTCGGTTGCATCCTGCACAGGGGGAGGGTACGTAAGGGAGTGAAGTGAAGAGGCCATAAATAGCATGGGGGGGAGGGTACAACTCCAATTATACTTGCCATGAATACATTGCCTTAGCTAGTGCCATGCTGGGGCGTTGCTGAGACATATCTGCCCGATTAAGGCAGTTGTCCGTTATCGCATAGCATATCGCACAACTGGCAGAGGCGTGGCATGTTAGCATCCAAAGGGAAAGCAACACCACAGAATGTGGTCAAATGTCAGCTCAAGTGAACAGTAAAGTTAATGTACAATCACTCCTCAAAGGCCCATAATGGGGTGATGAAGGCTAGCTTGAAAGGGCTCAATGGTCAAAACCATGGCAATGCTGTATCCATAGCAACTGTACTCTAGTGGCCCGCGATAATACATTTTTATGAGTGTGCAATGCTTTGAATGCACACATAAACGCTACATCTGAGGATAATACTCATCTTCTATATCTTGTGATGCAATAAAGAGCAGGTTATGCCTGCATAGTGGGTCTGCTGTATCAGAATGACACCATTCTAGTGATTAACAATCCAAACTAGTCAAATTCTACAAATTCCCAGCCTCTTTGAGCAGTCAGCCAAGCCTGAGATCACTTCCATGGGGGCTAAGTGATAGCCCGCCCACCTGCCAATACGTACCCATTCTTTACAGGTATGCAATCACGATTGGCATCCAGTTATGATCTAGCATTAGCTCTGCTGTGACCATCAATCAGACAAATCTGGTGCTGTATCACTGTCATTGACATCTGCTAGGTGTTCTTGTCAGGCTGAAGGGTCAGAGCCCTTTAGAGGCTACAAACATGGCACTGTACCCTCCTCCGTGAAGACACACATACCCCTAGTGGTAGTGATAGTGTTTGTATGCACTGCACACAATGAATGTGTGCCGCAAGACTCTCCCTATGTTCAGCTGCTGCGCTCTGCACCGAAAGGTGACACTGGGGTGTCCTAAACCCAATCATCCAATAGCCACTTCTCCACATATCTAATCATACAGTGCCCTTTGTTAAACTATTTTCTGTTGGCAAGGGTGGTGGTGGTGGTGGTGAGGGGGAGGGACTGCTACCAGCCATTGATGAAACCAAAAACAGGAGATAAAGATTGCACCAACCAAAGAATCAGTGTCTCGGTGCTCACACGCACACACACACACACACACACACACACACACACAACTTGAGCTACCACACAAACAAACATGGTACTCGTGACACTGAGTAGATGGGACAGCACCGCGCACATTCCATTGTCCACAACATTGGCACACCAGCACGCTATGTACCGTGGATGAACTCTTGGGACAGTAAAGAAGCCCACAGAGGCATGCACAACGTACTCTCAGTTGAGTGGTAGTTTTGTAAATTCCACCGCCTGTAAAGGCCTCTAGGATCCTGAATGTCTGGATTGCGATAATAGCTTATGTCCGGCTACTACTGAGCTCAGATGATGGCTGCTAGCTGACAATGCGTTGTGGACGAATGCCATTGCTCACAAATCTGGTCAACTGACTTTAACGGCTCAACTTGGGAGGCCCATAACATGGCGACAATTACTGTCTATGGGCCAGTCAAAATTTGCCATGTTCCATGGGTGAATGGTGAGTATTGCTACGTTTGGGAGGGCTACATCTACAGCACACTGAAGCTGGTACTTGCAGGAGTGTGCTCAATGCCTCACATGCAGTCGCATCCATGGAAGTACACACACACACACCACACAGCAATGAACTAACCTGAAGAGTGTCCGATGTCTGAACAAACTTCTCTGCTTTGACTGTAAGTGATAACTGTTCAAACGTGTCTGTGAAGAGATGATTGAGAGTCTGTACCATAAGTCACATTATGGCTTCGTGCACTGACGTGATTACCCTAAGGCTACATTGAATTAAAATTACCTAGAACGTCATTTGGCCTCTCGTCCAGAATCTTTGAGAGACACTCACTGAGATGGTCATACCTGCAGATGTTTTGCAAACCCGCCAAACAATGCTAGTGAAAAGGACACACAATAACCAACAAACCATGCAACCACAATGATTGCCTGACGCACAAGTTGTGATGAGGTCCCTGGCTTGACTGGAGCAAGAAGGCTTTAGCAGCAAGAACTTCCTTCTCTAGGGCAGCCATGATGCTCGCTGTTGTCCCCCAAGACGACTGTTGCTATGGCAACAGGTCTTTAATGATATTCATCGACATGCCTTAGCCCAATAATGAAATTTCTATCGCTTTTGTGCCCACAAGAAGCGATAACTGTCCCATAACTTGCTCGATGATCTAGCTGGAGAGGAATTTGGGTTCGTCTAGTAAGTGCATCTCTCTGGATATTAGTGAGAGGCTTGTTTTGGTAGTGTAGTATTTCATCAGGCCGCCCCAGTGCCAGAGATTGGAAACGGTGAGCACTTCAGCGAGCGCGCTTGTCTTGCAGACTCGGAGGGACTCCCTCCTCTACAGCGCGCTCTGTAGATTTGTGGCGGACCGTCCTTCTACGCGAGGTTCTGTGTGTCTGTAAGCTCAGAATAAGCTCTAGAGCTCCGTATCTCCGCCTGGCCTATCTCTCCGTGCACCTGCCTCTAACTCATGGTCTTTCTCTTCAGGTGTTGTCAGTACTAGAGGCGGCCTAACTATGCCCAAGGGAAAGAAACCCAAAGTGCAAGGAGGCATCTTCATTGCCAAAGACCAGAACTCGCGCGGGACACACGGTAAGTTTCCCTTATTAAGTTGGGATGCTGAGGATGAAATACCAATTTTTGGTGGTCTTTGTAATTCAGTGCGTCCTTCCGTTCGCCATTTATCGCGTTCCTCTTCCTTTGTGCCAGCTCTCCCCGACCAGAAGGGCTCCCTGTCCATTCGCAGCAAGTCCCTCTGTGATGTGTCACTCGTCAGCGAGCAGGGCGAGAGGGAGAGGGCGGGGGCCCTCGAGTCGCCTGCCACCCTGAGAAAACACGAGTCAGTCACGAACATACCCAACGACTCCAGCACCAAGAAGACTAGAAACCCCATCAAGAAGTTGATAAAGAAGGCCTTTTCCGCAAAGACGGAGTACCCAGCCACTGCCACACAATCGATGGTCATGGATCACCGTGCGTCAGTTACTTCGTTTGACCCAAGGGCTCCAAACAGCTCCATGCCCCCGAGTGTAGGACGGGGAAGCTTTGATGGCAGCCATGACAATCCCAGCACCGACAAAGGGCATCGAGAGCAGAGGGTTGCCGCTAGCCCAAAGCAGCAGAATAGCTACAAATTTGGTAGTGGTACTCCTCTTCGCAATGCCTCAGGAAACAGGCCGTATTCGATTGCAGGAGTTCCCCATTCCAACTCCATGTACACCATCAAGAATCAGACCCATGCACGCAGTACCCACAGCGGGTTTGTGGGAGACGTCCAGCGTCCCTACTCCATTGCCACTCCTTATGACAACAGGGTTGAGCACACCACAAACCACTCTCCCACTTTCACTAGGAACTTTGATTCTGCCGTCAACTGGAGGGAACAGGTCAAGTCCCGAAAGCAGCGGCCAAGTAACACGCCTCGGCTGCCTGCAAGTGATGAATGGGAAGATTCTACATCGTTTGTCATCATGATGAACACGGGTCCCGTCTGTCCGTCTGACCCAGAGTATCGGCAGACAGCGCAGGAATTGATGACTGTCTCTCCGGCGGTGATGAGGAACAAGTCCTTTAACATGTCGGATGGGGGGTTTGTGGATGCGCGACGAATCTCCGATGCAACCACTGACTCGGGTGTATGTGGTTCGGAGAGCCGTCATTTGCGGTCACTACCTGGAACGCCTGGTGCTCACTCGCTCGTTTCTATCCGTAACAACTCTGGTATCTCAAGCCCGGAACTGAGGCCCTCAGTGTCTTCAGGTGCGTGTGTGTGGTATGTGCAGTATGAACATGGTGCGTGTGTATATGTTGCATATGTGTGGATGCATGTGTATGTGTGCAAGTTCCTGGCAGGCAGTAGAAGGATTTGAGACGCGCGAGCATTTGTCATTGTCAGTGTAGGTTCTGCATCGTTGGGATGCCTTGACCTCCACATAAAGCATGGCACATTCCTCCAGGGCCTTCCTGTCATTGGGCAACACATTGTATGCATGGTGTTGGCATGACAACGATGGTAGCATGAACTACAAGTGTGAGCGTGACTAGCGAATGACACCCCTTTCACAAGCTTACTCAAGTGCCAATGCCTTTGCCAAAAATCCAATTCATTCATGTAGCTGGTATTTGGAGTGCATGCTCATGTCTGTATAGGTACATCCGGCTGTTAACCTGGGAGCCCTCCTCTTCCAGTAGGAGGCTCTGGGTCAGTTTGTCCTCCTAGCCAGCCCCCACTCAGAGGCATCTTCAACCTCTACTGTGCTGTGTGTTTGCTGTGTGCTTATGCCCACCTGTACACACACAATGCACGCTTAACTCCCTTGGTGTGAATTCTTATGTGACCTGTACACCTCCGAGGAATGTTAGGAATTTGCTGCCAACATTTGGGAGCAATTGTTGTGGCTCCTGCACCTTATTAGGTGTTCGTGCATCACCCACTACCTTAATGACCTATTTTTGAAGGAATGCTATTATCAGGTAGTTTCATTCAGTGTGTTCACCCTGTGATAGTAGTGGCAGTGATGTCCTCCTCTGTGTGTGCATTGTATAGATAATGGGTGTGTTGAGAGGCAGACCGGCTACTGGGAATCTGTACTTGAGGAACTGTGTGTGTGTGTGTGTGTACCTACTGATGGTGTGTGCGTAGTGAAGAGTGAAGTGTATGCACTGTGGCTGTGCTTCTCTGCTGGCAAGTGTGTTTGTTCTGGATAGCTATGTAGTGCCCGCCTTACTCCCATTGGTGTGAATCTCTCTTACCACTGGCTTGCCATAATCTTCCATGGCATAATCTTCTTGATAAGAGCTAAATACATAAGACTACAATTTCCATTTTCAATTCCAATAATGAAACCCACACTCGGTCTCGTCTCCAGGCCCCACCATAGGGGAGAGGTTGCTGCACTCGCAAGGGAAGGGGGTGGCTGTGTAGGTACATCTGCCTGTTAAGGAGGGGAAAGGGAGGGGCTGGGAACGAGGCTAGTTTCCAACACAACAGTAGTTGCATCTTGTTGCTGTGTACAGTTGTTGTGTACCTAAATACACACACACACACACACACACACACACACACACACACACACACACACTCAATACACATCATAACAGTAACATCATAATGATATTCATTGGGATTCCTCTGGTGGGTTGTGGTCTGTTTATCTGTGTACATTACTTTGGGACAGTGGCTGTAGTTCTAATTGTTTCTCTGCTGTCAACCAGTAAAGGAATGTGCAATCTGTTATGGAGTGTGATGCAGTTTGAAAGAAATGGCCGTGTCATGTCTTTGAGTTGGTATTGGGGAGGAGGGTGTGGAGGGAGAGAGGAGGTCATTATCCAAGCTGGTTACTGCACTGCTGGTTGTGGGTTTGTTTAGTGACATGTGCAGTGGCAACTGCAAACACACACACACACACACACACACACACACACACACACACACACACACACACACACACACACACACACACACACACACACACACACACACAGACACACAGACAAGATATGCACACATGCACACAAGAGAGATCTTACTAACACTCTGCTGTGTGTGCGTGTGTGCCGGCTGTTGATGGTCCATTACTAAAACAGCATGGAGGCAATTCCGGTCATTCTGGTCTCATTACACACTACTCACTTGTATGGCTGCGGACCTGTGATGTTCAAATGTGTAGCGTGTTAGGAGCAGATAAGGGCACCTCCCCATGAAAGAGGTGCCTGGTTGTGGGCCTCCCTGTGGAGGTGTCAGTCTCCCCTTGATTGACCCTCTTCCTACAGTATCCATCAACCTGACACACTCACACTCAGGCCACCACATGTATGTGTTTGTACATGTACACATACACACACACACATGCACTATTTGAATCCAAAAAATGGCCCCCCCTGCACACATATTGTACACACACAACCCGCCCACACTGTGCCCTTCCCTCCATTCCTACCTACTACTGTACCTAAACATTGAGCATGTGCTGCCCATGTCCTTCCTGGGGTAGTGTGGCTTCTTGCCCCCCCCCCCGACACCAGACCAGGGACATTCTTGGTCACCCATGGGTAAGCTCTTCAGCCATCTTCTTTCACATAACTGCTACTCCCCCCTGGTTCAGCAGCCACCTGTGGGCCTGTTATATTTGGCCTTTATAGTGGCTTGGGTACATTACATTAGAGAGATAGGTAGACTGCAATGTGTTGATGCTATGCCAGTGCTATTTGGGGCTGGAGACACACTGGCTGTTTTAGAGAGATGGTTGCCTTATGCAGTGACCATCTTAGACAGGTTTTGCTGTACTTCACTCCCTGCTGCCACTGACAAGTGGTCCTGTGCCTTGGGAGAGCATCCCTTGGCACTGTGAACACAAGAGTGTGTGATCTGCTATGCTAATTACCTGCTATTGAAGACTTTAATTCACTTACCATCTCCCCTCCCTCCCTCCTTCCCTCCCTCCCTCCCTCCCTCCCTCCTCCCCTCCCTCCCTCCCTCCTCCCCTCCCTCCCTCCCTCCTCTCCATCCCTCCTCCCCACCCTCCCTCCTCCTCTCCATCCCCCTCCTCCTCCCCTCAGATGATGACTTCTCTCATGACAGTGGTATCTTACTGCCTGCGGGCTGGGATGTAGCTCACACTTCTCACAGACAGAAGTACTACATTGAGTGAGTGAGGGGACACACACACACACACACACACACACACACACACACACACACACCTCATTCTGCATCAATCCATATCACTCCACGTCACTCGCTGTCAATCCATTCTTAGTCAGACTAGTAGGTACACTGTCGGCTAGTTCACAAGGTTTATTGCTGTCCTCTAAGCTCTCCCTGTCGTCGCTGATATCACCACACTGGGTAGCTTCTGTCATCTCCACCGTGGCCTTGAGGTTGTACAACACCTGACAGAGTGTTCAGCACCATCACACACCACCTCCTCCCATACAGTGATGTACGTATCTATGTGGTGGCCATTATGGGACTGATTGGGTGAACACATGTACCTAGTGTGCGTGTCCTCACCATGGCTACACAATTACATTATAATTCTGAGGATGACTAATATAATAATTCTCTTGTTTTGTAAATAGCTGTACGGTGATGTCATGTATTAGGTAATGAATGACCTGTGGGGCTGGCATGGCTAATGATCACAGGACACCTTACTCTAGTTCTCTGCACCTTGTACATGCACATGAATAGCTGTAGGGGCTGTTACATCACTGGCTGGCTCTGACGCTTTGGTATGCTTAACGTTCATTTGTTCTCTCCCTCCTCTCACCTCCCCCTCCTCTCTCCCTACCTCCCCCTCCTCCCTCCCCTCCCTCACCTCCCTCCCCTCCCTCCCCTCTCTCCCTCCCCTCCCCCTCTTCCCCTCACCACAGCCACAACACAAAGACAACACATTGGGTGTTGCCCAACAGTGAAGACCTTCCTCGCAGCCTCCCAGCTGGCTGGGACGTTGTGCAGTCCTCAAAGTATGGAATCTACTACGTCGAGTGAGTTCACTGTACACACATACATAGCCACACACAAGCCAAGCCAGCCAGTGCAGAGAGGTACACCCATAGCCACACACAAGCAGTAGTAGGAGTAGTAGGAGTAGGGAGTCACCTCGAAGTATATCACACAGTGGAACACTCTCCTAAGGTGGAACTCTCTCTGCATTTGAGTTCTCAATTGACTGCACATTTGTTTTGTCACGTGACATGTTTACAGTGTAGCTTTGTTTATGTTCTACATCACATGACTTGCACCTGACCTGCCTCCTCCCATTGCAGCCACATCAACCGGACAGCGCAGTACCACCATCCCTCTCACAGCAAACCACCACCTCCTTACTACCACACCCATGCACCTCACGGTGACCATGACGACGACAGTGCAAGGAAACTCCCCTCCCGTTCCCTGTCACATCGTAGCACTGAGTACTATCGCCTAATGGACCACTCCACGTCTGCCCCAAGGAGATCAAAGTCCCTTAAAGATGACGTGAAGAACAAGATTGCGCCCGGTGGCCTTCCACACATGAGGCAGCTCTCCTATATGACCTACATACCTCCAAACCCCCACCATGCAGCAGGTGAGGGGTGCAGCTGAATAATGATATTCATGACTATGATCTCTGTATGTTGTAATGAGATTCACAGCCTGGCATGGTATGTTTAACCAATGACTGGCTGTTTGTGCTGCCCTGCAGAAATTCCAGTGTGGCTGAGGGAGTATGCTGAATGTTCTAGTCTAAATGTGCCTCCTTCCTGTGGCAGAGATGATGTGAGTGACTCCAGCATGCATACATCTTTAAACATAAACTATACACACCTTTCATACACACACCACTCACATATGCTGCACACACACACACACACACACACACACACACACACACACACACACACACACACACACACACACACACACACACACACATGCACACGCACACACACACACACACTACCTGCACATACACAACTGTATAGACCCACAAGACTGAACTCTGGGGATGAGCGGTGCTTGATTAAATACTCTCTCCTCCTCCCCCCTTCCCCACCCCACACAGTGGAGCCAGTTCTCATACCAAGAGCTGGATGGTTTCCAGGCAATACTGAGGCGAATGTGGAAGAAAGAGATGGAGCAGCTGATCAAGGGAATGGACTACTACCGTTTGGAGTTGGAGCTGGAGCTAGATCGTAGACGAGGACACGCCCACTTTGATGAATTCTGTGAGATTGACAGTGACTCCTGCTCGGATTTTGCACTCACCATGGCAGAGACATTCGTGTGACTTCACTGTTTCCCTCACCGACACCTGTTTCCTTTGCCATTTATCAGCCATTTCTCCTTACATATGTTTAGGGACGAGCTCTATTTTAATTGCCAGTGTACATTGGTTTTGATCTTTCAATTTGTACCCCTTTTTAATGCTGATATACGTATTAATATTGTTCTGTGCTGTGTGTTTGTGTACTTGTGTTGCTATTGGTGTATGTTCTTGTGAGTATGCAGCCGTACACTGTCTCAAATGATTAAATGTGATCCAACCAATGGACAGAGCTCAACTGTTACATTACAATGCACAGCATGACACACTGCAGGAGCAGTAGATATTAAATCATAAAATTGCGACAAGGCAAATTGATCTGCCACCCTAGCAAGATGTGTAAGTAATGATATTCATACCTTCAAAACGTATACCATATGATGTCTGGGCTGATGCTGATCTGGTGCACAGTTGGCCTATGGTTCCCTAGTCCTGAATGAAGTCACCACACACAGGACAGCATGTGACTTATCACAAGTTGATCACATGCTTTTAGTGGTGTGCATACACATACAGCTGCTGCATAGGTACAGTATAAACTATGTGTACCACACCTGTGAACAACACATGCGTAATTCACATTTCATGCACACCATCCCCATTGGCACAGCAATCCCATAATTATAGCTTACACAAGTGTAAATGTGTGTGTGTGTGTGTGTGTGTGTGTGGGTATGCATGTGTGTGTGTGTGTGCAATGGATATGTGGTTTGGTGCACTCCCACATTGCAAACAGAAACCTCCACCTCTACATGCCATGCATGAATTCAAAAGCAGTCTTCAATTGCTACAGTGGGTTATACCCTTTGGCATGCAGTCCTGTTGAGATGCATGTGTAGTGAAGTGAACTGACTGAGCTGGGCTATCCTTCATGCAGTCATGTGATGGGATGTAGGTTGCTGAGGTGGCAGTCTTGAAAGTGTGTGAGTACATGTACAGTGTGAGAGTGGAGAGAGCTTTTAATATACACACCAGTGAAGCATGCAAAGCATTCCATAACACACCCACACACCCACATGCAAATGTGTAAACACACATGAATAAATTTGTATACACACACACACACACACATGCACACACACACACACACACACACACACGTGCGCACACACACACACACACACACACATGCACACACATGCGCGCGCACACACACACACACATGCGCACACACACACACATGCGCGCGCACACACACACACACACACACACACACACACATGAATGTGTATATGTGTGCACACTGAAAATTCAATACCCGCTTCCTTCAATAACAGCTGAAAATGAAACAAAACAGATGTAACATTTACAATTGGCAAAGAATGAACAGGAGGGAATGAGTGAATTCCTGCACAGATTAAGTGATGCTGGGACACTCCCACTTGTACACCAGTAGCTTATGTGCTGTGAGAAGTGCCAAGTAGTCTGAACTGTTCACAGTGAACGGTGTGATGTCGATGACCGGCTCCCCATCACCTGAGAGGTCCTGCATCTGCTGTCCAGTGGAACACTGCCATACCTGTACCTGATGGGGACGGGGATGGAAGGAGAGATCAAGGGGAGAGGAGAAGGCAGTGCGGGTGTGGAACAAGGAGAAGGAGTGAAAGATAAGAGTGGGATGGAGAGAATGGGAAGGGGTGAGGGAGAGGTGAGGAGAAGGGGAGGGGCAAGGAGAATGGGAGGGTGGGAAGGGTGGGAGGGACTAAACAGCACTACCTGGATGGATCAATATGCACTGCATGTATGTACGTATGCACATCATATGCATGTGTCTCTGTGTGTGTCACAGGTCCATCTGCACAGACAGCCAGGCACCCTAGCATGCTGTGTGGGCCTACATACTTGAGTGTGGCACTCACTGTTCGCTTTGCTTCGTCACCAAAGGCTGCCAGGAGTTGACTGTCTTGGCCAGGTTCGGCAAAGAGAGCTGATTTTGAGAGCAGTTTGTTAGCAGTGCTGCCTTTGAACTGGTGGAGTGGGTGCAGTGCATGTGCAGTGTCTGCAGCACTGACCAGCTGTCCAACCTGTGTGATGAGTGGGAGGGAGAGGGGGAAGGGAGAGTGAAAGAGAGGGGGAGAGGAGAGTGAAAGAGAGGGAGAGAGGAGAGTGAGAGAGAGGGGGAGAGGAGAGTGAAAGAGAGGGGGAAGGAGAGGGAGAGGTCAAGAGAAGTAGGGAAGAGTGAGGAATGGGGGATGAGAGGGGGAGAGGTAGAGGGGAGTGTGAGGAAAAGGCAAGGAGGGAATGGAGGGAGATGTGTGTGGGGAGTGAGGGGAGGGAAGAGAGAGGGAGTGGAGTGAGGGGGATGAAAGGGAGAGGGAGTGGAGTGAGGGGATGGAAGGGAGAGGGAGTGGAGAGAGGGGGAAGGAAGGGAGAGGGAGTGGAGTGCAAGGGAGGAAAGGGAGAGGAAGTGGAGATAGGGGAGGGAAGAGAAAGGGAGTTGAGTGAGGGGGAAGGAAGAGAGAGGGAATGGAGTGAGGGGGAGAGGCATGCACACAAATATAACAGCAAGCGCTGACAATGACTAAATAGGGCAGCCCGCTGCACCCAGAAGCCATGCCCAAATGCCCTATCAGATCTTATCAGCTACACCTGTTCCTCAGCTATGTCTTGGTATGTGGCCCCGTTGTGTGAAACCTGTCATGCAAAACAGATAAAGCGGAATCAGGGACCAGTTGTGTCACGAGTGCGGGAAGCATGACGGCTACTGTACAACTGTAGATGTGTGTGTGTGTGCATTTCACATGGCAGTCCTATTCCCAGTCTTCTACCCAGTCCCATTCCCAGTCCTCTTCCCAGTCCAATTCCCAGTCCTCTTCCCTCACCAGATGGCGGCTTTGAGGATGTCTTTTACCAGGCCGGAAGGAGGCAAGACAGTGCTGTGTTAGGGGTTCAAAGGAGACACACGTACAGGCACCGTCAGGACTTAGCCCAGGGACAAAGGAGCTGACAGTCAGACCCTCTTCCCTTGTCTTCTCACACAGCACAAGGCCCTCTAGTGTCCCCGCCAGCACCCCACCGTGACTGAAGGGGGAGATGTGAGACATTGTGGACTACATAAAAGCACAATCATTATCCATTACAACTATGGGATACACACACAAGTTACAACCCAGTTACCACGGCAACCTTTTAAATGGAATACAAGAGGTAGTCCCATTGACCAGATCAAAGAAAAGCCATAGAACATACACAGGTGATAGGTATTTTGTCTCCTGTTGCTGTGTTATACTATAATTGATAAAATAAAATTATGCAAAGTAGGCACATTCTGCAACCAATTAGGCATGCCCTCCTATCAGACACTGCTCCCCTCTCCTGTAGTGTAGGGCTGCAGCAACAACAGGGGCTTTAGGGTTTCTACTCCCGATTGGCTTTTGTGCTATCCCTCCATCACATGAATAAAGGAAAGCCTAGGAAACGGTTGCCATGGTAAGTCATGTGATCAATCATACTGGACAAAGGAAATCCAGAGCTTTGTGATGCGGTATTAATTACTTCCTGCCACTTTGTGCAGTGAATATAAAGGACCGCCAGCAACTCCATTGGTCCCCACAACTATCAAATGAAGTACCAACCACTCCCAATGTTAAGCAAGTGACTGCACTTGACTGTATCTGAGCTCACAACCCTGGCACAGTGGCATCATCATTACAGGACAGGGTCACATGACTAGCTAGCCACACCTCTTCCAGGAAGTGGCAGAAGGCATATTACTACAACCTGCAGTAGTGTTCATGTTTGTACTGTGTGGAGCCTCCTCCAGTGATACCACATACCACTCCTGCAGCAGTTCACTCTAAAGCCACACTGGCTAAAAGTGTGTAATTTCGTTTCTTTTGTACATAACGCTAACTTACTAGAGCTCCGATTCAAGACGCCTCAGATGGTGGGGATGGTAATCAATTTCTGGTGATCTGATTGGACACACTTGGAATGATGTCACCACCCCAGGAATTATAACTCAGTTTACCAGACCCAACCATTGTTTGTGGACAGTGGCTAGTTTAGTGAAAGCGTGAAACAACACAGTCAGCCTACCACATACTGTAGCTCTAATGAGAACATGTAATACACCACCCTGGTGTGTCAACCGCACTACCATGGCAACTGGGAACAAGTGATTCACACACCCATTTTTGGGCTGGAGTAATAAAGATAGGCCTCAACATTCCACATGAAAGACAAGGCTCACTCTAAATGAGCAGGTGACAACAGTCAGAGCTGCACGCTATCTTCTTGGCGGTAATCACACTCGGCAAACATGACAGCTATGACAACGTTATGGTCATGTTTCACAGGCCACACCTTGTGGTATGAAACATGAACGTGTGCCGTGAGAATGCTGCAGTGACATTGGATGCCATAGCTACAGTCACAATGATGGCGGAGGTGATGTTTGATGTAACACAGACATTAATGTCATTTAAGTTGACTATAAACGTATGCATGTGTGCCAGAGGGGATACCTGTGGAAGTCATGTGACCACTGAACAGAAGAATGTGATTAAAGTCATGTGACCATTGGAACGAGAAAGAGATTGATGTCATGTGACCACTGGACAGAAGAATGTGATTGAAGTCATGTGACCACTGGAACGAGAAAGTGATTGATGTCATGTGACCACTGGACCTACGTAGAAAGCTTACAGGAATCCTATGGACCGGTTCCTTGGAGCAAAGGCTAGTGACGTCACAGGGCAGGGTCTCTCCAGCTTCAGTGTGTGAAGGTGCTCGGCAGTGTTTCGCATGTCAAAGCTCATTATCATCCCATTCTGCAGCCCAGCATAGAGGAGGAATGGGTCATCGCTGTCCCACACACAGGACCATGCCGGGCCAGGCAGGTTGTAGCTGGGGGGGGGGGGGGGGGGGGGGGGGGGATAAGGCAGAAATGACTTACCTCCTCACTTATCTCATGCCTCTCTCATCTTTTCCTTCAGTATTAATGCTCTTCGCAATCCCTATCATTCTTACTTCTCCAGTAGCCCTACTTCCCTGCCATTCCCCCCTCACTCACAAACTTTGCCTCACTCCTATCTCCCACTTCCCTCACTCTCTCATTCCTTCCTTCGCCCCCCCCCCCCCCCCACCCCTCCCCTCCCTCTCCACCCCTCCACTCCCTCTCCCACCCCTCTCCTCCCTCTTCACCCCTCCCCTCCCTCTCCACCCTTCTCCTCCCTCTCCCACCCCTCCCCTCCCTCTTCACCCATCCACTCCCTCTCCACCCCTCCCCTCACCTCTTCACCCCTCCTCCCTCTCCACCCCTCTCCTCCCTCTCCACCCCTCCCCTCCCTCTTCACCCCTCCCCTCCCTCTCCACCCCTCTCCTCCCTCTCCACCCCTCTCCTCCCTCTTCACCCCTCCCCTCCCTCTTCACCCCTCCCCTCCCTCTTCACCCCTCCCCTCCCTCTTCACCCCTCCCCTCCCTCTTCACCCCTCCCCTTCCTCTCCACCCCTCTCCTCCCTCTTCACCCCTCCCCTTCCTCTCCACCCCTCTCCTCCCTCTCCACCCCTCCCCTCCCTCTTCACCCCTCCCCTCACCTCTCCACCCCTCCCCTCCCTCTCCCATTCCACCCCTCTCTCTCCCACCCCTCCTCTCCCTCTCCACCCCTCCCCTCACCTCTCCACCCCTCCCCTCACCTCTCCACCCCTCACCTCTGCACCACAGTGTTGCTGACCATACTGGTTAGTTTTAAGGTCTTGTCCATGGATGCTGACAGCACCAGTCCATCTCCCTCAGGGCCAAACACCACGTCCCTCAGCACACCTTGGTGGATGCTGACAAACTCACTGGATCGCAGCTCCAATCCACTCACCTTCAGTAGACCGAACCCTGGCAGGAGCTGATTGGACGATGGCTTTGAGACCACTAACATGGCCGCTGAAGAGTCGAATGCAGTGACCCTGGCCTCCCCTTGCTACAGAACAAAGATGACACAAGTGGATACTCACACAGACAATAAAGACAGAGAAGTTCAACAGTCTGAGTATGAATTTCTACAACGGCAACCATGTCTATCTGCTACAGTACTGTAGCCACTAATGGTAACCAATGGTATGGATTACTGTATATACAGACAGTTACTTAACTGTCTCTTGTAGACTGTCAGGTCATTAAGTAACAAGGTCTCATAGAGACCATACCCCGTGTGTGTGGAGACTGTGTAGACCTAGCTATATAAAATTATCATTTATATCTCTATCTGTATACGATGTGGGCCGTTCGCAAACTCTTTCCGCATAATTATGGCCGCTGACTGTCTAGTCTGGCTTGCTAGACTGTCCAGTAAGCATCCAGAGGCACGGAAGGGATGGACCGTCCGCAAAAGACTAGGAAGTGCCGTTTTAATAGCTTTTGCGTGGTTTTTGCAGTCATCGATCGTATACAGGCTGTTTTTCGTGAAACCTATCTTTCAGGAGCTACACGAGCCTTGAAAGTGCCTTAATCGTGCAAACGGCCCAAAAAGTGCGTGACAGACAAACTGACCCACAAACTGACCCACAACCTTAAGTAATGAGTCCAGTGTGACTCACACTCTAAGAATGTCATGTGACGCTCATGTGACTACAGTGGTAGACACTATGGCTGTTCCAACTCACTGTTGTAATAGGAAGGCTCTTCATCCCAACATAGCGACCGTCCCCTCCTCCTGACTCCGCCCCTCCCAGTGCAGCAGCCCCCCTCTCCAGGAGTGATGGCCCTGGCTGCTCTGAGGATGAAGAGGAGTGTGGAAGGAGCTTCTGTCTGTACAGACACATACAGACATACGTACAGACAGATACAAGAGATGGAGTGGGAGGGGGGGAGGGGAGGGGAGGGGAGGGGAGGGGAGGGGAAGGAGGGGAGGGGAAGAGAGAGGAGGAGGAAGGAGCCATTGGTGCAGACACACACACACACACACACACATTGTATCAGTTTCAATTACTGCACAGTCACACTTACTACAGTCACATGGATCGATCCCTAGTCTCGCGTAGCCAGACTGCTTTCCGGAAAGCAGTCTGGCTATGTGAGACTAACCCTAAGTAACAATACACCCTAGATATAACATGCAAAGTCTAACGTTTGTGGGGCTTAATTTTGTGAATTTTGCAAACCAGTTAGCATTAGTAAAAACGTTTTGCAAAGGTTTAGTGCTCTACACATCCAGGATGTACACTGCATATCAGACGTCTATTTAGGAATGTGCCTGATTAAAATGGCTACTCCTAACTTAATGTATTAGCACACCTCAACAAAAGTGGCCAAACGGCAGCGGTGAAGACAATTGAAGGACATGAATAGGCTTCTTTCAACGTGTTGAAGACAACAGCGTAACCAAAACCAGCCTGTAGTGCACGGAAGAGTAAAGCACCAACAGCTGCTGTCGCCCCATTTGTTCTTTTCATATTATTCTCTTCCTCCTTCCCACTGAATTGTTGCGTGCTCCTAGCACACGGCACCGAACACCCATGGCCCCCAACTTCTAGGAGTGCGTACATGCATACATGAAGGATTAGGATCTGAGCGCCAGTGGCAATCCGGTAAGCACAGCTCTGGAACCAGTGCAAAGTTTATCCTCAATGTATTAGCATACCCCAGTGCTGCCATTTTGTTGAGAATTTCTGCGCATAAACTTAGTACATAAACTATAGTACAGTGAAAGCTAGAAATGCAGGAAGTGTACAAACTAGTATAATATAATTTCTTTAATATTAAAAGGATTTAGAAATGACCAGCATAAAAAGTATAGAAACAAGCTACTCAGCACTATGGTACACTTCATTTCTGTGGAGGTGACTCGCCATTCCCAATTTCCTCATACATGGGACTAGCTAGTTAATCATACACATTTGGGTCTATGTACAAGGAAATAATCAAATTGGGAATGTCGAGTCACCTCCACAGAAATGAAGTACATCATACATAGTCCTGAACAGTCTGACGTAGCTTAGGCCCACTTCCAGCCATTTTATATTGCGCAATATAAAATGGCTGGAAGTGGGTCTGGGCTACATCCAGAGGAGGTTGGCCATGATTGTGATTGTGCAACCCATTTATGACGTCACCGCGTAAGAATAATACTTCGCAGTATGTTGCACAATGGCTGCAAGCGACCAGGAAAGGATTAAGTTGGCAGTTTCTTACGTGTCATCCCTGCAGAAGGGGTGACCAGTTTTGCACACCTTCCCCGTGCTTTCTGCTATCTTCACTTGCATGTGAAGAAGCTCCCTTTTTCTCCACCGTCTACCGCCTCAGTGACATAGGAGTAGGGGAGGGGTAGAATCAATTTTAGATTCTGCTTCAGCAGTGCTTTCAAATGGTGTGCAATGTATGCGGATTTCCGTGAAGTTCACTCTGCATTCCTAATTTCCTTGTGGATGCATGGACCCAAATGGCTAGCTAATTAGTCCCATGTAGCTGCAAGGAAATTAGGAATGCAGAGTGAACTTCACGGAAATGTGGTTCATCATGGTGTTGAGGTACTGTTGCTTGTTTCTATGCTTTTTCTACTGGCCATTCCTAAATCCCTTTTAATTCTAAAGGAATTTTTGTACACTAGTTACAGTGTGTATGTGTATAAATTCGCTACGCGCGTGCTTCCTGGCCACCGTCACGTGATATGTGGCCACCCTCCTCTGGGCTATGTCAGGCTAAGTGCTGAGTAGCTTGTTTCTATACTTTTACACTGGCAGGAGTGCAAAATGATTCACATTATGCGCTCCTGATGCTGGCCATTTCTAAATCCTTTTGATATTAAAGGAAATATTAATAACCATGTGATCAATTGCAAATTAATAAAACACAAATTACCCATCCAATGGCCATTCACAAAAGATTTGTCCCATAAAATTACAGCTTACATGGCCGCTGCTTTCATACTGGTTAGGCAGCACGACATAGTCTCATCCACCAGCCCCTATTTCCTCTATTGTGCAATGGCGGCTGGCGCATGAGACAAAGCATGACAGTCACATCAGAAACAGTCTGCCACAAAACGTAGTCTGGCTCTGCTAGACCATTCCAATTGCATGCCTTCTCCCCCATGGAAGGGGGTTATGATGTATTGAGGGCCTGCCATTCCTCACTCCTGGACTGCATCTGGAGTGGTCTAGCTGACTAGACTAGTCATAACTAACTCACTCTGCAACACCTGCTACCAACCTTGCCTCGAGGTCGGCCACACGTTGCTGCAGTCGCTCACACTCCGCCCTAGTCAGCTGAAACTGGATGATGGCTTGTGCTTCAGACTTCTGGGCCATAATACGTGCAGCCTTCTCCCTCTCCAGCTCCTGCAGGCAGGGCAGAAAGAAGTATAAAGGAATAAAGGGCTCTTGCTAACATGGTGGGAATGAAGCAAGTGGCAAAGGTGGGATTGAGGACAGGATAACAGATGCTGCCAGGATTGGCACCAGTACTATCAGGTCCTTGGTAAACATCAAACAACCAAGAAAATGCTGCTGGGGTAGGGCTTCCCCTCCTTTCTTGGGTTGCAGTTGGTTGGTTCATCTGGGATCCATTGCCTGTTCCTTCTGTCTCACTGTAACCTCTGCTATGTGGCAGAGAGCTAGGTCAGACTCTCACGTCAGTGGGTTTCAATGCTACACAACAGATTTCTTGGTTGCTATAACAAAGCCTCTCCCTCCCTCCATCCACACCTCCCCCCTCCCTTCACCCACACCCCTCCCCCTCTCCTCACCTACTACACCTCCCCCCACTACTAACCTGCAGTGCCCTGTCCCTCTCTGTTGTGTCTACCACAGTAATGGTCTTGGCGTAGATCATCCTGATGTCGGCACGCTTGGCCTTGCTGTTGCACTGTGGACACTTGTTGCCCTGTCCGTGGAGCCACTTGTCGATGCAGGTGAAGCCAAAGAGATGACCACACTTCAGAGATGACAAGCGATGCACACCAGAATTGGTCCATGGCTCCAGGCAGATGGAGCACGTCTGACCCTGTCCATGTGATAGCAAATAGCATACATGTACTTCATGCATGCAAGGCATCAGGCAGTGATGGACTACGCTGCAATGCGACTACTACTGGTTTAGCTCACGTCATCGGTGGATGTGTTCAGTTTGCTGTGCTCATCCTGTGCAGCTGAGCCTCGAACAGTTAAACTGTCTCTTTTCTTCCTTTTCGCGGCTGGCTCTTGGAAGTCCTCACTGTTGGCGTCCTCATCTTCTTCCACAAATGGTGCCTGAGGATCACTGACGCGTTCGCGTCCATGGCCCTGGGGGTCTTGCACCAGAGGGTCTGCTGTATTTCTCCCTCCCCGAGTGTCACCTTCTTCCTCCTCCTCGCTGTCCAGTACGGTAGTGGCGCTGCTGCCGCTCCCATGAGGGCTGCCAATGGATTCTGTGGCACTCTCTTCCTCTTCGAATTCACTGTGGCGTTCCTCGACTGCGTATACTATTTCTTCCGCGTCCATCTCGTGGTACAATCGTATTGGCATAACGGTACACTATCGGGGGGCAAGTTCATTTAATCGCACTAGCTGTTCTTGACCAGGACGCTGGACCCATTCCCGCTCATCATTTGATTTATGTAGCCCGCCATTTTTGTAATGAATCTTATTACATGTACAGCAGTCAGGATTGGTCAAGAGCATGCAATGGAGGGTCTAGCTGGCTAGGCTAATCCGCACTATAATATTGTATCTCCCATCATTCTCAGTCTTTAGCATCTCCAATTCCATCAGCGTTGATTGCAAACATGGCCTCTGCCTCTGGAAGGCAGGGTGAGTCATAGATCTTGCAAATACGGGTCTCTCCTCTTCCCTTGCGGAGGTATAACCTGCAACATAAGCAAGAATGGCAAGACAGCAGGTGACAGAGAGGAAGCTGATCACAGAGTGGTGGATAGTCTTGTGCACCATACACTCCTGCAGTTTTGCAGTTTGAGAGGAACGTGGAACATCCGGCATGTCAGACTAGATGGTACTATACGTACAATGACACTGCATAATGTCAATTTTCCCCACCTTTGTCACCATTATACTGTAGAGAGGGTCTTGTAGCGCAAATCCAACAATACACACAATTATGCAATACACCTGTGTTTGTTTGTTCATGCCTGTCCACTCTACCTTGTGGTAGATGCATGTGCCATGATGTTTCCTCCAATGGGTTTCTTTGGGTCGGCTGCAAACATGGAGGCACCGTCCACTTGCGCAACCACCTGGTTAGTGATCACCACGGCAACACCAAACTACACAGGGACAGACATGTGTAAACTCCGCAGTATCTCACAGAGCACATCAAGATCATCTAAATACAGTACATACCACAAAAGAATGCTGCAAGAATGGGTTAATATGCGTCACACTACGTATCTTCTATAGGGAATAGCATCCAGAAACACCTCCCATACTCTATACTTCAACCTTTAGTACTAAAGGTTGAAATACAGTACCATATATGTAGCATACTTCGGGTACTTTAGGCTAGCGTGATCTTGATGCACTGCTGGTACCTGTGGTAGCCTGGTATGCTCATAAATTACATGCACACCTAGTGTAAGTGTTTCTTCTTGTATGTGAGAGGCTTGCAATGATTCTATCTCTTCAGCTGTTTATTGAGTCTGTGTCAGACTTACTTCATCAGCAATCCTGAGAAGGGTCCGTAGGAAGCGGGCTAAATGCATTTGTCTTGCACTCAGCTCTCCTCTCCCTGAGTAGTCTGTGCGGTAGAGTGCTGTGGCACTGTCAACTACCAGGAGTGCGTAGCGGGACTCTGACATCATGGCCGAGGCCTGGAGGAGGAGCTGGCTCTGGTGGTCTGTGTTGTAGGCCCTTGCATATGCCACATTGTCCAGCACATCAGCACCCGACAGACCAAACCTGCAGAGCAAAGACAGCACTTCTACGTGCAGGGCTATAGGAAAATACATTATGGTATCATTAGATGTCCTACTAACACCCTTTCTCAGATTCCAAACAACATAAAGAGTGGCAAGTCATGCAGTCAGCCATTGAAGGCAACCACTTGAAGGTGCAAGAGCACTAGCAAGTGTTGTTTGCCACCTTGCCAATCTCTGCCTTCCAGCTGCAGTCAAGGTACTGCCTGTGGACATTGGTAACCTCTCTGTTAACATCAATTACTACTTCAACATGAGTGCAAAAAGCAAAGAAGAGATAATGGATTTCCAAGAGTTTGTTGGCATTGAGCCTTTTTAAGGTCATCAAGCACTGCCAAACATGCTGGGCTAGTTTAGAGAAAGTGGGGAATAGAGTTCTCTACCAGTGGCATGCTCTTAATGCATAGTTGACAAAGAGGCTGAGGGGGCTACATCTGCAAGAGTGTTGAGTAGATGAGCACCTGAAGGATCCACGGTGCAAAATGGTGCTTACTTCTTTTTGCAGTTCGCACTGTCTGCAAGTTTAAAGCCACATTCCAACTAGATCTGCCCATGCTGCCTGCCCTAAAGTCTGAAGTAAAACATCTACTGTCTTCTGCTTGGGTGATTCATTACAGCTGAAGCTATCACTGAATGTGGCCTTAATCTTGGCAAAACAGTAAATAATTAACTAATTAATGAGCAATTAATAGTGTGTAGTCATTTAACATCTATCTGGATATGGTGGTCAGAGAAGCATGAGTCAGTTTTCAAGGAGTGACATTGAACACATGCAAGGTGCAGGTATTGTTGTTCACAGATGACAGTTTTGATTGCAGAGAACGAGGAGGACCTCAAATACAACATCACAGCACTCCAAGAAGCAGTAAGAGAACAGAAGCTAGGAATCAACCAGGGAAAGACAAACTCCTTAGTGATAAGCAGGGAGCCCATTGAGGTTGAAGAGCACAGTGTGAAGAGCATGAAAGAGGTAATGCACCTAGGAGTAACGTTTAGTATGGATGGAAGGATGGAAAGAGAACTGGATAGAGGACTTGGTATTACAATGAGTGCTACAGGAGCAATGCAGAGGATTGTATTTGGGAGCAGAGAGTTGAGAAAGAAAGTGAAGGTGGAAGTGTACAATGCAATGGTAGCCAATGACGATGTATGTATGGTCATAAATCTTGGGCGTTGAGAGAGAGGAAAAAACCATGCTGCAAGCAACAGAAATGAATGTGTTAAGATAGTAAGAGTGACTAGGATAGACTGTATTAGGCATGAGGAGATTAGGTGTAGAATATAACAGAGAGCAATAGTGGAGGTTGCGAAGGAGAGAAGAGAGAATTGGCAGGTTAAAGTAATGGAGAAGTGTGGAAGTCTAACTGAACAAGTATTTTGAACTTACAAAACTTGTGGGTTGCCTGCAACCCTAAAACTCAAAATACTTGCTAGCTACTTCCTTGTGTAAACTGTGAATGTTCAGTAGTTCAGATATGTAGTTGGGGATGCAGTGATGCTGATGGCCTCAAAGACAGTACTCTCTTGATTCTTCTTTGGACAATCGAGCACACCATGAACACTTGTCAAATTCAATGCAACGTTTCGCCCATCACGGGCTTCGTCAGGCATACAAAACTTGAGAGTTTTGTTCATGGTGTGCTCGATTGTCCAAAGAAGAATCAAGCTATTACCTACCCAGCATGCCTAATAACTTCCACGATAGTACTCTCTTATTGCAAGTCTAGTTTGCAAAACTTTCAAAGTATACCACTGACATTGTAAATCAGTTAACTTTTATCTACTTTGATCTATTGTCATTACAGTGCCACAGTAATAAAATCATCAATAAAACATGCACATTATATGCTTAAATTGTGAAGTTCGGTTATAGTGAATTTTTTTTTAATGTGGTGTAGTAGCTACTGATAAATTTCTAAAATTATAACATGAATAATAAAGTAATGGTCATGCTTCACTGTTGGCTAGTTAGCTAGTTAAAAAAGGAAGTCCTGACCAGGCAGCTGGTCAGGACTAGTGAATTTCTCTTTTAAGAAATTTTCAGCTTCCCCCAGAGATTCATTAAGAGGCTCCACTGTACATCAAACTACAGGATGATGAGATGTTAACATTGTCTTACACTGGGTCATAAAGCTGGATTTACTGCATGGCAGTCCAAGGACTCCGATCCATGTACCACCCTGCAGCTGTGCAACCGGTTGTCACCTGCTGTTTGAAGCAACGATTGTTGCGCAAGTGCTTCCGGGATTTGCGCAAGACTATCCGCGGGGATTGTTCCGGATCGAGATGGAGAAGCAGAAAGACGACGACCGTGATGAATCGCCTCCCAGCTCTTCCACGGCGCCTGACTCTGGATACGTGAGTTCGAAGCCATCGACAAGGACACATCAAAAATTAACGGTAGAAACTCCGCCAGGGAAGCTTACAGTGTCGCTAACTCCGAGACGACTTTTCCCTGCCTCAATTTCCAAGTCTGTCTCTCCGCCCGCAACTACGTATGAAGACGCACCCGATCCCAAGAGGCCAATGGGAAGGCAGGAAGTGCGAGACTGCGATTTACTCGAGGCGATTGATTTTTGGATGGACCACAATTCAAAGTCGTTGACACTGCAGAGCGGGCCACAGCTGCTCGTAGCCCAAGGGGCGCTCCCTAAAGGGTGTGTACTCCCTGTCAAGGTGGGACACATTCTCTTCGGACCTTTTGCTCTTCCTGAAGGGTACCAAATAGGCAGTGCAGCGATATTCATAGATTTGGACAACACCAAGCTACAGAAACCCTTGGGGATTACTATTCCTCACTGGTATGGCGGCAATTTCTCTGATCACACGAAGGATGATCTGACATTCATGAAGGCCCCTCACCAGCTTGCACCTGATGGAAGATATCACTTTCGTGCCATTGAAGGAGGTGATTTTACAACATCCTCAGATCACGGCTCTATTAACATTCAGAAGCACATGTGCATCATATGCATTGCCTTCAAAGCAGGTAGTAAGACTGCTTTCTATGCACAAATGTTTGACAAGAGGGATGACGGCGAATCAGCTGGGCACACTTATAATATTGCGATATGCTATGCTGTGCCTGAATGGCTTGAAGTTCTGAAAAAATACTATGTTGATCAAAGAAGGTACTGTGAGAGTGGTCACAAGGTAGAGCGCTTCCAAATGGCGGATGAGTGCATTGAGATGAATGTGGAAGAAGAGTCTGGAAACGGGTGGTGGCTGACATGCGATGGGAGCAACAGAATCAATAAAAGTGAATTTGTTCTTGACAGGTTTACAGACAAAGATGAATTAAAAGCAGAAGTCAACCTTGGCATATACCCACCCAACTTTGAATATCATGTTACTTATAGCAGCAGCACTCCTAGTGCTGTTGATCAGCAGAGCAGACGTCCTGTGTGCCTCACACTCCACGGGAGCAATAAAGGAAAGATCACCTTTCGAGTTGAAGTTCTAGAGACCTTGACAACCAGGGACCTCCCTGCCCTAGATGCAAGTGTGGATGCAAAGGGTACTGGTGTAGCCTCAAGCAACAACAGTATTGTGGTCTCTGATAACAGGCTGGAGGAGAAGCCGTCAAATAAGGAATGCCTCAGACTTTTTGTTAATGAGCTGGAAGCTCACTGGAAGCAACTTGGCACCGGCCTAGGGCTGGCAGAAGATGGGGTCCTTGATGCCATTGATAGAGACAATGCCAGTTGTACTGACAAGTGCATGGACGTGATTAAGAAATGGCTTGAAGGCAGAGGAACGGTGAGGTGCACGTGGTCTGGGATTCTTGAAGTCATTGCTAAACACTGCCAAAGAAGAGAGCTAGCGAACAGAATTCAGCAGAAACTTGTGGAGGAACCTTAACACTGTACTGTTACTAGTATAATGTAGTATGTAGCTACTGTATATAATATGTGCACAGTGCACACTGTGTCAACACAGTGACTACTCCTGTACACATTAAGGGTGTCTTCACTTGTTTGCGCACATTTGCCGGTGCATAGTGTGAATGTGGACTAGGCACATCATGCATACATACATTGTGTGTAATGTTAAGATGTGTGCGTGTGTGTTGCGTCTTACCGCTCAGCAACAGCAAGAAGTCGCTCAGGCCTGAATGTCCCTTCTGTGTCAATGTAGAGACACTTTCCCTCACCACCTCCATTGTCTATTGGCAGCTGCATTGGTAAGGAAGTGGAGGACTAATGCAATGTCTACATACCCTTTACTGTGGTAGGTGTTACAGGGCAATTTTGAAGCATTTTGCAAGAAAATGCGGAGCTGGAAGTGTATCTTAGCATGAATCCCAGTCATACTTCAGTGCAACCACCACAAAATTAGACCTCAACTGAACACAAATACACCATTTGGGGTATATACACAGGTGAGCAACTGTGAGATCAGTCTAGCATGCTAGACCCTCCTACTGCTCAGCCCACAGGCCGAGGAGGGTCTAACATACTAGACTACTGTAAGCAGTTGGAGTGTACATCCTCTCCACTAACAAATATAGGCTAACGCATACACAGTTCAATGATACAGTTGATAGAACTATAGTTCTATTATGAGTGTGTATGTAGCAGTGGTAGTAGTTCACAAGCTACTGTGTTACATCAAATAAGCTAGGTAGTGGCGGAGGCAGCAAGATAAGCCTCCTACTGCTCAGCCCACAGGTCGAGGAGATAAGCCTTACCTGACACGTCACCGCTAATGTGTGACAGAGCTGTGTCTTCCCTGTGCGAAATTCACCAAATATCTCTGTAATGGATCCAGTCTCAACACCTCCTGCAGAAGAGTCAGTGCATTACCCAACAGAAGAGGAAGACAGTGAAACTTGATTCTAGTGACCGCTGTAACTAATGCATTGTAAGAAACACTGCATTCATTTCAGTCAAACTTGCCGTTTAACAGTTTATCTAGCTCTTTGGAGCCAGTGGTGACTTGAATGATCTCTGTGCGCCTCAGATGGAACTCTGAGGCAGTGGTGAAACCCATTGGGACAAGCTTGGCAGCTTCATTAAGAATCTTGTCAGCTTTCGCTTCGCTGACGCCCTGCAGAATGGTATGGTGTGTGAGGCGTACGATGAAAGATGGAAGGGGAGGAGGAGGAGAGGGGGGGTGAATGCTATATACAGTCAAGATTACATTATATGTTTACCATTTAGAAAGATGTCGTTACTAATACGTGGTTACACATATTCTCTTGCCACAGTATTTCGGTCTACGACCTATACCACAGTCAACCAGGTTCGACATGTCCTAAAGGTGTCCTAAAAGAAGAGATGAATCCACTAACGCACCTTAATCGCTAGTAGTGCTTTCTTCGGTGCATACGCTACAGCCTCTACAGTGAAGTACCCCGCGTCTTGTAGTTTCTTGACATCGTTGGCACTGATGCCTTGTCCTTCTAAACGAGTCACTTGAACCGGTCCCACCTGTTCATCGGCAACTTCATCAGATTGGTGTTCCTGCTGGTGCTGTGGGGGAGCCATTTGCATAGCCATCCCTCACAAAGAACCACTGTTATTTCTTCTCCGGTTGCCCCGTCCGGATACAATTATGGACCCTCCCGCCGTTTACCACGTGAGACAAGGACCAATCAAATGTTACCTTATTACGCAATGTCCTAGTAAAATGTCTGCTCCGAAGGTGATCTCGGAGACTGTTGCTAGGCTACTTGCTCTCAGTAGGCCTAGGTACGTGCATGGCGTATGGAGAAGTCCAGCAATAGGAAAAATGGAGCTGGCTAGGATTCGGAAGAGGCTAATAGCCGAAGGAGAATTTTGGCCTCGCAAACCACTTCGAGATAGGTCAAAGGATAAACCGTTCAAGTTGTCTAAATGGGAGAGGGAGCGCCCTGCCAGGTAAAGGCACTGTAAGAGAGCCCTTCCATTTATATGTATTATATGCAGTGTTACTGTTTAGTGTGTGTTATATGTTGTTCTTTGTTCCCAGTGTCACGGGATGAGAAAAGGAATTGCATGATTGCTGTGTGTGTGTGTGTGTGTGTGTGTGTGTGTGTGTGCGTGCTTGTACCATTCAATAATATCCTAGGAGACCACTTAGTCCAGAGATGCAGGGAGTCCAGTTTCTATCTGTATTCTGTAGGTTAGCTATGATTGAGGAGAACATGCGCAATATGCCTCAGATGATTGCAGATCACCGGAAAAAGGTGAGAGAGTTACGAGAGCAAGCAAGAAAGAAGAAGACTAAATCGGAGGAAGAAATATACCTGCTGGCTACAGGACAGAAGAAGGTTGAGGGGCCACAATGGCAGGTGTTTAAAGACTCCAGACGATAGCATAACACCTTGCTATACTTTCTGAGCACATTGTACTGCATGTTTATACCACCCAATATCGCATTAAAACTCAAGCATTAATATGTGGAACCATTATGTCCGTTGCAGTTATCTGCATATATAAATTATATGATTCCACATGTATGTCCCAGTATGAATTATTTCCAAAGTTCATGAATACACAAAGTTTCATGCATGAGTGCCCCATGGGCAGTCAGCTGGGCAAAAACATCCCAAAGTGACAGCATAAATGAGGCAGGTATGTGCGTGTGTGTGTATGCATGTGTCTCTAAAACAGGTCCATGTCACTGTCCTCCCCTTCCTCCAAGTTGGAGCAGTAGTGGTCGGAGCTACCCTCCTCAGAATCTTGGTCCCTAGCTGCATCAAGCTGTGCAGCTACCTTGCCCTGAGAGGCTGCAAGGGTTGCTATTTGCTTGCTCCATTTCATGGACTGCTTTGGGTGTACAACTGCAGCCTGAGGGAACAGAGTCAGAGGACATGATAGAACAGCGAGGATCGCACAATGCTATCAACCACAACATTCGCATGTCCGGTTGCATACACACATACGTAACACACCTTAGCTTTGGCTCTCCTACCCGGTGCTCCATGTCTCTTTTGTGCCTTTTGCAGTTGGTACACCTTCCTATCTGCCTCCATCCTACAGTGACATATGTAAGTGACAAACATACACAACTGGACAAGTGAAGAGCAAACAGCTAACTTTGAAGAATTCAAACACACATCAACATGTTGTTTGATTGGTGTACCAAAGTGTTGCCCCCCCCCCCCCCCTTCACACACACACACAACAGTGGGTGCTATTGTGTGTATGGCTTTTAAAAGTATCAAACCAAATCTTCAATGTACACCTCCAGACACCACAAAACACTCGCACTCCCACCCCCACCTTCATCCCTCCCCCACCCCCGCCTCCCTCCCCACTCCCCCCACACACCTGCTGGTCTGTGCTCTGAAGTCCGGTGTGTCCAGCACATCACAGAGAGTGGGAGTGTTCTGTAAGGGAACCTTCATGAGCTTCTTCAAGCTGTTTGCAGGTGTGTGGAGTGGGGTAGTGGAGACCCCGGCGTCCTCCCAGTCCTCCTCACTGTCACTCTGAGCTGCCTGCACACAACACACAGTGAGGGCAGGGCAGTAAGAGAATCAGCACAGCAAACACAGTGACACAGAAGGAGAAAGTAAGAGGTACATAAAAGAAGTGACACTACTACAGAGGATAGTAGGCCAGTGCATGTATGTGGAGTGTGCATATAGCAGCACTGTGATGACACCGCACACACATAATAACAGAGTGTAGTAGATGACTGCTGGCGATCACACCGCAATGAGCTCTAGTACAGGACATCACTATATGCTAGCACGACAAAGCCCTGCCTCTGTACTTTAGTGTGTCTCTGTCCACCATCTAGGTGAAATGACTCCAGTGCACATACAGGAGCATACCATGCAGGTACTTCATACATACAGAGGTAGCACTTGGAGGCTCATTTTCCAAGACTATCTCAGTTGGCACACACACACCCACTATGGTGTGTGTCACTGTTTGTGCAGTGATGTTGAAAAGGAACACTGATTCACAAAGAATGCCCAAAAAATGTGTATGTGTATATGCTATTCACATGTGGTGAGAATAGTTTTACCGCCGTGCTGTGTTCTACTCACTGGCACTCGTATGGTCTTCTCTCTGAATGGTGTCAGGTCCAGGAGGTCATCCGAGTAACCCATTTCTGTCCTCAGGATCAGCTCCTGAAGCTGAGCCTTACGCTTCAGTGTTCCCTTTTTCCCTGTCACTACTACAGGAGTCCAATCTACAAGGAGACACATGCGTAAAGCTGCAACAACAAAAAATGACGGTTCCATTGTCACAGACGTACGTATACCAATCCCTCAAAAACTTCAGAAGTAGTTTGGCACATGTCACAGCTATGTACTCCACTGTAGCTCATGTACAGTGGAAGAGTAGTAGTGTGTGTATGTATTGTTCCTGGTGTACATACAATACATTACGGAACGATCCCCAAGGTTGTGTCAAAGCGTAAATGTTCCCCCGCCAAAATGGTTCCGCCGGGCCAAAAACGGCAGAAAATGGCTGCCGTAATGGTTCCAACGTAGTGACAAAGTACCTTTCGTCTCCCAATATTCGTTGTTGTAGTAGATCTTAAGCGCGCAGCGAAGACATGTCGGCTGAAATCGTCTATTCATTGAACAAAATTGTCCACTCATCGAACGAAATCGCCTATAAATCGAACCAAAGTGCCCATCCAATGAATGAAATTGCCTTTTCATCGAACAAAACATGCTATTCTGGATTGAGAATGCGTCCCAACTTGGGAAATATGTCAGGGTGCAAGTACAAGACGAATCTGACCGTCAATCTGCGCTGGCGCTGGTGATTTAGCAGAGGGGGAACCATTTCAGTTGCTGTTTGGGTTCTGCAGGGGGTCTAATTATGGGGGGCCCAAATTTAGCATGACAGTTGCACTTCTGTTGTAACCAAGTGACTACACGTTACAGTAACAACCTACAACCTACTTACCATTTTTCTTTGTCTTCTTGCCCACTACAGCGGTAGGAAGTGAAGGGACTAGGCCCTGGTAGACCTGCTGGCACTCCTCAGCCGAGTATCCCAGCTGGAGATTCTTCGCTACCACATGCCAGAAGTTAGGCGAGGTTGCTGGCACTTTGCTGACAACCCTAGGGGAGAGGAAAGTGACACCTGTCAGTGAGGTTGAAGCAGGGGTGTTGGAACCATATAACCAGGGTGGACTTGAGCCCCCTTGAATTGACATGAGGGGGGCTCAGCCCCCCTTAGAAAATTAGCTGTACAGCCTATATTTGACTCAATTCTTACAGAGCCTAGACTAACCACTTAGCAGATGCATTTTAGTATCAATGGGTAATGATAAGATTGATTGAACCGGGCAACCCACAGCTTGATCATCGGACCTTGAAGTTGATTCAGCCCCCCTAACTTGAACCATCTTCCTACACTACCGTGAAAGCACGCACCAACCATGAGTGCTGCATACCACCTACCTCAAGAGCAGGTCATGATCCTCTTGGCTCCATGGTCTTGACTCCTCCTCCTCTTCTGTGCTCATGTCTGACTGTGTCAGCTCTTGGGCAGGGAGGGTGAGACTAGTCATGCTACCACTGCCCTGTCTGCTTGAAGAAGAACCACCACCTCTGGAGTGGAGTGGAGGACGTCCTCTCCTCTTTGGTCTACCTTCGGCACTGGGAGCCTGTCCTTTCTGTGAATGCTGTGGCACCTTCCCCTCTACCTCAGTCTGTCTCCCATGGTGGAGGTGTTCCTTCTTTGCAGGAAGAGATTCTTCAGTGCTGAAAGAAGCATCCTCAGATTCGCTGTCTAGGGTGACACTCTCCTTATGCTTACACCGCTGTGGGGTTAAACTCTGCATAGCACCACTCTTTGGTGGTCTCCCTCGTTTTCTTGGCGACATTCCATCTAGCAGTTGGTCATTCAAGGGGATTCCCCGCACTCCTGCCAGAAAATCCCAGTTTATCACGTTTCCACGGTTGGGGGACTTGCGAACCCTGTGGCTCCGCCTACGAGGGTCATTCTTGACGTAGACACCATCCAGAGGGTTGTCACTGGGGAGGCTATCACTGTGGTGTTGCTTCCTTGCTAGGTCTGCAATCTCCACCACAACTTGGTTAATGGCATTATCAAACTGAGTCTGATGGTCCAAACTTGTTTCTTGCTGGTCACTGTCCGTGTGATCTGTTGCTTCCTCAGACTCTGCACTGTTCTCCTCACCACCTTCGTCCGTTGCCAAGTCCTCCGTAGAATTGTCTGTCCTTGCAATACGTTCCCTTTCTTCTCCATTACCCCTGTCCCCTTCATTCTGTCTCCCCTCCTCCCCCTCACATTCTTCATCCATATCACTCCTTTCCTCTTCATCCTCTGCACCCCTGTCTTCCTCCTCTTCCTCCTCTTCTGTGTCACCTGCTGAGGTGCTAGGCGTGGTGTCCCCTAGACTGTAGGTTGTGCTGCCGTGGGGACCAAGTTCATGAACATCACTAAACCGCACACGTCTACCACTGACAGGTGCTCGACTCCGTGATGGGAGATTCCTGCAGCTCTCCTGAGGTGTCTTGCAAAGTGACGACTGCGACTTTCTTGTTAGTTCCTCAAACTGAGCAGAAGTCCTTCGCTTTGCTCTGGCAGGGATGAGTTTGGGCTTAATCTGGTCATCACTATCCTCCTCTTCTGCCAGTTCTTTAGGCTGCAGCCTCGGGTGGCTTCTCTGTCCTTTTGAAAGCACTTTATCCTTCAATCGAGCAGATGTCCTTCGCTCTGGTCTGGCAGGGAGGGGGTCAGATACAATGTGGCCATCGCTATCTTCCTCTTCTGTCAATTCATAAGAGCGCTCTCTTGAACGACCTTTCCTTCTCTTCTTCAAGGGCACCATGCTATCATCCAACCGAGCAGATATCCTTATTTCCGGTTGGGCAGGAAGGGGGTCCCCTTCTGCTAGGTCACGAACAGACCGTCTTGGGCGACCTCTCTTTCTCTTCTGAGCTACCATTTCATCCACATGTGAAACACTTTCATCAGTTTCCATCTTCATTTGATGGTCTCTCTGAGTGCGATTGGGCACCACATTCCTCCCTCCAGCAGAGCTGTGGCTGCTCTGTTGAGTGCTGGAGTCGGTCACGCTCTCCCTCTTTACCTTCTTCTGCTGCAAACGCTCCAAATACATGCTTGTGTCGGAGCCAACTGAGCTATCCAGCTCTTCGAGGCTTCGGATATTCCCGTAAAAGTCATAATCCACCTTCATACCACGTGCCTTTATCACACGACCCCTTGTTGAACGCCTTACAGAAGAGTTGGCTTCTTGCTCACCAGGTCTTTCAGTTGATGGGGTGGCGGCTGTGGTGTCTTGTTTGATGTGGGGCAGAGGTATCTCCTTGGGGGAGGATGCTGTGGACTCCACACTGTGTACGGCAGAGGAGCGTCTCTGCTGCTGATGCTTACCTCTCTCCCTCTTCACAGATACGTCTGCTGATGAAGACGTATTGCCATCATTTTGGGGCTCAGTGCTCAATGGTTTCTTGGCAGCAACACCGTTAGTCTTTCCTGAGGATGACTTTCGCTTCATTGATCGAACACTACATCCAAAAGTAAGGGGACACACATCACAACATAGGACATACAGTGTACGTATAAACAGGTTAGTGGAAGCATTACGATAAACTACACCAGTCCCACACAACACTACACCAGTCCCACATGTAACATTATACCAGGCTTACTTGCGAAAAGACTTGAAGTACTTTTGAAGCAACTGTTCCCAGTCCTCAGGGAAGCCCTTTTTGAACTTCATCACTAAACTGGCATGTGCTCCTGCAAGCAATAGCATGAAAGGAGGGTTGGGCAGACCGATAGGGGAAGGCAGTATAACATACATGTACGTAGATTGTATCTATATTACATGACAGTGTGAGAGGATATGGACACACACACACACACACACACACACACACACACACACACACACACACACACACACACACACACACACACACACACCTCTCTCAATGGTAAGTTGGCTGTTGATTGCTCCATGCAAGACATAGATGGAGCCACTCTTGGTCTTGATCCGATAAGGGCCCTCCCTCTCCACAATAGGACCACTGTGCCAGATGGTGTTGGAGCCATCATCACTGCAGGCACGGGAAATGGAGGAGGAGTGTACAAGTAATGGGGTATGCATACATGTATGTGTAACAATGGGGGTTGATACTACACAGAACCTACAAATAGTGCAATTGAGGCTCTCCCTAGTCCCTACAGCGAACAACATGCACAGTAGAGTTTCACTATATACATGTACACTTACACGTTCTCATACATATTCAGGTTAGAACGTATGTTTATACAGTGCTGTATGTATGTACATGTGTACATGGAATTTTAAGGGCTTTGACACCATTACATCAAAATGTAACATCATACAGTATGGTTTTCCATGCATGGCCCATTGGGTGAGGTCTAACTGCACATTGGATTGGTGAATCCCTCTTGGGCAGGTGGAGAGACATACGTACGTATAGGTGTACATATATGGGGGCTCTCAGACTGGTATATGGTTTGGACTCACATTCTCTCTCCTTCCACAATCACAAATGACCCACAGACGTGGAAGTACCAGTTTTGGAGGTGCTGCTCATTCTACCGGGGAGACAGACAGACACAATAGCACACATGTACTTGTACGCTCACACTACAGTACTCATACAAGCCAGACTGTCAGAGGGTCCACAACCACACACCCCTTCTCAGTGGGTGGACTAGTGTCCACAGAACAGTTGACATACATACATACATACGCACAGTAACTGCTGGAGGATACACCAAACTGTTGTTGAGTACTGCACATATGTACACACAACATCCCAGTGAAATGATAAACACATATCTTAATTATGCAAATTCTGTCTGCATGGGATTACAAACCCACTTTGACTGGGGATTGCTTTTCCGTGCTCTTCTCTGCACCTTGCTGCGAAGAGGATGGAGTCGCACTCTCTTTGGCACTGGCTTTCTTAGGTCTTCCCACTTCTTTAGCTGAGCCGGGCTTGTGATTGTCCTCCTCCTCCTCCTCATCTAAACTCAATGACTTATTGTGCCAATGTCTTTTCTTCCTGGCACGAGTTGAGACGGCAACCTTTTCATCTCCTACTTCACCTGTGAGTGGGGAGTTCTGCATCTCATGGGCGTCCTGGGGTGTTTCCAGAAAAGGGACCACTGGAGCTTCACTGGTGTCATCATCATCATCACCATCAGTTACAATCTCTACTTTCACCTTCCTTGCTTGACTTTTCCTGGGCATGCAGAGTCTGGGAGACTTTCGTCTGTTCCTTACGCTGGTCGGCTTGCTCTTCGTGGTGGTTGACCTGTTCCCTGCAATTGTTAGACTGCTTTCTCCAGGCAATTTCTTCTCTGCAGTTGTTGACTTGTCCCCTGCAGGTGTTGACTTGTCTCCTGTGGTGGTCGACTTGCTCCCTGTGGTGGTCGACTTGTTCCCTGGGGTGGTCGACTTGTTCCCTGGGGTGGTTGACTTGTCCCCTGTGGTGGTTGACTTCTTCCTTGCAGGTGTTGACTTGTTCCCTGCTGCTGTGAACTTGTTCCCCGCTGCCGGCTTGTTAACTGTGGTTGTTGGCTTATTCCGTGTGGTTGTCCGCTTGTTCCCTGTGGCTTTTGGCTTGTTAGTGGCCTTCTTCCTCGTCTGAACAACTTTGCTTGTCCCTTCTACTACCTGCTCTTGCTGAGCAGAGGAAGGCTTTTCCGTACCTTCCACTGACAGCTCAGAAGCAACCTCCTTGGATACTTCCAAAGGCCTAGAATCGGACACAGTATCAGAAGGGATATCGTCAATGTGGTCAAAGTCATCCTGTTCTTCTTCTTCTCCATTCTCCCCTTCGGGGTTGTAGGTGCATCCAGTGTCCTCCTTCTCCAAGCTGTCCCGCTGAATTGGGATCCTGTTCGCTGGTAGGAAACGGTTGGGGTCTTTGAAGACGTTTATCTGGGCCACTTCACTAGAGCAATCACTTTCTGTGTCTGAGTTACTCAACGCACAGGTAGCTACACCGACTGACCGAAAGCCCTGCACTACCACAGGCTGATGGTGCACAGAGGAATGAGTAGGGTGAGCCCTATCGACAGCAGCCGGGGTAGAGACTGTGCTGGATACCTCTGGACTGTGTAGTTGCGGTGAGGCAACATGTAGCGGGCTCACCACCCTCATGTAACCGGTTGGCGAGGGGGCCATAGGGGACGTGCAGTGTCTGCAAGGACTGTGGGTGAAGAGGGCTCTCCGCTGCAGAGGTGACAAGCATTGGGTGGGGGTATTCCCAAAGGAGGCCCTGACTGCTTGATGCTGCTGCTGCACTGCGTGGTGGTGTGCATGCACCTGCTGTGGCTGGTGTGTGTGTGGTTGATTCACCGGATGCATGTGGAGGTGATGTCCCTGAGGAGCATGCTGGGCGATGGCTGGAGCGGGAGACAGCGAATATGTGAAGCCCTGATGCACTATGTGCTGGGGTGGCGGTGGGGAGTACAGGGCGGCGTGTGGGGAGCGATGACCTGAGTGAAATCTGCAGGAGGCAACAGAAAGTAACATCATTAATGCAGATATATTCAGTGTTCTTTCTAGGATTTAGGCCCACAGGGTGCACCCTGGGGGACTGGGCCAAATATTTTACTTGTTTTGACCATAATAAATTATACGTATTATCCAGAATCTATGTATTGACTAAGCTAAGATGGGCTCATAACAAGTACACTTTAGACACAGTTACAAGAGTGGACTGTAATTGTACCAGGTAGGGCACATGCCGGGGCATCAAGGAATGGCAAAGGGCACAGTACTCTTTGGAAAGAGGCGGGATGAACACTGTCATTGTATTCAAAGTAGCCATGTTGTTCCGGTCATTGCCTTAAAGCAAATTCTTTAGCCAAACAGTTACTGTTCACAAAGACATGGGCGGGGTGTGCACCTTGGGATGCGTATCAGTCACTTGCAGACCTGCCACCTTACTACATGTCACAGGCGCGCGAGGACGCGAGTTGGCGGAATTTTATCAACTTGGACACCATTCAAAGTAGCACCGACACTAAACATACAGACAGCCTTTCACACGTCTATTGCTACCATTCCTGCCATAGCGTACTCACCCGTTTCCTTTAGAAATGCAGCACGAACATTGCATCGTCTTCGGTCGCGCTCTATCCGTAAAAATCAAGACACAGATGAATTAATACTGACACCATATTTAGCTAACTGTATAAAATTGTTCAAAGTCACGTGATCTTGAGGCGCACTTATTGGAATATCAATCCACGTTTCAATGATTGCCACGCTAACGCGTACACTGTTCAGGCTTATCCTTTCAAGCTTCAATCAGTCCATGAAAGCAACAGAAGGGCAATGAGTGGACAGATACCCCCGGTAGGAGTCCTTCCTACCGAAGGGGCCCCACCTTTGCTTCCTCCACCCCAGGCGTCGGGTCTCCCCCCTCCACCCAACCCTGCTTTGGCGGCTGCCGGTCCAATTCCCAGGATGCCACCGCCAGGGTTCCAGCCTCCACCTGGGGCCATGGTGCCGCCGAATCCAATGGGAGGTGATTGCGCAGTTTTGAAAGTCGCATTGCTTCTCTAGTTAGCTATGTTTGACCAGAGATTCTGTGCAGCAGCTGCATTGCATGTGGCCCATCCATCTTGGTCTAGCGTAGCCAGACCGCTTTCCCTGGAATGCGGTCTGGCTACGCGAGACTACATCCATCTCTTGGTACAGTACTGAGTTCTGGTTGCATGTAATGACTCATGACTCTGAAATGTACTGACTTGATCAATTGGTGCTCAATTGCTCGTGAATGCTGTTTTAGCACACGTGTGACTAAACAGGAGGCATCCTGTTGTAGAGTGCGATGAAGGCAGTGAATGCATGTCACGATTTCATTACCTGATGTGATGTATTTTGCCGTGTTTCTCTGCAGTCCCTCCGATGGGTATTCCCCCACCGGGCATGGGAGGACCTGTACCAAGACCCATGCCTGGGTTTCCTCCCCGGATTCCCCCGGTAAGTTACCGGTTGGCACAGACCCAACTGCACTGCTGTTGGAATACACACCTTCAACCTATGTGTTGTGGAACAGTCAGTGTTGACAAATGCTGACAGTTACATGTTGATGCACCACCTGACTCAAACTGGTGTTACAGATGTTGTCCTCTTGGTACAGAATACTTTAAGTTGTCGACTAGAGAAGGCTACATGTGGGGGGCAGTGTTCTTCCCGTGTGTGGCAGTGTGGTGTGTGTCCTGTTGTTGCAGTCCTGATAGTGTCTGTTTCTTTCTGTGCAGGGTCCAATTCTGAATGGTCCTCGATGGCAACCTCCCAGGGTGAGTTGCACGCAGTGATGCTGTCCATCTTTGCCCACTTCTTCCTTTACTGATACACTGCATGTCACCGATGGAGCAGTGTATAGTGACTCCTCATCTTCCTCCCATCCCCAGGCTCCTGTTCCTGGTCCCACTTCCTTGCCTGTGATATCGGCAGGACCACTGTTAACGGCACCAGACGGTCAGCCGGGGGATGTGTTTGTGTCCACTGTCTTTGTGGGGAACATCAGTGATCGAGCATCAGATGGACTTGTCAGACAGCTCCTGATGGTGAGTGGATTGGACCCTTATGACCCTTGGTCAGAGCGGGACTGCATAGGGGGTGGGGAATTCCAATGGGAGAGGTGTATGTATGTAGTGGGTAGGGAAACCAAGATGGGACTCAATGACTACTGAGGATCTTTAGTTAGGGGTGATCACCATGACTCCACCTGAGGCACACAATTCACTGGGAACTGAAGATGACTTTGGTGCTACTAGCTGTCATTCCCCCTCAATGGGACTTCGTGTAGATTGTCCTGGGCGTGTAAAGTGATATAGTTCAGTTACATTGTGGAGGAAGCTTGTACAGTCACTTTCAGTGCCATCATCTGTCCCCTGTCCAACTGTATGATGGGGCGATCACTGCACAAGTACACACACACACACACACACACACACACACACACACACACACACACACACACACACACACACACACACACACACACACACACACACACACACACACACACACACACACACACACACACACACACACACACACACAGAGATTGTGGCTTGGTGTTGTAAGCTGGAGTCATGTTCTAACTGTTGTCACCCCTCCACAGAAGTGTGGTAAGATAAACAGCTGGAAGCGTGTACAGGGCACGGCAGGGAAGCTGCAGGCATTTGGTTTCTGTGAGTATGCCAATCCCGAGTCTACACTAAGAGCACTGCGTCTCCTTCACGGCCTGAAGCTGGGCAGCAAGTCTCTCACTGTGAGTGTACCTGGCAGGGAGGGGTGGGGAAGGGAGAGTCTCTGAGGGGTGGTGTTGGGTTGGTAGGCACTGGGTAGTCCAGAGGAAGTGTGTGTGTAGGTGTGCATGTTTGGGTGAATGGCATGTTGTCTGTTGTGTGTTTAGGTCAAGGTTGACTCCAAATCCCGCAAAGATTTGACAAAGTACATCTTTCGGAAGAAGAAAGTAAAGGAAGGCATGTCCAGGGAGGAGGTGAGTGACTGGAGACTTAATGCCAATGGTGTTGATTGCACTTTGTGTATGCAGCCAAGACTGCACACAGGGATGGGTGTGTGTGTGTGTGTGTGTGTGTGTGTGTGTGTTGTGTGGAGTGCCTTACTGCTCACCATCTTGTGTGTGTGTGTGTGGTGTGTGCACTTCTACAGCTGACCTGAAACAGAATGTGACGGAAGCTATGATTTCCATGGCCCGGCAGACCGGAAAGATTGGCCCCGATGTAAGCGGGTAATGAGGTGGGGAACTGGGATGGGAGCAGGAAGGGGGCTGGGGTGTTAGATGTGGGGTGCGGAGAGGGAGGTGGGTGGAGGAAGTAGTGTGGGGTGAAGAGGAGAAGTGTAACTCGAAGCAATACCATAGCGTAGTTATCCTTAGCAATTATCACACCAGGGATGACTGTATGTTGGGTAGCTGTCCTGGTGGGTCCATCCCCTCCTTGTGTCGCTGTAGGAGAACACGACTGACATTGACGAGAATGTGCGTGACAGAGTGTCTGACGAGATCAAGAGATTCCGTGAAAATTACAAGGTGTGTGTGTGTGTGTGTGGGTCTGGTGTGTCTGTGTCACAGTGTGTGTGTGTGTGTGTGTTTGTGTGTGTGTGTGTGTGTGTGTGTGTGCGTGTGTGTGTGTGTCATGTATGCCCAAATATGGGCGGGGTGGTGCAGACTAGATGGTAGCACCATCCCTCTGACACAGCCGGTGACTGTCACTGTAGTAACACTGCTGGTGTGACTGTCACTCGTGGTGTGACCACCTATGATTGTAACAGCACTACTCCAGACTGTCACTTTGAGTTGGCGGTGAAGTAAAAGCTAACAGATTGTTATGTGTACCAGTAGTGGTACTGCCCTACGCAGGCAGGCCTGTAGTCTTGACACACACTGGTAAACAAGCCCATACCAACATACATACATGTATGTCCATATTCCTACTCACTGTATGAATATTGCACTCTAATATAATGTACGTATTGCCCTGTGAATATTGCACCCTGACATGCGTACTGTAGTACCGCCCTGTGAGTACTGTACTGCACTCTGCTACCTTGCTCTGAATTGTGACAGTGTTGGATGATGAATACGTGTACATGCACACTTAGAGCTAGTCACATCGGGTTCAGAGCTTGGTGAGCCAAATCTGTGGCAGTTTAATGCACTGTTCTCTCTGTTCGCTGTGTGTGTGTGTGTGTGTGTGTGTGTGTGTGTGTGTGTGTGTGTGTGTGTGTGTGTGTGTGTGTGTGTGTGTGTGTGTGTGTGTGTGTGTGTGCGCGCACATGCATGTGGGTGTGTGCTTGTGTTTAAGGATGTACTTATCTCAATGTGTGTTTGCAATGAAACTGTGTTCTGTGCATGCTCCTGTATGTGTGTGTGATATGAGTGTGTGTGGTGTTAGATGTATGAGAATTGAGAAGATTGTGTTAGCACGTTGGTGTACATACATATGTGCATGTGTAACCCACAGGCCCTCTCCACAGCCGTGCTCGAATGGAAGAAGGTAGGAGCATGTACATGTACTGTGTAGCTGACCTCATCACATGCGTGAAGGATGGCTAGCAAGGAATACCAGTGGGTCATGGCTGAAACGCTCATCTGTGTATTGCTACCATGCATTGTTACCTGCATGTCTCGGCACAGAACCAACTGCATAGAAACGGGCTGACTTCCTCTTGCTTCTTTAGAAGAGCGAAGACCAGAGAATGAAGGAGATTCAGAAGCAGCAGGAGAAAGATAGGAATGCTGATAAGGGTGACAAGAACAAGGAGAGGGACAGGGACAGAGACAGGGACAGGGACAGGGATAGGGATAGGGACAGGGATAGGGACAGAGGTAGGGACCGTGATCGTGGTGCAAGGTCTAGGAGGAGTAGATCTCACTCTGGTCATAGAAGTCGTTCAAGGTCTCGGGAGCGCAGACGAAGCAGGTGCGACACGTACACACACACACAATGTACATTTAATCCTGCTTTCCATATGGGATGTTGGTGTGTTGTTTCATGTGGTGTGCTGTGGTGTAGGTCACCTGTGAAGAACAGGGAGAAACGAGATAGAGATCGGGAGGAAGAGATGGAGGAGAGAAGGCTGGAGAAGCGGAAGAGGGAGAGGCAGGATGCGTATGAAGAGGTAGGCATCGATATCATGTGTGCGTGTGTGCGTGTGTGTGTGTGTGTGTGTGTGTGCGTGCGTGCGTGTGTGCGTGTGTGCGTGTTCACATGCGCATGTGTGTGTGTGTGTGTGTGTGTGTGCACGTGTGTGTGTGTGTGTGTGTGTGTAACTAGCCAGCATGTCTGCCTCATGCCTCCTGTCAGCGCCTGAGGGACTGGGAGATGAGAGAGAGGAGGAAAGCCAAAGAGAGTCGTCGAAGAGTGGAACGTGAAGAGATGAAGAAGGAAGATATGGTATGTGACCACTGTGCAGTTCTTCCATGTCAAGCAGAGCTCCGTAGGTGTCAGTCTACTGTGAGCTTGTATTGTGTAGTGAGAAGTTTTGCAGATTTGCAAATGGGCAGATTCACTGTACATTTCAATGCATCTAGTTGCACAGTCATTCTTTTGACCTACAGGCATGGACCTGCAGGCGTGGTTGTATACGTGTGTTGTCCATTCTCATAAATGTTCCTTTGCTAGGACAGAACTCTGTTGAGTTTTGCTTCAAAGACACTTGCCCTTACTGCACATGCATGTAATGTAGTGTTCTATACTCCATCTCTGCTGGGTCGGCAGTAATGGTGTACCGCAAGGTGTTATGTGTTAAGGGAGTGGACTTGTGTGTTTGGCTGCAGGAGAAGAACAAGAAGAAGGCTGACCGCATTATGGCAGACTATGACGATGACGAAGATGACTACCGATACTACAAGTAAGCATGTGA
>OZ025887.1:1852305-1952305 GCA_964019415.1 Ianthella basta
TAATTTGTATACACCAAGCCCTATAAGGGCAGTGGGACAACCTTTTTGGAAGGATAGGGCACTCTTGGGGGTTCAAGACACCTCTCTAATGAGGACAGTGCGCTCTGTCCCAGCTACATACACGTGCTTGCAAAAAAGCTATTTACGTATCTCTGAAGTAATGGCACCTCTATCTGATTGGGGCACTTAGGCCGGCTTGCCTGATATAGAGAGGCTTTACTGTATGTATGTGTACACTCATCCAGCCATTTGGACCCCTCCACACGCTGACACACATAATATAGCACACAGTTATGTACATCCTGTCTGATAAATGGATTGTGTCTAGTCTTTGCAGTGGTTTAAAGTTGGTGGCAGTTCTTTTCTGAGTGTCCTTGTGCATGCTACATTGCACTTGTGTCCTCTTCTCTCACTGTAGATCTTGGACGATGAAGGGGAGGTTTTTGTGGTCAAACTGTGGAGACTCCTCATTTACGAAACTGAGGCCAAAGTATTGGGCATTTCTAAAGTAGTTTAGCATTTATGGAACATCACATTTTATTATTTTATTTTCATGCCAAGCCACACACACACACACACACACACACACACACACACACACACACACAGCAAAACAGTATGCTTGTACTCTCAAACAAGCTACACACTGTTTCATAACCTCATGACATGCACTGTTGACCAAGTGTACAAGGGAATGATCTGCATGATAATACTGTTATATGCAGTAATGGTTCAATATTGCAGAGTAGTTGCAGTACGTACAACTGTGTGTGTGTGTGTGTGTGTGTGTGTGTACTGTTATGTTTTTGTGGTTGTGTGTCACATGATCTTGGTATGGATGGTATGGATAGTCTCTAAGTCTACCTCATTAACGTCTTGCAACATTCAATGTACTATTTGCAGTGTAATATGTGCAAATGATACAAAACACCACTTTTTGACATAATGGAGGCTATAGCATGTTGTCACATGTTCATATTCCTTTGCACAATGAAGTGGATTGTTTTAACCACATGCAAGTGTGAGAAAAATTAATCACACAACACACATGCACTATTGCAGTACATGGGGGAATGTCCCAAGTTATTGTACACGTTGACTTATTTAGAGGATGTGTGTAGGCACGCACACACACACACACACTTGAATAGGATACATGCGTGCATGTGCATGCCACACACAGCCACACATATATACGCTCATTGCAAGCACAGTGGAACCTGTCCATACAATTACAGTGCTATGCACTCAATGGGCTACCTATGTCTGATGGGGTGTGTGGTGTGTAACAAACTGTAGTATAGGAATGTATTTATACTGCATACTTGCCATTGCTACTAATGCATATATTCTGAAGAAATAGTTTTGTACGACTAATCTTTTCTCAATAAAATTGACAAAAACAGAAGCAGAATTGACTGCTACTACCTTTTATACAAGCAGTATAAAGAGTAACACATCAAATGCTAACTCACTCAGTGTACACTATCTTATACAATAATACTTCATTCTCATTTATAGTCATCGCTATGTGTATGCATTGTTGTTGTTGTTGTTGTTGTTGTTAATGTGTGTGTGTGCATGCAATCTAGCAGCAGCAGCAGCATACACAGATGCATACAATCACCATGACGATGACAATTAGGGCAAAAACAGCAATTGAGAGGCCAACAATGAGACCAAAACTGCAGGAGGATAGATGGAGAGGGAGATGGAAGGGGTGAATGAGAGAAGGCATGCACGGGGAGGAGGAAAACATTTAGCACACACCCAAACACAAGAGAGTGGACAGGGAGAATGCACAAGAGAATAGGGAGGATGAAAATGATTGGAATGACACGTCTATCGCAGTAGCAGCAGGCTGTGAGGCTCTGCAAGGTGCGCAATATGCACTTCCCCCAACAAACTGCACAGCAACAGGCAGGCACTGGCATTACAGGACTGGCATGGCTACATGTCATCCCTAAGGAATGTGTTAGTACTAACAGAGTCAGTACCACTACAGATACTGCAGGTAACCATGTAATAATACAAATTAACCATCCAGGTCACAAGGTGTACTGAATTACACTGCACATTCCAGCATTGTCTCAACCAGTCAAATGGGTGTGCTTTATACCCACTAGAGTTGCCTGGCTTCATTTTCTGCTCCACTGCAACACGTTTGGTCATTAATCTTCAGGTACGCACAACACTGGGTCCTGACATTTCCGCTACCATCCAGCTCTGTATTATCTTCACAATCGACTGTCCTGCAATTACTGATGGCAACTGCAAACAGAATACACTTATGCCTTTAATTCCATGAACAAGTCACAATCATAATTATCAACAATTCACTTTTAATCCTGTCATATTGTACATCACGCACACACACACACTAATTCCCCATAGTTTAATACCACTGAAGGTACAGCCACACTGAAGTGCAGAGCGCTCTACAGCTTCAGTATCAACGGATCCTGGTCCCTACTTCTAGAACTGAGACCTATCTTTGAATGCAAGCGAGTTGGGGTTCGACAGTAGTAGCTGCAACTTATAATCATCGTCACTTCTTGCGACTGCGTTTAGCCCACAAGAATGCGGGGGGACCTAGATCAAACTATGACAGACTCTGAGAGCACGCCTTCTACAATGCACGTTTCGCATCATTAGGTTTTTTTACTACAGCGCACGATCAAGCCATCATGTTTATCGCCTGTTCCCATCCCATTCGGACGAACGTGGAGGGTGAGCGGCGCTCCGTCAGAATGTGACCATCTGCGTAAGGCATATAGCCCGTCTAGACTTTGAACTAACTGGTTACGGCCGTTCTTCTGCCATACTAGGTAGCTGGCTTGCGGCAACAGCGACATTTCCCCGAGCAGCGATACACCGGATTGAATCACACCAACGACTCGCCCTTGCACTATGTATGAGGCAAACACATACTCGCCCGATCTGTCTTCCCACTGGCTGGCCAAAAGAGCAGCAATACAGCACTTGCCACAATGTATAAACAGCCACTGAACACTGTCGCTCGCCGTTTACTCGCCACCCCAGTTCGACTAGAGCACTAGCTACTTACAACCCACACCGATGAAACTCCTTACTTTGAGCTGCGATGCAGTTGGCGAGCAACAAGAAGAGGACGCCGCGGAGGGCAAGACGGGCCACGTTCCCTGTCGTTAGCATATTCGTTCAGCTTCGATTTCTCTCTCCCCAGCCTGATTGCGGTGACCTACGGAATTCCGTTGAAATGCAGTCCGTCGAAGGGGTGCCCCGCCCACGTTGTACGAGAGCGATGAATCTGATTAAGAGTTAGTACACCCCCACAGTGCGCATGCTCAGTGAGTCATTTGTCTAATTAGGGTACTGTTCAGCTTCTCCAGTTTCTTTACGTCTTGAAGTTGATTTGTTCTGTACTTGAAGCACTGCATACAAACAGATGGGGCAGGGTTACATCACAAAGACATCACTCCACCTGTGCAGCTTCAATCTAGTATGTGGTATATGTAACCAAACACCTCTCGTGATCAGTGTCCCAACATCTGAATCATCCAACAACCCACAACTACTCTAGTAGTGGCTGCTACATGAACTAGCGTGTCACTACATTGGGTGTTTAATACAATTTAGCACATTACAATCTGAAATGTGAGCTTTTTCAGCTGGCTTAAAAGAGGGAGCTTGACAAGTGATTGGAAACAGCTAATGTTTCAACCAGCAGCTCTGAATTTCACCCCCGAGGAAGACTAGAGCATCTGGTTGAAACACAGGCAAAGTACCACCCCTGTTGCTGACGGTGGTATTCAAAGAACTAACCTATCTTCTACTGCACTGATATAGTTGTTGACACTATGCTAGACCTGCTGTGTTAGGCTCACCATTTTGTCATCTGTTGCCTTCACCACCATCTCTTCATCACAATTCCTGTACTTCACCACCAGTCGGAACTGCATAAGGGGCAGTAGAGGAAAGAGTTCTTAACACACCTGAAACACATACACACAAGACATACACACCTCACATGTCTCCACACAGTACAAACACACTACATTGCTCCTCTAAAGCAGGTCAGGAGGTCACACAGTGGGTAACTGGTTTAAACAGGTTTCGCTGTAGCTACTTCATGTGTGTATGTGCAAGTGCATTAAACAAACAGGTGATAACGACAGCACACAAATGGTGCATGCCCCTCCTTAAAAGGGCATCAAACACAACTTTAACTACGTCATAAGACCATAGAACATCTTAGCCTCACTAAGCCACGCCTACTTTATATGGGGAAAATAGGCCAGACCTGATTTATATGGGGAAAATAGGCCAGACCTGATTTATATGGGGAAAATAGGCCAGACCTAATTTATATGGGGGAAATAGGCCAGACCTAATTTATATGGGGAAAATAGGCCAGACCTGATTTATATGGGGAAAATAGGCCAGACCTAATTTATATGGGGGAAATAGGCCAGACCTAATTTATATGGGGAAAATAGGCCAGACCAAATTTATATGGGGAAAATAGACCAGACCTATCTTATATAGGGGAAAATAGGCCAGACCTATTTTATATGGGAACAACAGGCGGATCAGGTGCATTATCTGGACCAAGGTGAATTTTGCAACTGTGAAGTCATAAGAACATGACCCTACCCTAACCCTAACTGTAGTGAGCGCCCAAGGCTAAGTTGTTGTATGGTCCAGATAATGCACCTGACCCAATAGGCCAGGCTTGTTTTATATTTTCCCCATATAAAATAGGTCAGGCTTAGCGAAGCTAACAATATCTATCTAATAACAATAGGAAGGATTCAACGACGTTGGATGGATGATGTAATGGACAGGCAAGTCATGTGCCGAAGAGAAGATCCTCCAAATGAACCAGTTGGATACGCATTGTTGGAAACAGGAACGAAGTGGCTATTGGTCCGGCAGCCAGCTCAGCAAAATAGTATAAAACAACATCGTAGGTTGCGATATTATATCCTGTATAAATTATTTAGTATTAGGGTTAGGGTCAGGATTGGGGTTGATTTTATATAATTTTGCTGAGCTGGCTGCCGGACCAATAGACACGGGGAAACAGGAAAGTCTCTTCGGAGGCCACGTGTTCAGGTGTTTAAAGTACAAAGTACCTCTTTAGATAACAATTCCTGGGAAGATTTACACAATAAAATGTCACTTAACATTACATGAAGGCACACACACACAGTTTATCCACCTTTGATGGGCGTTCGCTGTACAGCTGTTCTGCAGCCTTGGAGAACTCTTCCCAGCTACTGAGGTAGACCATTTTCTCTAACAGCAGGGTCTTCCCCTTCGTCGAATAAAATGGCCGACCAATGGTGAGGACTGCGAGACGAAGGAAAGAAGACAAACTGCAGCCCTTGCCGGCCACCCCCTGGGAGGACCTGGTCGGAGGTGAAGGGAAGAAGAGAGGGAGTAGTATTCGATCTGTTGCCTTTTGTGATATGGGTACTAACTGAACTGGTGCTTCCCTTTGTGTGTGTGTGTGTGTGTGCGTGCGTGTGTGCGTGCGTGTGTGTGTGTGTACATGCATATCTTGTGTCATTGTCCATATGTCTGTGAAACAGTGAGAACCTGAAGTTGAACGTGACTTGGTGCAGCCAGTGAATTATCACTTTAATACTTGTCAACCGTCACTAGACCTCTCAGAGCCCAAGAAACGCAAGACCACCGAAAGTGCGGCCAAACCCTTTGTACAGGATAAGCAAAAAAGAGCTCTGCATGTTGCTGTTAAAGGAAGCAGTCCACGAAGTGTAAAAGGGTGGAGAGCTGCAAAGGGTTCTTGCAAGGCACTCAAAGGGAGTAAACCCAAAAGGAAGCACACTCTACAGCAGTTGAAGACGTTGAAGGTGAAAAGGCCAAGGAAGGAGGAGTGTATGGAAGTCTGTCACTAATTGGAGTGTCTGGTCTTGGTGTCCTATGTATGGTGTGCTATGTATGGTGTCCTATGTATGCAGGTGTGTTTCTGCTGTCGCCAGTCAGGTCACACCATGTCTAACTGTCCTCAAGCTGGGGAGGTCAAGTGCTTCCGCTGTGGGGAGCAGGACCACACAACTCAACAGTGTACCCAACACAGTGACAGAGGTGTGTGTGTGTGTGTGTGTGTGTGTGTGTGTGTGTGTGTGTGTGTGTGTGTGTGTGTGTGTGTGTGTGTGTGTGTGTGTGTGTGTGTGTGTGTGTGTGTGTATTTGTGTGTATTTGTATGTCTGTGTGCACTGCAGACACACACATAACCATACAAATGTGTGCTGAAGGCAAACATTGCACCACCGCCCTCCTCCCCTCATGGCTTCTCTGTACACAGCCTTTGCTTTTGCTACTTGTTTCATCTGCAACGAGACTGGCCACATTGCCAGAATGTGTCCAGACAACCCAAGAGGAATCTACCCCAAAGGTAACTGGACTTGATTACATGTAATTATATAATGTTCAGTGAAGGGTTAAAGGTCCACTGTCGCATTTTTTTTTAATTTTCATATTGATAGTGCTATGTGAAACATCTTCAATGATACCCATTTCAGTGTGCTCTGCCTCACGATGGGGGAGTTACGAGGGTGCAAAGTTGCAAAAAAGACCAATTATGCGTGGGCGTTTCCGGTGTTCCGGTCCTAACAATGCTAAAACGTCGTGACGTCACAGTAGGCTCCGGAATGTTTGCGCAAGTATGGAGGAGAATAGGCCAGTCAACGGACTGAACAAGAAATCGTTATCTCCTGCGAGTCTTTATCTTATGATGAAGGCGAAACTTCTTGAGACAATGAAGGAGATACCCCTGCTGCTTCTGAAGTAGAGCTGGGCATGCGGGTTGCGCAGCCGTACGGCACGACATCAATTTTGCGACACGACCAATAATAGGGTGACGCCCGTTCTCAGCCCTACAAACGCCGATTCGCACCATTCTTGGACTGTTACAAGAGCATACGAAACAGAGATGGTACACTAGTCTAGAGATGATTTGTCACCTCCTACAAGGCGTAACAGCTGAAATACGAAGTGTGCCGAAGACATATTTCGGAGCACTCGGCACGTATTCTAGGTCACTGGCTCGCACATCGCGAGACGTAAGCATCTCTCTACTCCTACTTGCTAGGTAGCAGGGCACACACAAGCTCTGGTCACAGCAAAAGGTTCTGACTTCAGAGGAAAAACCGTCCCCTGCTCTCTACTGAGAACGGCTGCGCAGAACACCAGGAGGTGGAGGCATCGAAATGGCTGGGACGCCTTTTTCGTCATCCTAAAGCTACTACTCACCCTTTCGTCCTTTGTAGCGATTTGTCGTCTTCTCGATTGGCTTTCTCTGTGCTAGGAAAGACTCTCCTGTAAGTTAAAGCGCCATTCGGATTCTGATGGATGTACTAGAGTGAGCAAAGTGGTTGTTGCTAGAATATTTACACCAAGAAACAGCGAAATGGCAGGTAGGGCATCAGTCGCAATCCGAAAGGCGCTCTAACTTACGGGAGTGTCTTACCAAGCACAGAAAGACCCTGCCAACAGCTGCTGGCCACCGCTTCTTCAGACTATCGCTCTTCGTGAAATGAAGCAGCGACCGTTGCCTCCACCATAGATCTATGCCTCCACTGGCCCTACTACATCCTCCAGCAACACATTTGTGATGCATCGGGGCGAGTTCATCAGCAAGAGGGACGTGAATAGCCAGTCGGCGATTGTCTTCCCACACGGCGTGTGACACGTTCAAGCATAGACACAAGTGTACGGCAAGCCTACTGTGACGTCACAGCAAAATGGCGGATTTCTTCGGCCGATTTTCCGGAAGTGAGCCATTATCCCTCTACCAGGGAATTTCGAAGCGCTCTAACAGCGATTTTCGGTGGTTTTAGACGATAATCTATCATATAAGAGCAACTTGTGTAACCGTGACAGTGGACCTTTAAATGAATATTAAAAAAGTTGTTTTAGCTGCACCAAATGTAATGGACATGTACAGGGTGCATGTGAATTTTTGAATTTGCCTGCACTAGGATTTGAAAATGTTGACACCATCTCAAAGGCTTTGGCTCTCTGCGTGTATATACATTTTTGTTAAGTTGAGTAATTTGTTAATTAAATTTGAGTAGTTTTCTGTGCAATCTCTTTGGAGACCTTTTCCCCTATATGAAGCTAAAAGTTGACTAGTGGAGGCCTTCAGTGCATATTCCTTGCTCCCCTTGGCAGTGCCAAAGCCTGTGTGTGAATGCTGGCTCCTCCTTAATCTAATGTCCCACATGAGTGGACATCTGCTGACTAGAGAGTTATGATATAAGTGGTTAATGAAAGGCAAAGTTGTCATTTCCCTCCATGCCTGGTGGTAACCACGTTGGGGGGTGACATCACTGCTGGTAGGGCCAGCCCTGGGTGGGCGTGTAGTTGAATGTGGCTATCCAATGTGACATCATGGGCTTTGTTCTTGTGAGTTGAGACTAAGCGGAGTTCATCCTAAATCACTATCAACAAGACTTGTTTTTACATTTTCTTCTACGTTTTGCTTCCGTTGTGTCGGTAATAGTGAAAGTCGAGCAGCTAAGAAATGAATGGAATACTCTGATTCCCCTTTGTTTTGACTTCACAATGGTTTTCCAGTGTTGCACTCTGCGCGCGTGTGTGTGTGTGTGTGTGTGTGTGAGAGAGAGAGAGAGAGAGCTCTTCCCATCTAGTGTTGCCAAGTTGTTTCTAACCTGTCTGCAGGAGGGAGCTGCCGGATCTGTGGGTCTGTTGAACACAAGAAAGCCGAGTGCCCCAAAGCACAAAAACAGAAGCAGGGAGACAGCTCAGGAAGTATGCTGGTGAAGTGCATACACATGTGGTGGGCAATAAAACAATGATGACTGCTCTTAGCCAGTTGGTAATATTGCGTAGTGGGACTGCCATTTTGCTGCGACTCTATCTAGTAAGCAAAAAAAGCTACTGTATGTGACCCTTTATGAAGAGGGTTGCCGAGAATTTACAGTGTTAATAGCTGTGGCTCCTCCTCTGCAAAAGATGGAATTTTGCTGAGGCGAGTTGTAGTAAATGGTGGTCCGTCTCTGTGAGACTAGCAAGTGGGCTGCTCCAAAATAGGTATCTGCTACTTTAGAGGTCACTGTAACAAGGTGTGCAATTGGAACAGGTGATGTTAGTCCGTGTAAGTGTTGTAATGAAGTCAATAACTAGCACCATTTGCATGACCCCCACGTTTCTTCTTTTCTTGGAATTCTGCAAGTCACCAGTTTGCTAGCTTGTAGCTCACTCTTAGGTCACGCTTAGCTATGATGTGAAAGTAGTGTTAACAGCCAAGGTTGGCTTACCTCATCCTCTGCATGGCCAATATCACTTATCTACCATATTGGTGTGCAGTTGCTTCCAATGCACTACAGGTAAGGGCCACTGTTAGTGTAGCTAGCTCTTGTTGTAAGGGGCACACATGTATTGTGCACGATACTGTACTGTACTATACTATACATACAGCAGTCATTCAACACAATAAAGTATAGTTGCAAATGGTGGTGACATGTCATTTCGGCCCCTATACATCTTTCCACACACGTATCACTTCCATATAATTCTGTGCATGTATTACATAATAGACTGAACTGTCTTCCATTCCATTGCATACACATGCATGTGACTGTCTCACTGCAGTGCTCCCAACTGTCAGTTCTGGAGGCAGTGCTGATGCTGAAGCTATTCCTCCCTCCACGACAAAGCCAAAGATGACAAAGAAAGTGAAGAAACTTGTCTCGTTTTAAGTGTACACACTTTTAATGAAACCACAGCGTGATGCAAGTACATGCAGGAATGTGTATGCGAATCTAAGGACCTATCGACTGTTATTGTTCAAAAAAGGGTACAGCTGTAAGTAAGAAACAAGAAATATAGTGTTCTTATAACTATTAACCTCAAGACAGTTAGTTAGTCTTCGTTGTCTGCCACATCCACTTTCCCCTGGTCTCCATCCTCAGAGCTGTGGTATCGCTCTTTGTCCCTGGGTGAAGGAGAACGTGAGCGGGATTCTCGGGAACGCTCTGGACTACCTGAGGCTGATCTAGACCTTGAGTGGGCCTTCCTATCTTCGTCCATGCCTTCTTCCTGGCTGGAACGTTCACGGGATCCAGAATGAGAGCGAGACTTTCCCCTCTCATGTGATCCAGAGCGGGACCTGTCTCCTCGAGAACCATGGGAGCGAGAACGAGACCTCCTGTCATGGGAGCGTGAGCGAGACCTGGACCTCGATCGAGAGCGTGAGTGGGACCTGGTGTGCCTTCGTCTGCGTGGAGATCGGGAACGAGAACGAGACCTTGACCTTGAGCGACTGCTGTAGGAGAGAAAGAAGTTGCCATACTCAAAAGAGATTCACTATTGGGGCATGCAAGTGCACATACCCTTTCTTTTCTGGGATCATCCTAATCCTGCGCCCGTGGAGTTCATAGCCATCATACTTCCTTATGGCATTCTGCATGTCGTCGCTAGTAGCGAACTCGACAACACTACATACAAGGGGAACAAAATCACATCATCATTATAGGAACACACACTGAGCGAACATATTGGGGCTTCACTCACGCTTCTCCACTTCTCTGTTTGTGGGCATCGGCATACGTCACTTCACCAGCATTTCGGAGCAGGTCCTTCAGGTCCTACCAAACACACGGATGACAAGATGTAAGTCACGCACATGCACCTAGTCCCAGCTCCCCAGTCCAGACACAATGAAAAGACTACACTAGGCAAGGACACATAGACACACCAAGCAGAAGAATGGGCCAGACATCTGTAAAATGAGGCTGGGAAGAGACACACACAAGTAGCAGCATGGAGACAGTGCGATTTCGTCATCAAAGTACGTACAGGGGTGTACAGTGTACACTTTCTCCCAACTTACCACTGTGTGTACAGCTGTGCCACCCTAGGGAGAGGGGGCGATTGCTAGTCTCTAGCACCTCAAGGAGGTCATTACTTCAAGGAGAGGAGGAGCCAGCCTCGTCTTAGCACAGAACAGGGGTGTACCACAACCAGAGGCAACGGTACTATTCAGTGTACGGGGTGTGGGGTCAGTGCAGTTGCCAGCAGGCCACATGGCATGGTCTGTTCGGGCGGCCAGTCCCTCGAGCCCCTACATCCCTCTGAACTAGGTGTGTGTCCCTTCACCGTAAAGTAGCAGTGTTGCAAGCCCACGAGTAGCGCAGGGCACTTGCAGGAGTAGTGGAATCACCCATCGGGGCTCAGTCACATATGGTACAGTACTGCACAGGCATGCACGGCACAGGATGGGGCACCTTGAGCAAATCAAAAGTAACAAGTGTAGACGTTAATCACTTTCTTTCTTTTGAAAGTCAAAGCATGTATCTAAGAGTGCCCTGTGCAAAATTTCACGGATTTCGAAAAGAACTGACACAAAATGTTTCACATTCCTTCAAAGTAATAATAGGGCAAATGGGTACCCTCCCTCCATCTTATGCGAAGTATATCCAGTTGCAAACAACTGCTGGTAGAATTCATTAGGAGTTTTTATATCAGTCGGCTTCGATTCCATGGCTGGCACACACAGGGACGCAGACTCCTGTCAACTTTGGAGCGTGCCTACTTGGTGTCAGCTAACAGCGCATGTGCATCCACTGATAGGCAGCGACACTTTTACATTTCAATGCAATGTGCAAACTCACCAATCAGATGTACTTCTTAATTAAGTGGTGTTTAAGACCAAATTGTGCTGTGTGCTTGTTTACAAGATACACACATTGCAAACATTCTCAACTTTTCAACTGAGTCAAGTGCACATGAACAACATTACCTGCCAGCTGACACGTGTTGAGAGGTTCTCAATGGTGAGCCGATGATCCGTGCGTGTAGGTGGGCCATACCTGGACGAAGAAAGGTAAGACAAAGAAGAAACACAAACCTTTGAACAAGTAACACTGAGAAGCACAGCAGACAATCACGTACAGTAAGTATTAACCACAAGATTTCCTGCTTATTGGTCAATGTTTAGTAGCTACATGCCCCAGCAGTGCAAAGGGGAGGCTGCAAGGAGGTGCCTAGCACTGTGCAGTGAGTGACACTGTTGTGTGGGCGGTGGTGATTATGGAAGCTTGCTAGAACAGGGATAAGACCAACCACAAGGGGGAAATCACTCACAAATGCAAGCTTGGGGCATAATTAATTAACAATTCTGCATGAAGTGTGCTCACGTCATGTTCAGCAATGCTGTCATTTGACACATGACCCACTGGTGAACCTTGACCTCACTCAGCTCTGCAAGCACAGTGTTATCCCTCTAGGCTGCTTTTGAAGGGCAAAGAACCTTTCTTGCTTCATTATGAATTCTCCTTGAGGCTACAAACACAGCACTGTACCCCTGTACCGTAGGCCTGTGTTTGTTACATTGCATTACGAGTCTCCCCCTGCATTCTACTACTGTGCTGTGCACAGGAAGAAGATACCCTCTCCTGCACCCAACAACCACCAACCACACCTCACCACTGAACTCCTATTTTTTTGATAGAACACTGTGTAAGCAGGAGCCATACCACATTCAGGTGTGTACTAGCATTACTGCTCCAACAGTTCATAGGTGAGTCATCAGTCGTGAAATGCTTACAACAACCATTTCATAAAATGCTGTACACAAAGCTCCAATTGGACAAAGGAGAGAAATGTTTCTCTGCACACGACACCACACAGACACTTCTGCTTACTGTAAGTACAGTGGATTTACATGCAATTTTTAATCCTTTCCAGACCATGGGCAGTTGTTATCTAGGATACACACCATTATGTACACAATTATCACACCAATCTTGCTAACAACTGCCTAAGTTTTGCAATGGGTTGCAAGATTGCTTAAGTCCATTGTACATATGTACACCACACCCATACATTACTGCCTCTAGTACACCACACCCATACATTACTGCCTCTAGTACACCACACCCATACATTACTGCCTCTAGTACACCACACCCATACATTACTGCCTCTAGTACACCACACCCATACATTACTGCCTCTAGTACACCACACCCATACATTACTGCCTCTAGTACACCACACCCATACATCACTGCCTCTAGTACACCACACCCATACATCACTGCCTCTAGTACACCGCACCCATACATTACTGCCTCTAGTACACCACACCCATACATTACTGCCTCTAGTACACCACACCCATACATTACTGCCTCTAGTACACCACACCCATACATTACTGCCTCTAGTACACCACACCCATACATTACTGCCTCTAGTACACCACACCCATACATTACTGCCTCTAGTACACCACACCCATACATCACTGCCTCTAGTACACCACACCCATACATTACTGCCTCTAGTACACCACACCCATACATTACTGCCTCTAGTACACCACACCCATACATTACTGCCTCTAGTACACCGCACCCATACATTACTGCCTCTAGTACACCACACCCATACATTACTGCCTCTAGTACACCACACCCATACATTACTGCCTCTAGTACAACACACCCATACATTACTGCCTCTAGTACAACACACCCATACATTACTGCCTCTAGTACACCACATCCATACATTACTGCCTCTAGTACACCACACCCATAGTCACAATTAGGAAGTAGTACAATTTACAACAGTTTGTGGGTCACATCGCACACAGCTAATGCATTAAGGCTTACAAGTAGGCTGGGCAGCATTGACAAATGCAAACACCACAAGCACATGTACACAAAGCAGGAATAGAACCATCTCTTCCCTGTTTCTAAGACATTAGCAACTGCTCCAAGTGAGTGCATGACGGGTTGCTTGCAATGTAAAATTCACACAGACTTGGTATTCTGTTTCCCTCGCTCTACCTACAGCTCATTAGCCCCATTGGTACAGTCAGGCACTCACTTGCTGTATCCTCGGCTGTTGCGGTAGCCGCCAGGGCCCCCTCCTCGGCCGAAGCCCCTCCCACCACTAAAGCCCCCGCGGCCACTCCCACGAGCATGCTCCACAATGAGCCTACAAATAGCATGGAAGGGATGGAGGTGCACACCACCGCAAGGACAATCAAGGGAGGAACTCTATAAACAACACTGGTGATACAGACCAGCAGTTATACCACATAATCAACCATGTTGTGAATGACTTTAATACTCAATTCCTAGACATTATTTATGCTTCAAAAAGCTTAACACAGACTGATATTCAACTTGCAGCCCATGTAACCCTCACCTCTCTCCCAAAAAGTCCCTCCCATTCATCTCATACACTGCGTCTTCAGCATCTCTCGGGTCGTCAAACTCCTACCATGGCACGAGGCGAAGGAATGCGTACGTATCAAAAGATGCTTAACAACGTGACATGGTTCAATCACACAAACACCAAATCTACAACATGGGACGCAGTCAACTCACAATGAATCCAAAACCTTCTTTCAGATGAATGTCCCTGATGCGGCCAAACCCTTTGAAAAACCGCTCAACATCCCTTTCGCGCGCTTTGTATGGGAGGCGACCCAAGTACACCCGACAGCCACTCATTCTGGCAGAACTCTGCAAAACAATAAGAGTTAACCCATAAAACTCAAATTCAATGGCATTATCGCAAAACGGGTCATTCGTTTGAATGGAAAAGGCTTACCAAGTAGAGAGCTGGAGAGAGGGAAACACTTTGACACGAGGGCGTGACGTATTGCTCTCACGTGATCCCACTCAAAATGGCGGACAGTGGATATGACTCACAGAACATTCAAACAATCATCCTGGAAAAGGGAGACACGGGTATGTATTGCTCATACGCTCTACAGCATGTTCTCGTCTGATTAGATTAGTTTGCAGTGGCGTTAGCGCCGTAGTCGTAGCTGCATCTTGTGCGTCCAAGTGTTGCATCATTCACGTGCTTGCCTTGTTGCTGGTGGGGTGGCCGCTACAGGTTATGGGTTTAACATCAGAGGCGGGATTGACAACTGTCATGTTGGAGACGACCCTGGCATCTTTGTGAGTTCCATGAGACCGGATGGCTCAGCTGCAAAAGATGGAAGACTGAAGAAAGGGGATAAGGTGTTATCTGTAAGTTTCTTTGAGTGGGCATTGTAGTGCATGTTTCTGTTACGTTCGTAGTGACTCTGTACTGTGTTAACTTTAGTACCATAGTCTAGAGTGTCTATCAGTATGCTTTTAGTGCAGTAAGTCTCTGACACACGGATCATCTGGGTTTGGAAAAGGTTGAAATACAGTTTAATGGTTTGGGTTGTGCAAATGTTGTAGCATCATTGATATTGGTCAGTTGTTTGTACACACCCACTCCCCACATGGAAGCCTGTATGTGGCCAAGCTTATATGTATTGAGTTGCTGTACGTACGTATGCAGTACTCCATTGCTAGCCCCCAGCTTGTTGCGTCTGTGTTGGTGTACATCTATCTTGTGTTGTGCTATGCTTGCAGATTAATGGCCAGAGCTTGGCACATGTGACCCATCAGGTGGCAGTGGAGGCATTCAGGAAGGCAACGGAGAAAGTGGTCCTTGTTGTTGAGGGGGGTGCCGAGGCCAGGATCAAGGTATGTAGGGTGTGCTCCACTGTTTGCTCAGTGTGCAAGAGTGGTAGTTGTGGTTGACTCGGTGCAGGCCAACATGGATACAAGCATTGTAGACAGTGCTATGCTGACACTACTGTAGCAGATACTTCAGTGGCCTGGTTGTTTGATGTGTGGGATGGTGTATGTACGTATATGGTGGGCATTGTGTGTGTGTGTGTGTGTGTGTGTGTGTGTGTGTGTTCCCCTTTAGCATGAATTGGAGCAGAAGGAGCAACTCAAGTTTGAGCACCCCAAGAAGTCCAACAACCCAACTCCATCCACACCTTCTGGGTCATCTGGACAGAACCAGCTACTGCCGGTAAGGCTTGCTCAACCCAGTAGCACTAATCAGCTACTTTGTAGAACAGCACGTGGTGGCACATTGCTTGTTGCATACCTTCCAACTATGTTTGTACAAGGAGGCCATTGTGTGTGACGTCACTATGCAGTCTCTTTGTGCTGTTGTCACTGAGTGTGTAGTTAGCGCTGTGTTGATAGCAATAGCAATAGCAATAGCAATAGCGGCAAGAGAGACTGCTGTGGACTACTGCTAGGAGTTGAAGGACTTAGTGCCTCAGGGCATTTACTCTCCGTATCATTGTGGTAGAACCTGCTCTTGCTGTGTCCCTTCTACAGAGGACTATTGTGTGTGCAGGCGTGGTTGTGTTTGGGGCAGCCATCTTGGCAGGCGTCTACATCAGCTACAGGCGTGGGTGGTTCCAGTCAATCTGGCAGAGACTGTTCCGCCGCAGTTAGTGCCCTTTTGACAGTGTACGTATTTGCTGTTGGTGTTTACATGTATGACATTAGGCTCCAATGCAAGATATTTTGAAGTATGTATGCCAAGTGTTAGTGTGTTATTATTATAGTTGTGATAATGTATGCAGCTAATATTGTGCACTGGCGCTACAGAGGATGACAGATTGACGGTATGGAAGGATTAGGTATTACGCAGCTGTGTGTCTGAGGTCTTGATTGTTGCAACTCGGTGCTTGTGGCTACGTGTGCAGTCTAGAAGGCTTACCTGTGAATTGGAACTTGTTGACAAACTAGCGGTCTGAAGAGTGGGATAATGATCGGCAAAGTGTGTGGTCTCCTTGCATTGCAACACAGAGTGCACCCTAACCATATGCAGGACACCCTGGATGAGGGGTGCTCTCTAATGCACACCATGCCCAGTCACACACGTGTACATACCTCTGATACATACATGGGCATCCTGCTACCTAGCCACTAGGACCTTGCAGAGATTTCACTGTGATACCTTTCTACAGTCACCTACACTTGAGGTATATGTACATGTACATTATTGAAGTGTCTATGGTGGAAAGTGTGCCTGTCCTCTATGTGACAGCATGTGCTGCTAGAGCTGCACACGTGTTATAGAGTACATGGCTGTACACGTCGAAATGGTGGTTGAGTTCTGGTTGGCAGTGGATGGTGTACTTGCTACCCAAGCCTCCACACGAAGTATTGGGGACTCCGTAGAAGACACGAGATATTCGTGAGTGCACCAGTGCCATGGAGCACCTATAGGAGGGAGGGGGAGGGTGGTGTGGTAGGGTAGGATGTGAAACATAAACTCCTGTATAGGCGTGTGTGTGTGTGAGCACACCTGTGGATGGATCAATGAAGATGTAAGCATGCATTCACATGCTGACAGTGGTGACAAGTATTTAGCTGCGCATGTCCTTGCATGACTGTAACAGGTAATACAGTGGAACCTGTCTAACATGGTCACTGTATTAGGCAGCCACCTATTTAAAACAGCCTGCCTCCCTGGCCCCAAATAGTGCTAGCCCACTTTGGCAGCACTAAACCATTGTAGCCTCTGCAATGCAGCCACCTCTCTAGTGTCCAGTTATAACTGGCCCATTTGTGGCTGTCTGAAACAGGTTTCACTGTACCACCTATGCTATAATGAATGTTAGAATTTGCTGGTAATTATAAATGTACATGCTCACTGCACCTCCATACATGCCCACACCTTGGACCAAGTGTGTTGCACATGTATACATGCACACTCACATGACACATGGTTCTGCGGTAATGAAGAGTTGTAAGCCAGTGCAGAGGTAGTCCTTGCTCTGTTTGGACCTCTTTGCTCGTGGCTCCAATGCACTGGAAGAGGCGTGGTCATGCCAGACGCCTCCCCCTTGAGCCACCGACACCTTATCAATGCACACCATCACAGCATGCTTTGTAGGGTGGCCTCTGGAGGGAAACCCCCTTGCAACCACCTGACCCGTTTGAAAATTCACAATGACCGCACCTACAGGGGGCTGCAAGAAGCATGCAGAGGAGAAGTGCAGAGAGTCAGTGATGTTTAGAATGCACATGGACTCTATTGTGTCAATGGAAGACTAGGCATTACAGTAGAGCAGAACATGGCCTACACTGGCAATGGAATCAAACGCATGGTAGTTGAGTGCATGCACACCATGTAGTAGGTGACTCAAATGCCCATCTGCCTGCTAGTGCTAGGGAGACATGCACTGGAGGAGGCTGCAAAGGACACTCAGGTCTCACCGTACCTCTCCCTGCACCTCTGCCTTCCTTGCTTCCTTCACAGCTTCCTCCATATAACTATTCACCAAAGATAAGCTCTGGGCATCCCACATCTCGTTTGACAGTTTCTTTTCCAGTCTGCACAGAAGCTAAAGTAGCTGAAAAGATGGATGTTACCAATACAAGTACACTGTATCCCTCACTCCTTGTCTTCTCGGAAGTGGACAGACCAGTGCAGTTTGCATTCTTCAAACTGCTTCCTTGTCAATGGCTTCTCCATGGGGACTTCTACTATCCTAATTTTATCGATTCGTCCTCGGTAGTTCTCGCTGAATGCGTCTTTGCAGTGGTCATGCGTTGCGAGCAAGATTTGCAGTGTATCTGGCGGGAAAAAAAGGAAGGTGAAAAAAAGTACTCCCATGCCGGGAATCGAACCCGGGCCGCGTGGGTGAAAGCCACGAATCCTAGCCACTAGACCACATGGGACTGCTGGCAATAGCGTCTCCATAAATGCTTTTTAAACAAACCATCATTCTTTCTAATGCGTTTCAGATGTTTCCATTGATCAAAGGGGTAATCCTGCCCCAAATCTCTGCAGAGTTAACAGATCTCAAGCCGGATAACATCAGTAGAACGTCCTCCAAAAACATCTAGTATGCCAACTTACTTGATCAAACTGGAGCACTGTTTTGGGTCACAGACATCAGCGCACCAGAATGACACTGCAGCAATACCCAAATACACCTCAAAACATGATGCACAAAGCATATAGGCAGCTCACCACACTAGCCGCCATCTTACCCAACTGAACAGGTGCCCTAACTTCAGGTGGAAGGACTGCTGTAATACTAGGGCTATTCAGACAGTGGGGGGTCCTGCAGTGGCAGCAGCAGGTGAACCATGGGTAGCGGAAACTCTTTGGTCTACCAGACATCATGCAAGCAGAGCATCTCACACAGTCCATCCTGCGGACTGTGGTGTGTGCCTTTGAGCAGAAATGTCTTAGTAGGGGAATATTTCTGCTGCAATTTGTAATTACCGTTCACCAGCTATATCCTGAAAATAACCTGGGCAAAAGTTGCCTTTGTTCCTCAATAACTTCTGTTCCAGTACATTTGTGAAAATACGTTCCCGTGAAGTATTAATTTTGCTGCCATGCAATCTGCTACCATATTCACTAGTACCCATTTATATATTGCAGTGCACATGTACACATTAGACTATGTACATGTACACATATCTTACCACTATCAATTAATTTCTTTAGCACTATTTATTCGCATCCTAGCACTATTAATTAATATCTAGCCCTATCAATTAATATGATACAATATAAATTATGTATGCATAAAGTACTGCTGTTTGACTAGTGACTTACAAATACAGAATGTCATAGTGTCCTGGTCGGTACAGCAAGTGTATGTCAGGGAGTGAGTCCTCGGGAAAGTCATGCTGGTTGACCTTCCCTCCCTCCCCCCGGTCCATGTATTGTATTCTGACATTAATTCCCAGTGCAAGGGTCAGGGCTGTGATGTGGATGTGGTCACTCTCGTGGCCCATGGGCTCAACCTCCTGGGGGGGGGGGGGGGGGGTATAGTGCTGGCCAGGAAGTGGATACAGGTGGGAGTGCTGGTGCTTTAAACATACCGTGTGTGTGTGTGTGTGTGTGTGTGTGTGTGTGTGTGTGTGTGTGTGTGTGTGTGTGTGTGTGTGTGCGCATGTGTGTGTGTGTTGTGTGTGTGTGTGTGCATGTCTGCATTTGTTGTACATATGTAGGTACTGGCAGTCGTGTACACCAAATACACTAACTCTGCTGCAAAAGTCCTTTATATCTGCAAAACCATTCAAAAATGGAAGGTAAAACTCGGCATTCTTTTGCAAATATCCTGAGGCTAAGATCCGCAGATAGCATACAATGTAGTCTGAGATCCCCTGGCCCTGGAAAGTCTGTAGAAAGTGAAGCATGGTCACAGACAATGGTAAGTCAAACTTGCAGCATTGCAGGTTGGCAGCTGATCAATTTAATGGGCCCTGTCATTACACTGGTACAAATACAGAACTGTACATTTAGCCAATTTGCCAAATTTGTGATTCTTTATGTGATGGAGAATGACACTGGGTCATATTCATGAGTATGAACTTCGGTAATGAAAGCAGCCCAGACTGTGTGACTCCTAAATGCTCCTCAGACAAGGACAGCTAAACACACCTTTAGCAGTTCATTGACTGTCATTTCTTCTTTCTCCAGTGAGTCGACAACCTCCATAAACTGAGGGAGAGAGACAGAGAGCAGCTACACTCTGCTGCACCAAGAGCTGTGCACAGTGCAATGAGTGTCCCTTACATTCTCATGAAAGTCCTCCACTGTGAAGGATGGGTAGCCCAGCTCCATCACTGCTAGCTTCCCTTTATCAACTGACTCACGGAACCTTAGAAATACAGACTCTGGTTAGTAAGTCTGCTATGTTTGCACACAGACACACCCATGCACACACAAACACAGGCTGACCACATGCAGTGACATAACATACCGCTTCATTTCAAGCTCTTTGCCCAGTAGTTTTTCCATGCAAGCAAATGCAAAGGCTCTAAAGAAACAGTTCCCATCTCCTCTTGTCCTCCTGATTTTGGTATAAACCCCAGCCAAGTCCTAGACCGTGACAGAGAATACAGCACTCACACAGATGACACTCTCTCTAGTAGCCAGCCCACCCGGCTGACAGAGTGTAGTGTCATTTGTATGCAGTGACAATGATATGAGCAATGCTTCATGTTCTAGTAGTGGCTACGAGGCAGGCACTACCCTTCATCAACGATACATGCAAGTAGATGGTTGTACACTACACTCAAATGTGTGACCTTGCCCTTTCTCTGGTCATACACACATACATAGCTGCAAGATGTCATTGGTGCCTGCAACCTCCAAGTGTGCTGCTATGACCACTGACACTCGGAGGAGGTACATTTTGTCACTTCATTTTACACTAGCCAAAGTTTCACACTTTTCAAATGTTTTGGTAGCAACCAAACTGTCTAAAAAGTTTGAGGGTGTGGTGTTAAACAAAGTGATACATGGCTGCCCTACTTAGCCACTCGGGCCTTTACTAGGTGGAGGTGCACACTGCGCTCCTGTGTCTGCTGCTGGAGTGAACACACCTTGACCTTCGTCTGGTACACTTGGTCACTTTGCTGGTACTCCAGAGACAGGACTGACACATCTTCAAGCTCTCCCACAAGCGCACTTGTTTCAGCCACCTGACACAGAACATAGGGACACCAACACAGAACCGCATACCACTACTTGACCTTGTATATCCCCATGCCCTTGGAGTATAGAGCCGACACATTTTCATATGACATCCAGAAATAAAATATTCTACACACACACTATAGTAGCTATGCCAGGGGACAATATTAAAACATGCACACACTAGAATGCCAGGGGACAATATTACACATGCACACACACACACACACACACACACACACACACACACACACACACACACACACACACACACACACACACACACACACACACACACACACACACACACACACACACACACACACACACACACACACACACACACACACACACACACACACACACAATTACTGTTTGCTGTGGAATTGCGATGCATATAGCCATATATAGCCAATGATTAGAACAGCTTACCAAATGGCAAAATTGCATTATTCAAGAAACCATTAAAACCACGCCTGTCCAAGCAACATTTTGCCTGATATCATGCATTCTTTACCTCTGCTGAATGATTAACTATACAGACTAGCTATCAGTTTAGATATCGCATTTGACAATATGAGCTGAACGGACTGTCCTGACCACAAATCAAATGTGATGCATGATGAAGCTGTCCTACGTGAGCCTCACCTCTTTCTGTATTTGATCCATTTGGTCGAGGATGGCTTCATCCAAGTTAGCGAGCTCTGCGGCATCATTAGGGAAAGCGTCAGAGCGACACACACGTGTTCCAAGACCACGTACATTCTTACCTTGATGTGGAAGCTGCTCAGCCATTTTTCTACAAGTTACGCAATTTGACTGCAATCAACCAACACAACTACACATTTCGAGTCTTCCAGCGACCATCATTCATTCATTCGTATGCATTGCAACTAAGAATTAACCTGTTGCCTAGAATATACACAAGGACATATTCTGTTAGTTGTTTGCATGCAGCAGAGACGAGCAGGAGCATGTTCTAAGCTATAAAATGTTAGTGTGTGACATAATATGATACACATAAATTAATAAGTCTAATGTCATCCATTTCTGAGGGAGAGCAGAGCATGATCGCAAGCTAGCAGCAGCCGCCTTTCTCCTTGCCGCTGAGGGGTTGGGTTTCATCCACTGTGACCACGTTTGGTTTGGGCTTTGGCGTGGCAGCGTCTCCCATGGTGCGCTTGAGGTCTGCCGCCATTGTGAGGAAGGTCTCCTCCACATTCTTAGCGTTCTTGGCACTTGTCTCCAGTAGCGTCACATTCAGAGAGTCTGCAAAATCCTGCAATGAAGCACCACACACATACAGTGACGTACACACATGTGAAGATCAGCTACATTATGGTACACCGTAAGTTAACTACACAACGTCATATCTATCCAAGCTACGAATTACAGTGAAACCTGTCTAAGACAGCCACCTGTGGTTCACTTCTAACTGATCTTTATAGAGAGGTGGCTGCTCTACAGAGTTAGATTGAAATGTTTTAGTGCTATTTGGGTCCAGAGAGGCTGGCTGTTTTAGAGAGGTGGCTGCCCAACACAGCGACCATCTTAGACACTGTTCTACTGTACACTCACTTTGGCTGTTGTATAGTCTACAACTTTCTTGCTAGTCATGTCACACTTGTTCCCAACCAGGAGCTTCCTGACAGTGCTAGGAGCATAGCGATCAATGTCCTGTGTCCACTTCTTGACATGTTGGAAGGAGAGCTGTGGAGGGGGGGGGGGGGAGGGAACATGGGAGAGAGGGTGAGGGGAGGGGAGGGGAGGGGAGGAGAAGGGAGAACAGAGATGGAAGAAGAAAGGAGAGGAGAAGGGATGGGAGAGAGTATAGGAAGGGAAAGGGGGAGAGAGTATAGGAAGGGAAAGGGTGCATAGAGAGAGGGTCACCCAAATGTGCTCGCAACATCCACAACGCATGTCCACTGGACACAGCAGGGGCACAGTTATATGTCCCATGCATCACCAAACACAATGCATTTGGAACACGTTGGAGTTGTCTGAAACACCACATGCCATGTGCTGTGAAGACCCTAATGAAACTGTTCCTACTAGCTGAGGTACTCCAGGAGGGCTGCCTCCCAACTGATGCTACTAGCACTGTGGGACAACTAATGACGTGCACAGGTTGGAAAGGTCAGGCATCGTTGCCAGAGGAACGCAGTGCTTGTTTGGCTGCCAACTGTTTGGAGGTTTCACTGTGCAGTCATGTCCTGTGCATTCACATTGATGGTTTCTTGGTTTCTGATCACCTGAATCCTAAATCATGACAACACAACCTTTGTACACCCACTCCACTAATAGAGTGTGAAAGGAGTGTCTCCCTACTGTGGCACAGATCCATCCTTTGGCCATGTGGCTGTCGGGCATACTTGAATCAGTAGTTGTCGATCATGTAAATGAACGTACAACTATAAAAGATGTCTCGTGAACAGTTAAGGTGTTTTGGCACAGGTGTTTGGTAAACAAGACTCTAACCACTCTCTAACACACACTCAAGTGATCAATGGTAATGTGCAATACACCATCTGTACACGATGGTGTGAAGTGAAACTGCCACACCAGGTGTACTGCCACACCAGGTGTACTGGACATACCAGGTGTACTGGACATACCAGGTGTACTGGACATACCAGGTGTACTGGACATACCAGGTGTACTGGACACACCAGGTGTACTGGACACACCAGGTGTACTGGACACACCAGGTGTACTGGACATACCAGGTGTACTGGACATACCAGGTGTACTGGACACACCAGGTGTACTGGACACACCAGGTGTACTGGACATACCAGGTGTACTGGACACACCAGGTGTACTGGACACACCAGGTGTACTGGACATACCAGGTGTACTGGACATACCAGGTGTACTGGACACACCAGGTGTACTGGACATACCAGGTGTACTGGACATACCAGGTGTACTGGACACACCAGGTGTACTGGACATACCAGGTGTACTGGACACACCAGGTGTACTGGACACACCAGGTGTACTGGACATACCAGGTGTACTGGACACACCAGGTGTACTGGACACACCAGGTGTACTGGACATACCAGGTGTACTGGACATACCAGGTGTACTGGACACACCAGGTGTACTGGACATACCAGGTGTACTGGACATACCAGGTGTACTGGGCACCCACAACACTGCACTCTGAGCCCTCCTAACACTGAACTAACCTGCTCTGTGACATCATAGACAATTATGATTCCATTTGCTCCACGATAGTAACTGGACACAATGGTCCCAAACCTCTCCTGTCCTGCTGTGTCCCACTGCAATAGGGGAAGGGGGAGGGGCAGGGCAGTGAGGGGGAGAAGTGGGAAGGGTGGGGGGGCAGTGAGGGGGAGAAGTGGGAAGGGTGGGGGAATGGGGGAGAAACACCCTACATTGATAGACTCTCCAAACACACTGGCTGTGGTGCCCTACTGTACAGCACCCAGTCCGCCCCACTCACAATCTGAAGCTTGATTATCTTCCCATCCAGCTCTACAGTTTTAATTTTCTGTGATTGGAAATGAAATTCAGTAGCAGATTAACCATCATGGACTACACACTTGTCCAGTAAACACATGCATACACTGTTCATGAACCACTCTCAACACAAAATGAGCAGCAAGTGAAAAGGACAATAGCGTGTAGAAATGTAATTTGATGAACTGAATGGCGAATAGCAACACAACTGTAAGCCAGAGGTTGCCCTGGCAACACAGCTGACACTATGTCTGTGTCGGGACAGCTGCTAGTGAGAGCTAGCCGCACTCATGTCACAACCTAAACTGAGGGAACCATTGATGACAGACATTCGAACATGTTGCATGCTAGCATAACTCACAAAGTCCACTCCGATTGTGGATATGAAGGTTTCTGAAAATGTATCATCCTGGGAAGAGGGGTAGTGAATAGAGGGAGGAGGGGATGGGGTAAGGGCAGGGGTGGGGAGGAGAAAAAAGAAAGATGTGTGTATGGGGAGGTAGGAGGGGAGGCTGAGCTACTTCTTTCCTATTTGGCTACCAGAAGACACACTGTTTCTAGCCACACCAAGCTGGACTACATTTGGTAAAGTTGTCCACCAGGTCGCTTGTTTGTGCACGGCTATACACACACTTATGGCACACATGTGAACTGGGACTGTGCCACTTTCTGTCAGCACACTTGTACATGTGACAGTGACTGTGTTTGTCATCTTACAGTAGACACATTCTACGATACTTGCAACAATACTCCCACACCACCACTTCAATCACACAGTCTTACAACAATGGATGGCCCACTGTGTTAAAGGCATTGTCTGACATGTGACAATGACTTTGATACAGCATGGTCACACGGAGATGAGCAAGGAGACTTGGAGCTAAAATAACACACAGTGACATTGAATGATGCTTCCCTCCTCGCTCTCAAAACAGGAAGTCTGAACTGCACTGAACACTTGCACTGCCTTTCTTCACACAATGCCTGAATGCTGCTGCAATTACAATACACACACACAAGTCCTTTCATGTAAAAGGGTTGGCCCAAGACCAGCTGTACCTTCCCATACAGTGACTCAATGGCAAATGTGCCGTGAAATACTCGTACCTCATAGCACTGGTTCGTAGCAACAAACGACAAAGATACTCAGATCGAAACCTTCTGTTCTTGCGATGTGAGGACTACATTAGGTCACATCATACATTAGCTGCTACTGAACTCAACGCACATGTACACAATTGTACCCAACACATTGTAGAAAATCAATTGTGTCTGCCTCAAACAGGTCACCTGTCAAGTAGTGCTGACTTCCAAATGACATCACACACACACATAGACACACACACACCACACATGCCCACATCACAGCATAGCTTAAAACTTCCAAACATGTCATGTCATAGGCACATCACACTGTGACAGTCAACATTATTGAAGACAACTATCAGATAGAGGGCAGATACGCTGCCCAGATACGCGGTACTTGAAAACACTTTCCACATACACACAACGCGCACACACATGTTGGGGACTATTAAAATAGCGGTGCTTTGTGTCATAATAGACTGAATGGAATAGTGTTACGAACAGGAAGTTGGGTAGTGGACTGTACATCTTTACGCAGTAGCAGTGAAGAGCGGCTCACCACAAATCTCAACAGCAAACTCGACTTCCCCACGCCAGAGTCCCCAACCAAGAGGATCTTGAACAGATAATGACTGTGGACGCGAAACAAGAAGAAAACCCGTAAGTAACTATCATTACCCCGGTCACTGTGTGACCGGACAGCGAGAAGCGCGCCTTACTATTCAGCGCTCATTGCTCTTGTACGTCTCCTAAACCAAAATGAAGGCAAAAAGTAGTCTCCTCGGGAAATGGCCGCTTATCGTGAACACGTGACGCTGTTACCATATTTAGTAACAAGGTGGAGCTACGTCGGCTGCGGTCAGGGACGAATTCATCCTCGCGGGAAAATCTATAATTGACAAAATGGCATCCAACACAAGAAGAGCATCACATGCCGGCAGTTGGTATGTCGCGTCAGGTAAGAGGAGAGCTTGAATATGGCGAAACCGAGGTAACTATCCATTCTTGTCACGCCTACAGGAAGTCACTTGGCTGCCGAACTGGAGAGGTGGTTGAAAGATGCCCCTGTCTCCGAGTCTCACTCCCCTGCCAGGGCAATCATAGCACCGTATCTGTTTAAGACATACTTTCAGGGAGTGCTGTGTGCATGCTCACTTCGTTCGTATGATGATCAAGGACGGAGTGGCATGTCCATCTAGTAATGTATAACCAAATATTCATGAATGTGTGTGTGTGTCTGTGTTTGTGTGTGTGTGTGCGTGTGTGTGTGTGTGTGTGTGTGTGTGTGTGTGTGTGTGTGTGTGTGTGTGTGTGTGTGTGTGTGTGTGTGTGTGTGTGTGTGTGTGCGCGCACGCTCGTGTGTGTGTGTGCACAATAGCACAGTGTACATTCACATTATAGGCCCCCCATATGTTCCAGCCTTGTGCTGTTGGGTCATGTTAATAATGGATAAGCACCCTGTGTTTAGCTACTAGCTTTACCTGAGGTACTCCTTGACTTGCACCAGACATGCTGGATACAGGTACAGTGGTCCCTGTGCAGCACATGCCTATAAGCAAGTGGACCCTAGCAGAATGTGAGGAGAACCGTCATGTTCAACCTGCAATCACCTCCACAGCCAGTTTGCATATTGTGTGACTGTTCAATGGCATTCTCTGCACAGTCTTATCCCAGTCCCATTTCCATCTCAGAAAACGAGTGTTTATCCTGGGACCCTCCCACCATGTGTACCTCTCTGGCTGTGCCCTGTCAGCAATGGAGGCGTATGAGACACCACTCTACAGTCTGGATATAGACCAAGATGGTAGGCACACATGCTGCACTTTGTTAGTGTCTTGTGGTCAAGGACTAATGTAGCATTGAGTGATAAGTGGCCACCACACAACAGTGGCACGTGCTGAATATGCTGAACTGCTGCTGTGGCAGTTTGTGGTATGAGCTATCAGCAGTCATGTGTGTTACTATTTATAGTATGACATCATTGATTGATTGAAGCTCTATGTGCTTGTGGACCTGTTGTGCAATAATGGCACAGTTCCCATTCTCATTCTACATTCCCATTTCCATTGTTTGTATAGTATACCGTGAGTTGCATGTTAGTGGTCAGTTTGAAACAATGACTCGAGAAGTGGACGAGGAGGAACACAGCATTGAGATGCACCTTCCCTATGTGGCAAAGGTCATGGAAAGGTGGGAGGAGAGGGGAGAAAGGGGGGGGGGGGGGTAGGAGAGAAGAAAGGAGGAGTAGTGGAGAAGTGGGGGGAGCTCCTAGTCTGGCCACTAAACCCAAGTGGAGAGCAATGAGAAGTTGGGTCTAGCACCTGTGGAGCTCATGCCTCCATGTTTTCTTGTATTGATGACTCAGCACCATGACGGTGTGGTTAGCTACATAGCTGCCTTCTCAGCAGGCAAACCTGTCTGGAAGGCAGTGATGATGCTAGACTCCCTAGCTGGACCACTTCACCCTCTGTTTTGTACAGTCGATTTCAGAACAGTTGGCCAAGATGGCAAATGTCAGAACAACCAAATGGCGTGACATCACTATTGGTTTAACTGCTTGCCATTACATCATTCCAATTGTACAGTATTGCCATTTGGTATGATGTTACTCCATTTGCCATTTACCTTTTGGACAACCATTCTGAAATCGGCTGTGTTATAGCATCGCAAGTTGGCTGGTTTGATTGATGAATTTTGCGTGCAGATGTATTGTTGTGATAATCATTACATTCTACATACCTTCTTCCCTGTCCCCTCCCCACCCCAGTCGGAAAGGCCAATACAAGATTGTGCCCGTGCTAGTGGGAGCACTGAAGGAGGAGAAGGAGGCTGCTTATGGTCGACTATTCAGCAAGTACTTGGCTCAATCAGAAAACCTCTTTATAGTGTCATCAGACTTCTGCCACTGGGGTGAGGGAGAGAGAGATTGATTTGGGGGGGGGAGGGGCATAGTGTTCCCCCCTCCCCCTACATATTTCTTGGAACCTCAGTTGTACTCCTCCAACCCACAGCACTATGGCCTGCAAGGTTAACTGTTACAGTACTAACAGAGAGATGTCCATTATTGGCTTTGGGCTTGTTGTGGAGTACTGCATCTGTGTCACGTCCTCTAGTGCTTGTTGTCCATCCCATGTTTTGTGAGGTGATGGTATGAATGGTGTGTAACATGCCCTCTTGTGTGTTCCTGTATTTTAGGCAAGCGTTTTAGGTACACGTGGCACAACAAGAGTAAGGCATCCATTTCTGCTTCCATTCACGACCTGGATCACCAAGGGATGGGTCTGATTGAAGCTCTGGACCCAACAGGGTTCTCCTCCTACTTGGAAGAAACACAGAATACAATCTGTGGTCGAAGACCCATTTCCATATTACTGAATGTAGGTTGGGAGGGAGGCATCGGAGGGTGGTTGAGACAAGGAATGCAGTCCTAGTGTGTGTGTGTGTATTGTGTAGTCAGTTGGTGGAAGTGGACACAGTTTGTGTAGTATTCTGTACACCACACGCAGACACCTATTTGATAGGTACACCACACAGAGGCACTCGATGCTCAACCTCCCCCCCCCCCCCTCTCCCCTCCCAAGGCTGTGTCCCACCTACAGACCTCCTCAGGAGGGAGGTTCTCTCTCAAGTTTGTCAAGTACGCCCAGTCCAACCAGTGCCAGTCTCCAAATGACAGCTCTGTCAGCTACGGATCAGCCTCACTAGTTGCAGCAGAACAAGAACCATCCCAACACTAGCTAGCTAAACATTGTGGTAGCATTTGGTCTTGGCTGCATCCGCAGTAGCAGCATTTGTGTGGTATGTCACATCACCAATCACCATCACCATGGCTGAGCATATGTATCCACTGCCAGCACTGGACTCCGCACTGTGAAGTAGAGAGTCTGTAAAGCACGATTGCTTCTCTTCTTGCATGGGGTAGGAGTTAAGCAACACATGTTGTAATTTTGAACAAGAAGATACTATAATTCACGGCAAAGCTCATTGCTCTGCATAGCTCCAATAAAAGAGAGGGAACTTGGAACAGAATAGTACCAGATAATAAATCAGAAACAAGATGTTTCAGCCGCGAGACTGCATGAATTATTCCTTAGGTAGCGGCTGACAAAGGCCTTTGATAGTGTGGCCGAAATGTCCTATTCCGATTCGCTGTCTGCTATGTATGTTCCTTGCTCTGAACTTCCATCTCTTTCAAACTCCATGATTGATTGGGGCCGGTCTCGGCAAGTCATGAAGACTCATAATACAACATTGCCAATTTCCTGCTGCATGTTTGAACCAATCAGATGTGCATGGGCTGCAATGTATACAGTACTAATGTGCATGTACACACCTTATGACTAGCATGCAATTGATTACAGTGATGTTTGATACACATGCAAGTACGTGTATTTCACTGGTATCACCATATATGGGCAACAGTCCCTTAAACTGAGGTTGGAGGCAGCACAGACATCTGCATGAGCACCAGACTGCAAGCTTGAGTTCAATTGAAGAAGAGTGTCCAGTGATAGGTTGCATCACTGATAGTTCTCATGGAGTCACTAGCCGAACATGTCCTAGTTACTACACGCCTTTGATGGGGGTACGGCATTTACTGCATGAGACCCGAGGACACAAAGTGCCTGAGGGCAAGTGCAATAAATATGCCATTAGTCTCATACCCAGATCCCGTTTGCGCCCTGCCACAAAGGTGGGTCTGGTGACAATGTTACATTCCGCTCAGCCCAAAGGTGTTTTCGTCTGGAATGCTGGACAGCCAATCACACTGCAGCTAGAAACCACAACTTGGTGACGACACTGTATTGGCTTTGATGTTTAACCACATCATGCGATAATTGAGTTTAACAACACTTCGACAGCTGATTGCTGCCTTCTTCACTCCAGCAAAGAGAACAGCAGTCAGCTGCTGAAATCAATCGTTGGCTAGTGACCCTTCCTGGCAAGACAACTACCAGCAATACAACCAAGCTGAACAAGCTTCTTCCATTGACTAGTTTAGTTTCCATGGCAACAAAACACCATATCTTTTAATGTCGCACACTGTCTTCCATGTGAATGCACACATGTCCTAGTGAGTGTTCATGTACACTTGCGTTTGGTTCATCTACTCCTACAGTATATACCAGCTAGCTACTGTACCTATCCTAAAATGCACTATCATAAACTACCAGCTACTATTACTACATATCATGCCAACAGATACACACAATGAGTGCTGCAAACATGCGAAGGACATGGACATGTACATGAACACATGAAGAGAAGAACTAAGTGGCATAAAATGTCTAAGTTATGTCAGGAGATATACATAAATTGATGGGATGGTACTGATTACAGGAAAATCCTCCTGTGAGTTCTCTAATACTCTCTATACAACATGATTACTTACAATTAATCATAGTTATTACACTGCAGGATAAATATTAAAGTAGCATAGTGTTTAGCATACGTACGCCTATAGTGTGTTTATGTAACTAAAGAGCAACATACATGGTATTAATATGTGATATACTCTCATGCAAACACTTTGGCTATGCTGTCTGCTCCAGCACTGGCAAACATGGATTCACTTGCATGGCACACGACGTTGAGGATGGCCTCGTCGAATCGCTTGCGGTGTGCACTTATCTCCTGCACACAGATGTAGTTTTCCATGTTCCAAAAGCGAAGGGAGCCGTCATGGCCTGGAGGGAAGTGGATGGTGAAGGGGTTGGTAAAAGGTGGCTTAGGGAAGGGGGTATGTGAAGGGGTTAGGGATAGGCAGTTTGGAGAAGGAAGTGAGTGGTAAGGGAGAAGGTGAAAGGAGTGGGGAATCAGAGGTGTGCGAGGAAGAAAGACACAACGCGAGTGATGAACTGGAGATGGTGACGGATGAGGCTGGCAATGACGGACAGCCATACACGTGCCCCCCCCCCTCCCCCACCCACTCACACAACTATCACTCACTTGCTGACACTACATAGAGGCCATTTGGGTCAATTGCTAGCCCTGTCACTGCGTCCATGTGTGCTATCATCTCGTGCTGCCTCTGGCCACTGCCCGAGTCAAAGAATCGAATGTACTTGTCCTCGTGGGCAGTCACGATGGTGGGCAGCGTTGGGTGGGAGCGGACCTTGTTCACTTGTGTGTTGGGGGTGTGGTCTGCAGGGAGGGCACACACAGGGTGCACGCTTATGTGGTGTGTACACGTGTACACACTACCAGATTGGGTTGGAGTGAAGTGCACATACCAGTACATGTGGATGCAGGTAGATACATAAATGTAGATGTATCCCGTTGTCTAGGAAATGTGCATCTATTCACTGAAGCACATTTCAGTACCCAATGCACACATACACGCGTGTAGGCAACGGAGATCTACATTTCCAAGTTACAGCTGCATAAATTGGGCACTACGAACATGTCCCAGACACATCTTGGCAGTCACTTAATTACTGGACCTATCTTATCACCCTCTAACACGTGTGTAAACTTAAACATGAGAATAATTGTCAGATAAGGGAATGATGTCATGTCTGAGCAGTTGTAGGTATTCACTATCACAATCTGTGTACCTCCCTCTCCCTGCAATTGTCTTGCTTCTACTGTCCACCCTCCTTCCATCCTCCACCCCCGCCTAATCTCCCACACAAATGCCTACACATCTGCACAGTACGTAGCTTCTACTGCTCACCATAGCTTGTAGCACTGTCCAGCTTCGTGACAACCTTGCACGTCTCAATGTCATACACCACAGCCTGAGCCGTGTTGTAACCAACCACCAGCTGCCTCAGGTCGTGATGAACAAAGTCCACAGATGTTGGCAGACCCAGCTCTACACGAATGAACAGATCAGACAACAGAACAGTAGGATCAACATTGTGGGGCCTATGGACGCGCTATTGCATAGCAAGACATGTATGTAGGCAACTGTTCTCCGAGGACTGTGTGACCAGGGGAAGACCCCAACTTGCTAGGCACCAGCGTTGTATCACTGCAACCCATTCATACAAATACACAGAAAACGCAAAAGGGACAATGTTGTCGTTCTGGGGCTGTGACAACTCAGCTATTAACAACCACCGCCGAATTAGGCCACTCAGCCCCTATTGCAAAGGGTCTGATTAGCTGTACAATAGAGTCCATGTATCTAGTACAGTACTGTGAGAAGTGTTAAACACTGAGAGCTGACTTTATACCCCGGGTATGCACTATAGTTGCGACTGCCACTACCAGTGTGAGTACAGGCTTCCTTTAGATGGGCGTAGCATATCATCAGAAGCAATACACTGAAAAGGTAGGGCACAATAGGTGTACAAAAGCAAGAGGAAGCCCTGCACACTGCCCCACAACACATTCACAAACACTCACTACCCAAGTCCCTATCTCAATTCCCCATATATGTATATACAGCACACAATTATAATGGACTAGCAGGGCTGCTCGCCTTCTGCTACGGTGAGTCGCACGACAGCGAGTTGGGCCCAGGCTGATTCGAAGAATCTGTGCTGTTAGCAACGGAAGGTGGCTGCTATAACAATGACCGAGTTTAAATTCGATTGTTGGATGACAGCGAATCAAACTGCCCAATAACCAAAAGTCAAGGGAGTGATAATTAATAAAATGGCTGTCAGTTGTGAATGAAAAACTGGAAATTGAAAGATAGCTCAAGAACTGCAAGATGGGCGATTTCAACCCATGGAGGGCACTTCTGGAACCCCACTTTATAATCCCTGAGAGTTTGGTGGCATCCTGTGCAGTAGTTTTTGTCCGAAGCGCGAATGAACAGACAAACAAACAAATGAACTGAATCATATAATTATACGTATAGATCATGTACATTTCACCTCCCCACCTCCCTCACCTTCAACATAAGGGATGCAGGCGACCTCGGATGATGACTGCTGTTTGTTCCACAGCCGACATGTTCCATCCGAGCTGCAGGACAGGAGGAGACCCAGCCTGGGGTGCATCGCAAGGTCCCACACGGCATCGCTGTGCCCCTTGAGGGAGCCCTTGTTCACTGTTGGGTCTGGAAGAGAAATATAGAGACAACTCACAGTTGTACGAACCTCACTCCCTCTTAGCTACTGCAATACTACATAACTACATGCTCATTCACATCACCAGATGACAAGTAACATTGCACATGCACATGCACATACATAGCTTGACTATGTAAATCTCCCATCACACACATATGCATGTATGCATGTGATGCAGTCAGTGGAATGATGTGTACATGAGACACATGCTACATGTGTCTCATGTTAACACTTACTGAGGTGTGGGCGGTGGGGACACACAAGGACTGGATACTAGCAACTGGGGCAAGACACCAACATCCTCTCTCCTCCCCTCCCCTCCCCTCCCTACCCCTCCCCCTCCCCTTCCTACCCCTCCCCTCCTGTACTTACCATACACGTCAAATGCTTCCTTATCCACTGGAAGCTGCCAGCATCGAATAACTGAATCTGCACCAGCACTGAAGCACATGTCCCCACTGCTGCTCATGATGATGCTAAGCACAGCACCACAGTGGCCCCTCAGGGTGTGCACTGGCTCCACATCCACCAGGGCATTCCGGCTGGGAGGGTGTGATGGGAGAGGGGAGGATGGAAGTAAGTGTGTAGGGAAGGGAAGTGAGAGGTTGAGGATTGACGAGGGGAGGGGGGAGCATCAAAGGGATCTGCCCCCTTTGAAATCTCTCGAGTACAGTAAAGCATTTACTGTAGTTTCTCGATTCCCCTATATACTGTACTTAGAACCTGTTACCCCCCCCCCCCCCCCCAACCACCAGGACAGATGTTCCCTACACAGAAGCACAGTGGTGCACACTCATGCTTCATCACAGTCTCCTTCATTGCAGTGTACAGAGGCACATCTCTGACCACTCACTCGCTTACCTTCTTGTCTGCTGCTGAAGGTTCCAGATCTTGAGGGTCTTATCCTCTGACCCTGACACAAGCAGAGGCTCAGTGGGGTGGAAGGTCACACACGTCACTGCATCCAAGTGGCTCCTCATGGTGTATTTGGCGGTCCATCTCTTGCCCGCGTCAGAGGGAGGGGCGTCATTGCTAAGGTCCCAGGACACCCACTGCAGCTCACCAAGCTCGGCGTTGTCAGCAGGCACCTTATCACCCGTGTCCATGAAGCCAAGGGAGGGGAGCTGCTTCTCCCCACCCTGCTTCCCCTTCAAAGCATAGCCTCCCTCCCCCTCACCTACACCCATCAGCTCCGCCCGGTAGTCAATCATTGCCTTCCGACTGGGGCCTGAAGGATAACAAGAAAAACACACAAACCAAGTGGAGATATGTATGCAGACTGAAGTTGAATGGAGGCCGACTGTACAGTGTACAGCAGTCTGCTTGCCCCCCCCCCCCCCAATGGTGTGTGCACACATGTTGACTTCCCATAGTCGTGTACCTGAACCTGTCCACCAACTGCCATTTCATTAGCCATCGGCGGACAGGGTCGGGCAAGAGACTAGACCTCCCATTAGTTGAGAGGGTCAGCTAGTGAGCCTCAACCACAGCATTGACTTCAATAAAGTACAGGATGTTTCAATCTGTAGATCTTCTTCACCTGTTACAAAACTAACAAAAGCACAACTTGTTTGCCTTTGTTGGCTTCATAGCAGCCGAAGAAGATCCATAGATTGTAGCCACTATGGGTATATGGGTGTTAGCGTAAGGTGGTGTTGAAATGGCTGTGCAGTGTGTGTGAACATACATACATAGAGATGTGTTGTAATGCCAGTGAAAGTACTTGCACTGCCAAGTTCAGCTCAGCCTCAATTATTATACTCCCATCAGACAGCTCACAGCCGGGCAGTGCAAGCACACAACACTGCCAGACCGTGAAGGACTAGCAAACAGCCAAGGCACACTCACGAGTTATGCCAATCTGCTTCTTCTGGCCTTTCTTGCTCCCTCCCTTGCCTCCTGACTTGCCAGCCCTGCCTGGTGGCCCCTCCCCCTGGGGTAAGCCCATCTCCATGCCTTCACTATCCCCTGACGACGCTTGTGGGCCATGTGAGAAGGTGAATTCATCTTCAGCAGGTTCGTCATCCATGGGGTCTTGTTCCTCTTCAAATCTGGTCTCTTCCTCATCGTCACTACCCTCTACAGTGGTGCACATGCGAGTTGTGTAGTCGTGATGAACACACACACACACACACACACACACACACACACACACACACACACACACACACACACACACTACATAGTAACAAGAACAGGTGCACTGCTACAGCCACACAGCAGCTCCCACTGTGAACAACATCAATTGCACACCGTTGTAGCCACACATTCCACTTGCCATCATCACTGCTGTCATTGCCGTCTTCGTTGTTCAGGAATTCAAATTCTGTGAATGCCTCTGTCACTTCCACAGGGAGGCCTTCTTCTTTGGAATCCTCGGTGCTGCTTGGAGGGGGAGGGTGTTCTATGTTATTAGCCTCCTTAGAAGGATGTGTCCTGAAGAGGAGGGAGAGGGAGCGGGAGAGAGGGGGAGGGGGAGGGGGAGGGGGAGGGGGAGGTGAGGCATGTCCTGGATGTATGTATAGAAACATGCATGCCAAATGCACTGTGCTCCAACGCACCACATGGCACATGCATCACATGATGCATACATCAGTGAGCAGTGGCTTCATATGTCTGATGTGGAGGCTCTTACTGTGAGGAGGCTCTTACTGTGAGGAGGCTCTCACTGTGAGGTAGGCTCTTACTGTGAGGAGGCTCTTACTGTAAGGAGGCTCTTACTGTGAGGAGGCTCCTACTATCAGTTTAGCATGACAAACACATAGTATTTGTGTTGGCTTTTCTGAGGTATAATCACTCCCCACCTTCGCTTTCTCACACTTCCGCTCTCACTTGACCCCTTCCCTCTGCACACTCATACCATCACATTCAACCCCTCCACCATTCACACTCTCACCTCACATTCAACCCCTCCACCATTCACACTCACCTCACATTCAACCCCTCCACCATTCACACTACCACCTCATCCCACTTCTCCTCATTCACACTCCCACCCTCACTTCAATTACCTGCTTGTCTCCTCCTTGGTTGGTAGCTGTCCCTGAGGAAAGGGTATGAGATGACGCTGTAAAAACACAGAAGACAAGAACTGCTTAAAACAAACACACAGCAAGGTCACCCCCCAGACACACATGGAGCTCTGTACCAACCTAGTCTCACATAGCCAGACCACCGTTTTGCTCAGACTCCAGGAGGGTAGAGTCTGAGCAAAATGGCGGTCTGGCTAAACAAGACTAGTACCAATCAAATACCCATCCCCTCCACCACTCGTGCATCCCCTTACTCCAACATACACCTCAAGCCACACAACCTTCCACCAGTCTCACATAGCCAGCCCTCCTCCTGCCTCCATAACATAACATACGTATGCTAATGCAACAACAATTGACAAGAACAGGTCTGGGACAATTATCAACGTAGCCCCCGGAATCACTGTACAGAGCTAGACATCGTTGTTGTTTATCCCGTAACAGATAGCCGCTGCTTCTAGTTACACAATAACACAAAGCGGACTAGCGTGACAGACCAGCTGGACAGCCGCTCCACAAAGTGAACTTTTCGCTCCAGACCAATGTCAGCATATGAAATACAGGCAGGAAGGGGTAGCTATGTGAGACTATCTGTTCCCCTTTCCACACCTCTTAATTCTACCCCTCTACCAGTTGATCTGCTGCCCAAATACAGCATCACACACAAGCAAATGCTCACCAATTTGCCAAGTGAGTCAGCTCTAGGGGGCGGGGGCGGCTTAGACCCAGGTGACTCTGCTCCTTCGTCACTCCCATTTGCATCTGGCGGCATGGCCTGAAGGCCGGAGTTCTTCTGCGCTCTCAGACGTGAGACCCGTGTCTCCAGTACATAGTCTGGATAACCTAGCTCTGCAAGATACCTAAACAGACCAGGAACGTACATCAACGCATGAGTTGGCAGGGGAGGAGGTGGAGGAGTGTGTACACCCTCAGCCACTCACGCTCTCAACAAGGCTTTACTGTCTTTCTGACCAGCAATAGCTACTGGCTCTGTAGAGGGGAGGCATCACAGTGATGGGACAAGCAATGACAAACACACTAACCAGCAATTAGAGCGCAGTGGGTGGAGAGTACCTGCTTCTTTGTTGGGCTTTTCCGGTGCCTCTGGAACAGATACGTCTGAAAATTGCAACTTGGTGCCATACTTCAGTTCATAGTTCTTTGTTCTGGGTAAAATGGAGGGGGGGGGGGGGGGGGCAGGTACAGGGTGGTCAATGTGAACCATGTTACCACAAGTGTACATGTCACCAGGTGCTGCATGGCAACCCTCACCCTCACCCCACACCACGCCACAGCACAGCACACCACACATTGCACCACACACCACAGCACACACCACACATACCACAGCACAGCACAGCACACCATACCACACCATACCACACCACATGACACAACACTATCACAACAGTCTGCACAATAACTACTGCAACAAGGTAACAACTGTTTGCATTGAGGAGAGCTTTGCTTCAGCATTATTACAACTGGCACATGGCTACATCGTGGGATGGAGGAGGGGACAACTGATGGAATGCTCGCCTCATCAGCACTACCAACAGCACACCTCTCGGCTCACACCCCACACCACAGTCATATTTACACTGAAGAAGTGGATTAAATTCACCAGTTCACACTCTGTTATAAGTGGATTAAACAGCATGGTGGATTCTAGTGAGGATGTAGGGTGCACTCACAACACACCCTCCCCTCCTCACTCACTCCACACTATATACACACAGAGGGTACACAAATCAATGGCACAGTTGAAACTAATCATTACGTCACAACGTCACTACTCTCCCGGGAGTCTTGCAACCTAACTACTTAATGTCAAACACACACAGATAAGTATTCTTAAGTGCAAACACAGCTAGGCTGTTGGAAGAAGGCCACGTCCAAAGACAGGCATGATGGAAGAAGGCTAAGCCTGAAGACCTCTTGGCAATGTGCCTACAAGACACAATTGGTGTCATTACTGTCCGTAGATCTCTGAAACGACATAGGGCTGGAAGGAAAACTGGCACCGCCGGGAAGCAAGCCCAGGACATCTGTCTTTAGCTGCCAGTGCTCTAGCCACTGAGCTACTACGCCCGCCGGCAACCACTCACTCTCCAGCCCTTAAAGACCATGCTTGAAGGAATTGGTGCAGAAATTCTTAAGCGTAAACAATGCCGGTTGTGCCTTGTCGACACGTTGCCAAGAGGTCTTCGGACTTAGCCTTCTTCCATCATGCCTGTCTTTGGGCGTGGCCTTCTTCCAATGGCCTAGCTGTGTTTACGCTTAAGAATTTCTTTCTGCACTGTTCTTCATGCAGCAATTAACTCTGTAGTTAGCAACACACAGATAACCCACTAGTCTCGTCCCCAGCCCACTTCCGGCCGCCATTTTGTAATGGCCTGAAAGGTGGTTTGGTGACTTTGGTCGACTTTCTTGGGCCTGGAAGTCGATTCCGATTGCATAACATCAGCAGCGGCTATATATATCAGCCTACGCAAATCTCTTGACACAAAGTCGGTTGTGAACCCTTTTCGATCGCCTGCACGCATCAAACATACAAGCTATAGTACCAGCTTCACACAGCCCGATGCCTCCTTAGCTAAGCTAGATACCTTCCTGGAGTCCTGCACTAACGTCTTGTGCACCTGCAAGCATCGATTTCAGACAGAACAACGCAGGAGCCGCGAGCAGAAATCGTAGGGCGATACTTGTCGATCGAGGGGGATAGGATACGGCAAAAACAGTGGCTAGGGACACTTCCTTCCATCTTCAGTTTTGGCTATGCAACAATTGGGCTATTCTGCAATCTGATTGGCCAGCAGGAATTCCTGCTGGAATCAACTTCCGGGCCCAAGAATGTTGACCAAATTCACCAGACCACCTTTCAGGCCAATAAAATGGCGACCGGAAGTGGGCTGGGGACGAGACTAATAACCCACTGCAGAGGCAGCCGGCTGGTGCAACCGAGGAAACTACTTGCCCTTATCAGCTGTGCTACTAAGAAGTGGAGGATACATATGGTGCATGTGGAATGTTGGGCACTTAATGCCTCACACACAGTACATTGCATGCAAAGGCACACATATGTACACACACAAAGGCACACATATGTACACACACAAAGGCACACATATGTACACACACAAAGGCACACATATGTACACACACAAAGGCACACATATGTACACACACAAAGGCACACATATGTACACACACAAAGGCACACATATGTACACACACAAAGGCACACATATGTACACACACAAAGGCACACATATGTACACACACAAAGGCACACATACGTATGTACACACATCAGCCATGTGTATACACCAGTGTTCTCTCTAGGGTTTTAGTCCAAAGGATACATCCTACTGTATTGCCTGTGATAAGGTGCTTGCAATACGTACATGCACTTCTAACACGCCCAGTCACACAACCCTGCATCACTCCCCTCATCTATGTAACACTCACCTCTCTTGTTTCAATGCATACTCCAGCATTCGAATCCTTCGCACAAGGTCTCTCTTCAGGTTCTCCTGTCCCCTCCGCTCTCCTTGGAGAAAGGCAATCTTAGCCTGTGTAAGAGAAAGATGGGGGAGGGGGAGGAGGGGAGGGGTAAGAGGGGATGAGAGGAAGAGGAGGAGAGGATGAAGGGAGGGGGAGGAGGAGAGAAGGATGAAGGGAGGGGGAGGAGGAGGGGAGGAAGAAGGGAGGGGGAGAAGGAGGGAGGAAGAAGGGAGGGGAGGAGGTGAGGAAGAAGGGAGGGGGAGGGGAGAGGATGAAGGGAGGGGAAGGAGGGGGAGGAAGAAGGGAGGGGGAGAGCAGGGAGGAAGAAAGGAGGGGGAGGGGAGGAAGAAGGGAGGGGAAGGGGGAGGGGAGGAAGAAGGGAGGGGAAGGGGAAGGGGAGGAAGAAGGGAGAGGGGAGGAGGGGAAGACAGAAGATGGGGAGAGGAAGAGAAGGAAGGGGGGAGGAGGAGGCAAGGGGTATGAGAAGCACTTTCTTGCAAGGACAATGACTATCCTCACAAACACCATTTTGAGTAGAGCTGCTACAAAAGCAACTCTACCCTTCTTAAGACCGTGGTCTACCTGCACGATGGAGTACCTCTTCAGACCCTGTACAGGCTGCATTGTAATGAATCATAATCACCTTACCTGGTATTTGGGGCTATAATTCTCTCAAATGCTTGTATCACCCACTAACCAATAACTACAGCTCATTGCATTAGTCTGATTAGGGACCTACCATGTGTGTTAGGGCAGTCTGGCTTGCAAGACCCTTCAATCCAGTGAGCCCAAGGTGCTTAAGAAGGGAAGGAGTGACTTAGTGGCACGAATGATTAGTTCACACCTTTTCAACCAATCACATTGGTTTGGCAGGAATTCCTGATAATATACTTCACTGCCTGCTACCTACCTACCTACATCATCACACAAGTGTGGATTGGGCAAGGGACAATGATTTCTAGTTGACTGAAAAGAGGTCTTTGCAACTAGCTGTGCAATAAAAAGAAACCATGAAGACTATTTTCAAGGAACAGGTACTTTGATTGGCCTTCTATTGTACATGGTGTCTGAACAAGGGCAGCCATCATGTTTCCACTAATCTTGCTTGACAGAGACTCATAAGTGCGTTTCTTCATGCAAATGGATGGGGCGGCTCCAACTACACAAAAGACTGTTGCCATTTGGCCTTATCTCTAGTATTCACAAGGTGTGAGATTGATAATCTGAGCTGCGAACCAACTGTGTGGCTGAGCTAAATTGGCTAGCTGGTCCCTCTCATTCATCACCCCTATCCTTTAGACAGGAGGTCTAGCAAGCCTGACTAGTGTTTGGGTGGGTGTGAGTGGGGTGTGTCAATTGGGGCGGTGTACAAAACATGGCTGCATTCAGTGGTTACATTTTCAACGTAAACACCACCATCACTGGTGATTCTAATAAGATGCAAATGGACCAATACAACACAACAACATACCAAATCTCAGAGCATTTACAGTTTGACAGAAATTGTAATGAAGGTAGGGGACATAGTCATAACAGTGTGTGCAATGTATTACAATACCATTAGACCGAATCACTGTTAGTTGATACGAAATGATGAATATTACCACTAAGTCACACAGCAAGGGGCAAGCACATGAAAACCACCCCCAACGGTATAAGCAGACCACAAAACACGGTGTCATGGACACACAAGGGATCCAAGGTGAGACCCACCCACAGGACGTACAGTGATGTGTACCACACGAGGACTTGATCCCAGGATTACCCATTTTCAGTAACACTTTTAAATCGGTACAGGTGACTCGCATAAACCACTAGTGGCAATATTAGCTGGGACAAGACAAGGGAAGCAAGCACACATACCTCAAACCAGTGCTAGCCCTTTGTCTGTCGGCTCTGTGATGGCGTAGGCGTACCAGACCACCCCCCACCTCCACCCAACACGGGTACCATGACATATGTGTACAAAACGGCTATTCATCCACACACTACATAACTAGAGATACAGGAAGCTTGGATATGTGAGACAGGCCACTGGAAAGTGATACTGCAGGTGCTGAGCAGGTGTAGGACATACACCATCTGACACACACACACACACACACACACACACACACACACACACACACACACACACACACACACACACACACACACACACACACACACACACACACACACACACACACACACACACACACACACCACAGAATGCAAACATGTACCACAAACATACACACATAGATAAGCTGCTGTCCAAACTACAGCAGAGCAGTATCATTCTAGTAGAATTACCATGTGCCAAACCACCAAAGGTCATGACCTCGAATTACCAACTGATGTCATTGTCATGCACGGCAGTGTCACTTGTGTGACACGGCATTAACGCATCACACCCAACTGTCCCATAGCTATTTTCAGTTTGTATTCGGTACCAGTTTGTGAAAGGGTGAAATGTCCACTCTTCTCAAATTACATATAAGACCACTTCCTGATCTGCTGCTAACCGCTAAGGCTGGGTAACCCTGTTGCCATTGGGGGACGGTAGCTTTGTGGTGCCCTCACTCCAGTTGTGCACATTGTGTACATTGTAATTGATTAATGGAATAGACTATTGAAAAGGTGGAGTCTCATGTCTTTGCTGACAATGTATTGTATGTGACAACACACTAGTTCCAATACTGGATTCATTGGATAGATTCCAGCAGTTTGCATTGAGGCAAGAAATGGCCACTGTAACAAGTCATGTGTGAGTCTGCTGTTACCACAATGAAAAGACACACACACACACACACACATGCGCGCGCACATGCACGCGTACGCACACACGCGCACGCACACGCACACACACGCACACACACGCACCATAAAGTTGGCACAAGCCTGGAGCCCATACACAAATGGTAGCTAGGAAACAATGAGGGCCATCTCTGGCACTCCTAACAATGCATCCAGAACTTTCACAAGTGAAAACAACCACTGCATTCTCCTTTATGATATTGCAGGAGCCAGGTTGCTGTCCACTGCACCCAAACACACCAGACCAGAGCATTTGGGTTTCTAAACAAATTTCATACGTTATGAATATAATTTCTCAGCATCTCCCACAAATGCCTAACATTCCACTTAGACCAGAGGGGGAAAATGACTTGAGGCTCCAACCATACTGACACTATTCTGTACTATAGGGCTGGCAAATGAACAGGTGCTGGAACAACACACATCACAGGCCACTGACCAGAACACACACACTTGCAATGACAGACAGAAGAACACGGGGAGCATCATCAAAAGGTTCACACACCTTTTGATACTAAACATACACTTTCCCATTTTCGGAGGGAAACTATAAACTACCTCGCCCGACCTAGCCCCCCAAACCCCTATTCGTGCCAGTCCCCGCGCAAATGTAATTGCTGACAAATTCCAAAGCGCCAGCGATGCCACACAGAACATAACATACCCTCTCGAGTTGCAAATCAAGGCGCTTGACAGACAGTGCCTTACACTCCTAAAGGCATAGTGTGCCTGCATCCTCCAAGAGCGTTGGCTAACCTGGAGTTCTGCCCGTTCTGTCTCCCAGTTTGCTCGTTCCTTCTCAAACCTTGACCACTCGTATTTCATAAAGTGAAGCACTCCAGGGAGGGTATACGTGGGCTGTTCACGGCCACTTTCACCCATGCCGTCGACAGAGTGGCCGTTGGCCCCCCAAAACGGTCGTGATTGCGAAGGGTCAGCCAACTTTTTAGTTACTACCGTCTGTACGCCTAAGCGATCCTCCATTTTACTGTAGATGTTGCGAATGAATATGATTAATGACATGGCATTGAACTGAGTATGCGCATATCTTCACTTCCAATTTCGCGGTAAATTCAAACACAAAACCGTACTGCAAAAATATACAGTGGGTGAGACCCGGCTCCCTGCATAGTCTCTATATGCGTTTTACACATCGTTATTGCGAAGAAATATCATTACTTCGTGTTTGAGGGCTGCAGGAATGGCTGACAGCTGGGCCTCAGTGTTTACCCGATTAGCTATATCACATGCATTGCTGTTTGTGCAAAATTGTAGCTATGTAGCTATGAGCCATGAGCAGTCAGAATATGAGTTGTTTTATTGTATCTTATTACACATCTACTGCACTGCTTTCTGATTGTTCAGCAGTTAGCTATTTATGATATACAGTGGAAGATTCGCTGGCTGTCCGCATATCACTCAGCTAGTCCTCCATCTAGCTTCATGCACATGCAACCCTGAGTCAATATAATTTGACTGGCTAGCTACAAGCCAAGAAATGTTAAAGTGAGATGGATTCCTGGATACATGTATGGTCCATATTTGGAGGTTGGCTCTGAAGTGAGCGGTGGGCAAAAGGCACTAGGTAGCCACATAGCTTGTCTATGAGCTCAATAGCCATGCATGTATAATTTAGCAAGTTTTCTTGAGAGTGCAATGAATACATAATATTATGTTAGACACTGAGCATTCCATGATATAAGATGCAACTCAGACAAGTGTCAAAGGTAAAAGCATTTAGAGAGTGCCAGGACTAGCAGAAGATGAAGGACATTGCATGGTTGTACTTTTGAGGGATCAGGAAAGATGACATATGAACTACAGGATGCAGCTTACAGGACTGCATGATATTCCATCATCAGTTTGATTTATTTACAGTAGTGGTGCCTCGTGTGACTTGCTGATCTGCAGTCTTAATGGTTAACACAAAGTGCTATGTGACATAATGGTATATCTGAAATCTGATTGGACTGCACTTTTGACATAAGATCTGCACGTGGAATGTCCAGGCATTACTTTATGGTTGTGAGAAAGGCCTATACATTGGTGCAACCATGACCACACAGCTGTGTACATGGAGAGCATTGCAGATGACACCTCTAGGCTGTGCCCAAAGAACACAAGCAATAAAGCACTAATTAGCTACAGGGCTATGAAGTGCAGCCCCTCGTGGACTTACAGTAGTCCAGACAATGTGTCTCCTGTGACGGCATGGGACTTTATAATTAGTGCAGGCCCGGAGGAAGCTCTTTAAAGGTGTTCAGGCCATGTCAAGACAATCTTACCTAGATGGCCTTGTGCACAGAGCAGGAAGTATCTTAGCTATACAAAAGAATGGCCAGGCCTAAAAATCTGGTCAGGCCATGACCTGGGCAGCCTGGGCTGTTCTGCCGAGCATGAAACTGGGCTTTCAACACCAACCTAAAAAGCAAGCAAAGTAGGCCTCTCAACTGATGTACGAGCACATGAGCAGATACGGAGAAAGCTAGGATATAAGACCCATGAAGCATATAGGAGCTATAGTTCTAGCTAAAGAGGAGCTACAAGTATATGCATGGTGCAGGTACAGTTCAGAGTGGACAGACATGCACTTGTATGCCCAGTCTAGAGTACCGTTATAGAGTTGCTGTTGTATCATCATAACTTCAGTACTAATGCTTCAGCATCATCATTGGTAGCTGTGCATGGTTATCTGACCATGAGGTTTGTAGTTTGCACTTCCTTTTGAAGCCATGTTGACATTATTGTGGTCAGGGACTATAGCTAGGTGGGGCCACACTCACAGGGTGACACCTTCAACACGAACCATTTAGGGCTGCAACTAGATGTGATATCACTGTGGTAACCTCACTGTGTAGGAGGCAACATAAGTTATACAGTACCCAAGGCTGTGTTTTCTATGGTATTATGCATGTACTGGGGCACAGGTATTGCTATATAAGGTGACATTGTGCTCTCCTCACCTTGTAAGTGTGTTACCTTTGGTGGCTTCATCTCTGGCTAGTCTGTATAAAATCTGCTAGAAACCCATAAAACACACATTCAGTGATATTCAGAGCTTTAGAGCACATTCTAAACTACAGTGATCCCAGATGATGAAAGTGTTGGCTGTGCTTGCTTATTTCTTGGTGCTCCTATCTTCTCCTTCAGCTGGACAGTCCATTCAAATAGGTGAGTAATAGTTGGAGTGTGCAGGCCAGAAGACATATGGGACTGATCTGCTTTAGTTCGTTATGGTAGAATAGGCTAGTATGAACGAAGTGACAAGATGTTGGAACTCAGTCACCTTATAGCTACCCTATCAGATTGTACAGTATGTTCAGAAATATGTAATACCATGCATACTTTTATTATTATAAACAGTGAAACACTTGTATCTAACTAGGTTGTGGGCTTGCACTGAGTGACAAAGCTCACTATATCCGGTACATTATGTGTAGTAGACTTAGCTATTTCTGAGCATAGTGAGGCTTTGAATCTGGTAGGTGAGGATTTGCATCTCAACTAGTATTATTTGAAGCTAAGGTATTACGTACATATGTAGCTATGTATGTGGATGGCTGGAGAGTTGAAATCAGTATAGCTACCACGTGTGTAGCTAATAAAGGAAATCTACACTGCATGCTCTTTGTATAATTCTTCTGTTAAGTGTATTTTGTTATGCTATAGGAACACTGAACAATTTTACTATCTTTGAAAATGAGACACATTTGACCCTCTACTGGACTGAATCCCAAGAAGCTCCTACTTTCAACAACTACTTTGTTGTCTATGAGCAGGCAGATCCTAACCACGACATAAACAATGATTATGTGAGCTCAGCTGACCCACACCTGGTGCAAGATGGAACCACCAAAAGGTACAGCATCTCCAAAGCTCACCTAGTGGAAGGAGGCTACTTTGGGACCCTTCTGGTCCATGTGTCTGGGCACTCATTGGATGCAGTAGCACCATGGTTCACAGAGGAGGTGTTATATACTCCAACAGAAACAGGTATGCATAACCACTCAGTCACTATACTACTGGTGGATATCTAACTTCATGCTCAAGGAAAGGTCTGAATGTGTCATACACAGTCTCTGTTCATTTTTTTATCATAACCCTTTGATTGAATTATACAGATCAGTCATCTGAAAACATCATGTTAAAGCTATACTGGACAGAAAACAGTCTGAACTGTGAAGCATTCATGGTGAGCACTTTAAGGAGATGGAAGGTTGTGAGTAGGTGAAATTACTGTAGCTATATATGGCATGCATGCACTAGTCAAAGTAGAATGTCCATTGCACACAGTGACACTGTATATAGCCACAGGTAGTCTCCCCAGAAATAGTTGTATGTAGGTAGGGTGCACTGGACAACTAGCTATATATGTGGATTAAGTGGCTAGCAGATGGTGTGGGTCTGGGAGAGGGTAGCTACTGTATAGTAGCTAAGCACATGTTCCTTGTGACTCAGTGTGCAATGTATGCTACTGCCCACAACTAGTGGTGCACTGCATTTATTGCTTATAGCCTCAGTTAAGGTTCTAAGGGACCAAAGGGAGCTCTGCATACTTCAGCCATAGCCTATGTAGAGAGAGAGAGAGATACTGTATGGCTACAAAACACAAGTGCAATCATTTTCCCTGCGCACTATCTTAGGGACAAGTTTCTGCAGAGTTGATTGCCACTGAACTTGAGTATGTGATTCGCAAGCAGGCCTTATGGTTCCGTGCGCAAGGAAAGATTGACAACAGTCACTACTTCTGTGAGAATAATGGAGTGGTGTTTCAGGCAGTCCTGCATGCAGCTGGAAATGCCACTGAGTACAAGGTCTTGCTGTATGACTGGCTCAGAAGTAGTTCAAGCTACCTGGTACTGCGTGGTTACCAGTACCATGTTAGTGAGAGACACTGTGTGCTGCAAGGTGAGGAGGTAGACTCGGCTAACAGCAAGGGATGCAATTCTTCTATGGAACAGAGCCAGGAGGGTGTCAGCGAGCAAGGCAAAGCATCTTCTAGTGATGAAACTGCACTGATTGTGGCTATTACATCTTTGGCCATCAACGCAGTGCTTGTTATGGCTGCTGTTGTGTGCATCCTTCTGGACAAATGTGTCTGTCGCCAACCCAAGACAAACACAAGGTGAGTTTATCATTCATCACTGAATGAGTATGCATGCATGCTTGGTGTATAGTTGATGTATTATAGCAGGTTGCAGCATATCCATGCATGCTTTTAAGTTGGTTATAGGAGTACGCTGCATTCTGCAATGTGAATGTATGTGGAGACAGCAGTAAGACACTCCAAACACATACTCCACTGTATATTGCCAAGAATCACTCATATGTTCTATTCCACCCTAATTCCCTCCCTCTCACCCTCCCACCTACCTTGATTTGCTCCCTCCCTTCCTCCTTCCAATGCTGATTCACTCCACCCCTTCCTCTCTCTTTCTCCTTCAATCTAAGTAGATGCTCATCTCCCATCATTGCTATGGAAATGCCCTCTAATGGAAAAGGCACTGTTCGAAATGAAGAAGAGGCATATGTAGAAGTGCAATGACAGCATACGTACTTTTACAGAATTATTTCACTACCAAGATCACAACATGCATGCATAACACACACTGAATTTGAATTTATATTCTTTAACTATAGCAGAACTTTACACTGTCATTCCTTCACCTCTTCAAATGTTGTTCCATGATCAACAAAGGAACTTTGTATAATGAAAAGACAAAATGTAAACATAATAATAATCTCTCTTCAAATTTAGCATTACATTCTGCGTGTAACATATATACAACACCAAGCTGTTAAGTATGTCATGAAATCTGCCAAGTCGTCTCAGTATACCAATGCACCATTTTGTGTGTGTTAGTGCTGAATCAATTAATATAACCAGCTGTATGCTTGGCATGGTATCACTCCACAGTCCACCTCCATGCAATACATGCTTGCTGTGTTGTGTTGTGCTTGCATGATTATTGATTGATTGATTGATTGATTGATTGATTGTGTTGTGGGTGTGTCTGAGGCTTCCCTCGTTCTAGCTCTGCATGCAGCATTGTAGTCCCCACGCTGGAGAATTGAGGTGCAAGTATATACGTATGATTGTAGCTTTATAGTTGGAAGCAGGCCTGCCCCATCTGTCATCTCTCTGGCCTACCCTGACATGCCCCACTTCATCCTGACACATTCCTCTCCCTTTGCTAATGTGCCCCGCGTATGCACCTTACCCACCTCACCATCCACTCTGGAGTTATATAGGGTGTAAGTAGGCGGATACAATTTAGACTCAGCCCTGCTACAGCATTATATAATGCTGTGCAGCTACCATGCAGTGAGCTCCAGAGTGAAAACATGTTTCGCTTTCAGTACAAAAATTTTCTGTCTGAAGCTGGATATTTGCATTTCATCATTCAAGCAGTACCAAAAGTCCTGAAGGAAGTATGTAAAATGACTAGGTACTTATACAAAACAGCACGTTGCCCTGCATGGTACATATAGATGGGGTGGGTTGATCATAGAGATGTGCCTGGCCACGTTGACATGCTCTGCATAAGTCATGAATTGACAGCATGATGTTTGAGGCTCTGGTCTGCCTCTCTCAGAATATATTCAGGAGATTGGCAAAATGTATTCTCACTTGTCCATCCTCCACAGCAACCTGTCTTTAGTGGGAAGTGGATGCATTGTGGGCTATTGGCTTACAGTGGATCCATATGCCGTGCAACTCCTCAGTGTTGCATTTGATGATCTGTTTTATCACTGTACTCTGATCCCCTTGGCTTGCCTGTCACATGCAGCAGGAAGAGTGTCTGTAGGCTCTTAGTTTCACAGAAACCTCTGCAATCAGCCTACATATTGTGCAGGGTGGGTTGTCTCCGATGGCCACTGCTCCTGACTGCATGTACCTGGCCATAAATCTGTGCTTCGTTGAAGTGGGTGGTACAAGTACAGAGTTTGCTGATCTGCTGAGATCACACCATTTCTGCAGGAATCACTAATAGTTCTATGGTCTGTTTCACCCAGGTGAGTGACAGGCTGCGTGACTGGTGACAGTAATGGCTCCTCTCTCACCAGAGGGAGGAGCCATGTTAGGTGAGAGTCACCGTTTCTGAGTTTGTTTGTGACTGGAGCAGAGCCCTAGGTGCGCACTAGCCTACATCTCCATGCCAGATTCAAAGAAGTAAGGGACATTCAGCATATTCCTCAATCACTGTCCGGTGGATGCAGCTTCAAATGTGCAGCTTGCACACTACAGAAAGTACAGAAACTAGGGATATAAAAAGTTTCTAGAAAACAAGAAGGATGTAGGGATGGTGCAGTACGTGTGTCTAATAATACACCCACTCCTAGTACTAGCAGGTGCAATTCAAAGTCAAAGAGGATGGAGCAGTGACTCAGTGTCACTCAGCATTACATCCTGGGTGTGGAACATGGGCCACTTCCATGCTGTAAATCTTGCCACAAATTGCTGTTGGGTTGTTAGGGGTAGATACATATGTATGCATGTACTCAATTCAGGATTGATGACCGCCAACAGCTATACTGGATGAAACTCCTAAGGGGCCTCCTAAGTCTGACATTCTCCTCTACCACAATTACACCACTATAATTACACTCTCTCTCACACACTCATGCACCTATATGCAGACACTTACTAGCTAATACTCCATACATGCAAGCTTAGATTAAGCCAATGGAAAGATTGGCTTGACTACCAGTGCTGCATGCTGCACACTAGCATATGCCATGACGTGACAAGCACAACCCAAGACTTGGAGCAGGCTGGTACACTGCCAAACTTACAATATCCTAACCAATTGAATTCAATTTGACTCTTTGGATCATATGAAACCTGCTCCTTTACTTTTGCCATAACATCACCCAATACAGAAAATAGGCAACTGACAGTGAATGCACCATTTACGTATCACTGCATGTATGCATGCATGCTTGGTGTACGGTAGGTTGCAGCATCTCACGAATGTTTTCATGTTGGCTATGAATTTGAAAGCACTACATCCTGCAATGCGAAGCCATGGGCAGGTTTCATTGCTGCACTCCAACAACGTGCATTGCCAAGAAACACTCTCTTGCTCTCTCTATCTCTGACTCCTTCCCTCCCTTCTTTTCTCTTTACCTCTCCCTCTCTAATGTAGTTGGTCTTCTCCCATCATTGTTATATGAAAATGCCCCCTGATGGAAGAGGCACCATACGAAATGAAGAAAAGGCAAATGTAAAGTACATACAGTGACAGTGCTTTCTCTGAACTGGGCCATGGAGTAATATATCACAACCAGTGTTGTTTTGGCTAACTATATCTATAAAACTAATTAATTATACCTTTCATATTCTACCTCTGATATGTATTTAGTTAAGTAAACTAGAGATCGCAGAGCAGCACCACTCTGAACCTAAATCTAAAACCATTATTGACAGCAGAAGCAACTCAGAACTAGAACTACATTCTCAAAGTATAACCTAGCTGTTACAATTGCCTTTATTGAACTATAAAGCTTAAGTAAAATGTTAACGAAGTTCACAAACATTGGTGTGACAACACTGCCCTAGGGACTGGAGTGGTTGCTCAGCTTCAACTTGAGATCATCTCTGCACAGGTGTTAGAAGACAGAGGACATGGTATATAACACTGCAAATGATATATAGGCACATGATAGCACTTCAGCCATATGTTGCTGGCTACACATGAAGTCTCACAGCAGATCCTCTTCCACCATGAAGATGGTCTGTGGGTGGGGAAAGCCACAGAATGTGGTTGTTAGGACTGCCGCATAAGCACCCAATTCTGTGTGGAAAGAACAAAACACGGAAAAGTGCACATGGCATACAATGTAGAGGCGTAAGCTCAACGCTGCATTTAGTGGCTATCAATGAAAATCAGAATCTAGTGTACTTGAGTGTGTTCTAGAAGGGAAGCTTCGCACTGGAACGGATACATATATATTCTGCTAACAAGTATGTGTAATACCCCCAATACTATGTATATTGGGCTTTGGCCATTAGCCTTACTGAAACACTGATACTAATGTAGCATGCTGGTAGGCATAAACCCAGTACATGATTAATGTTTATATATCAGTCTATAGTTTCAGCAGTAGCTCTCTGCATGCAACTGCCATTCAAGGGTATAATAAATACCTTTGAAGTACAACCAGTCTCCACCGTTTAGCTCTGGGAGAGCAGTATCAGTTATGAGGTCATGAGGACCGCAACTGTGGCCAAATAACTTGCTTCTGTAGTGTGCACCATTACCTTCCTATGACCAGAAGGACGAGGGAGAATGGAAGAAAGGATAATGCTGTTAGCAGTAAGAACAAACACATACCACACACCTTTAACAATGATGGCTGTGAGGTGAACCTCCGGAAGGAGCCATGTATTCCATCATTCAAGTAGTACCAAAAATCCTGGAAGAAGTGAACAACAGGTATATTGACAATGAGGGCAGATATATCTACATAAACAGCACCTTGCACTGCATGCATGGTTAATGGGGTAGGGCACATGATAACAGAGATGGTGTGTCTGGCCATGTCACATGTGTTTTGCACATATGAGGCGAAAGGAAAACAAGATGATTGAGGTCTTTGCCTGCATGCCTCAGATTCCATTCATGGAGACTGGCATTTGGCAGTACTGAAATTCTCACTTGTCTATCCTCCACAGCAACTTGTCTCTTTCCAATTACTTGCGCAAAGGAGCATGTGGTGAATTTGGTAAAGAAGCGCCCTGGCTCAGCAATCAACCTCACATCAGGATAGGCTGCAAACATTTTCTCTGCTGATTCTTTGATGACAGTGGCAGCCTGTTTGTAGGCAACCTCGGACTCCTTCTGCTCACCAGCTCCAAATCCTCCCCCAATATCTACCACACTCAATGTCAGGTCCAGCTCATCTCTTGCATAGTCAAACACTTCACAGGACATCTCCAATGCTTTTGCATAGACTGACGGATCCACACAGTCACCAATGTGGAAACTGTACATGTAACAGTATATGGAGATTGTTTATAGAGATCAGTATTATGTGTAATATGATTGTGCATGTATTAATGTTCCTGTATTGTCTGCATGAGTGTATACATGAGTAAGTACTATTTACCAGACTCCATTTACATGTAGACCACAACCATTTGCCAATTTCACCAGAGAACAGGCCTCCAGGACAGTCACACCGTACTTCTCGTGAGGCTACAAGGCACAGTACAGCATGCACAGTCACTTGGTGATGAAGATTTGAACAATTTCTTTCCCATATACATGTGTGTCTATGTAGCAGATTTAGAGTGTACCGTGAACATGGAGGATGTCTGTGGGTTGTCCACTTTCAAACGAACTAGCAATTTAGCAGAAGGATCAAGCTCTGCCAGCTTCTGGAGCTCGTATTTGCTATCAAATGTATACCAGTGCACACCTTGGGATGCAGCAAACCTGGAAGGGAGGTGAACTAGCCACAATACACCAGAGATAGCTGTTTGCATGTACAGTTTATACATTTAAGATACTGGTAGCTACCCAGTTAATGTATTGGTACATTTATGTAGCTAGTACTTAACAGGCACCAGCTTCTGACTCTGCTGGAAAGGAAAGCTAGTGCATACATACACAGTGTGCTATGAATGCTGATTCGTTGTCCTACAATATTAGCAGGAAATGAGATCAAATGAAAGACATGGTGATGACTGGTAGTTAGGTGGCTGGGATGGAGGAGACACATGATAGGGTGAAATGTGTAGGGTACCAGGAGGCCCTTACAATAGTGGATGCACATGCACCTTTAGAAACATCATGCAGTCACAGTATTCTACTGGAATGATATGAAGCAAAGGTTTGTTACAAGCTCTATGTTCACTTACAGGATATGGTCTGGTTGCTTGTGAGGGTTTGCATAGACAATACTGTTGGGGTTCACTGCAAAAGAGAGGACCTTTTCCACTTCACCTCTACTGGCGCAGTCAAAGCCACAACCAAGAGTAGCAAGGATCTTGATTATAGCTGGATGATCATTGGCTTTAACAGCTGCAAGGATGATGGAGAGGAGGAAACATCATTCCAGGACCTGATCAGCATGACTACTATAGGCAGGGATCTTGTACTTCATATACTGGAAACACTGCATAACAGTCTGTGACAATACAGCACGTAATGAGGTAAAACAATGGCGTTTAGTGAATGAAAGTCTATTCATATTCATGTGCTAATTCAATCAGGTGCCAGATCAGATAATACAAGCATGCAGTTGTCCACTAATGCAATGTAACCAATTCACCTGGGTGTACCCATATATTATGTACGTATGTATAACATAGTGCCACAACTAGTCCATCAGTATGTGCTCATACATATACTACAGTCCTCACCATAGTAGGGTCTGATGTGAGGCATGTGTTTCATCCACAACTGATGGGAATGAAGCAGCTGACCAAGATCAACTAGGTGGAAGGCATCAGTTTGTTGGGAACACAAGGAGGAACAAAAGGAGTCCCACTGAGTGTCTGCTGGCTTGACCATCACACTGAGGGACTGCCCGGGGGCATAGGCAATCTCTTCTGTGCTAATCATGCTCTGTCAGCAAATGAAAGAGATGGCGTACTGATAGCTAGGTGTAATGTACTTAGGCATATTCACATGCACTGGACACACATTCACTATTCATGGAACACATGCACACTTGTGCACATACTTCCTGATGTAACATGTGCGCATGCCCATGTGTGTGTGTGTGTGTGTGTGTGTGTGTGTGTGTGTGTGTGTGTGTGTGTGTGTGCGTGTGTGTGTGTGTGTGTGTGTGTGTGTGTGTGTGTGTGTGTGTGTGTGCACTAAATATTACATGTTATAGCTCACCCACAAATGCACATAGACACACATGGGCAGAACACTTCCTTATTGCTGGACATTACAAAGCAATTAAAGCAAAACAGTGGAGTCATGTATACAATTGAACAGATAGTGCCTATCAACATGCTAAGGGATGCCCTGGAACTGAATGAATAGCCGTTTATTAGCTAGATTGCGTCATGGTAGCTGTATATGTTTTAGTTTAGTGTCTGACGTGTAGTCATTTTCATGACTTTTAGTAGATTCCTTATTAGCTTCTTGCTGCATTCAGATACTCTTTCATGGTGGTTGTCACTTATTTATTGGACTTCAGCTCCGATTATGTGAATCCCTCTGTCTTGGGCATGCTCATGCAAGCTCTATAAATGGTTGGAATGTTGAGTCAGTTGATGGCATCACCTGATACATGTACTTAAATTCCAAGAAGCCTGTACTGATGATGAAGAGGTGGCTTTTCTTCACTAAGGAACGGGCGCGATTAATGAGTGCCTTCTGATCACTTTCAGCAATTAGCATGTGAGCATCACTTGTCAATTTGACACTCTTTCACTTCCACTCAAGAATTAAAGTGATAAGGGCCAGTATATACCTTCATCACAGTTCTGTGGATGCAGCTTAGCACTGTAGTTTGCAACTATGAAAGTACACTAGCTGGGGGTATAAAATGTTAGGAATGGATAGGATGGTAGGGATGGTACAGTATGTGTCTCCAAATAATGCACCCACTTACTTTAGTGTATACTGGCAGAAAAGTTCAGAAACAAGGAGTACAATAATAACAATTACAGTAAACTGTAATACAGTACATATAGCACTGTACTGTAATACAGTACATACACACATTCAAAGTTTTTTAAGTTATATAAACATCTTTGGATTCACAAAGTTTTCTAATTTTATCTATTAAAAAACTTTTTTGCATGCCTGGTAGAGGGAGGTGCCCGTAACGCCGTAACTATGAGGTCCAGATAAGGGAGGTTCTACTGTATTTGCGTATTATGGTGTACCTGACACATTGAGTTGCTGCTTGGCAGTGCGTGTCTTAGCACATGTGCCAGTGTCTGCCTACTCTGCTGTTCCAACTTGAGGCAGGTGGGGAAGAGATCAGAAGTCAGCTTCGATCTTCTATTTACATAAGTTGGCATCATGCAGGAGAGAAACCAGTGCTACAACCAAAGTGGCATTTACTGTAAGGGGTGCCGATGTTTCGTCACCCCACAGCACATAGCCCTTCTCCTTGATGGCAAAGTGGTGGGCCAGGCTTTTCTTCACCAAGAAACTAGCATGATACAGTAAGTGAGTGCCTTTTCATCACTTTTCAGTAGTTCCCATATTAGGTTCTTGCTGCATTGCTACAGATACTCTTTCATGGTGGTTGTCACTTCTTTATTGGACTTCAGCTCCGATTATGTGAATCCCTCTGTCTTGGGCATGCTCATGCTTCATAAATGGTTGGAATGTTGAGTTGGTCGATGGCATCACCTGACTACGTGTACTTAAATTCCAAGAAGCCTGTACTGATGGTGAAGAGGTGGCTTTTCTTCACTAAGGAACGGACGTGATTAATGAGTGCCTTCTGATCACTTTCAGTAATTTACTTGTGAGCATTACTGAATTATCAATATGTTTCCTGCTGCATTCATGCAGATACTCTTTCACTTCCACTCAAGAATTAAAGAAATAAACGCCAGTATATACCTTCGTCACAGTTCTGTAAATGCAGCTTAGCATTGTAGCTTGCAACTATGAAAGTACACTAGCTGGGGGTATAAAATGTTAGGAATGAATAGGATGGTAGGGATGGTACAGTATGTGTCTCCAATAATGCACCCTCTTAGTATACTGGCAGAAAAGTTCAGAAACAAGGAGGATGGAGCAATGAATCGGTGTTACTTAGCATTTCATGGAAATGACTACATCAGCTTGCACCTTGAAAGAAATGTCTAACCCATTTGTGGCAGTCTCTACGTCTCTCGATATCTCAGTGAGCTTAGTTCTTGAACAGCATCTTCAGGCATGCACACTGAGACTGCAACACCTCACATGGCCTGTCATCTCTCTATTCCGCTACAGTTTCTCAGGTGTTTCCCTAGTGATATGTGCTTCGGTTCACAGAAGAGACCCTGGTTCTTGACTGAAATTTGAATCATAAACCTCCAACAGAAGAAATATAGCTCCTATATATATGAGGGGCAACTCTGACAGCCTTCTCTCCTACCACATGCAATCACACCTCGATCCTTAGTACACTCTCTCTAACACACACATATAACACTTACTTGCTAATACTCAATGCAGGTTCCGAAGCAAAACCTCAATGAGGGATTGGCTTGACTATATACCAGCACTGCTGTGTACCAGTACTATGAGGAGATGAGCTCTGTAGTTGGAAGTAGGAGTTGTACCTGCCCAGTGCATGGAGTGGGCTGGCACATGGCCAAACTTGTACATGTGATGTGTGAAAACCACCTTGAGAGTCACAAGTACTGGGACAGGTAAAGAGAACTGACCAGTCACACCCAATCATGGTTGAGCATGTTTACATGCATGTACAGTATAGCTGGTTCGTTCTCTTTACCTCATCCTCGTTACTAGCAAAAAGCACACAGTGCCAATGGAGACTGACGCCTCCTCCTATATTTTCACTGTAGCATAGATTACTATCTGCATAATATTATGGCTGCAGCATTCTTTCACCAACCTTGGCAGCTCTCCATCTAATTGCTGGCTGTCATTAGCTAGTAACACGGGGGCGGAACTGATCATGCAGACACCATAATGAATTTCTTACTGGAGTCAGAGACAAAGGAAACTCCTGATGATGATGCTGAATATCTGCTAGAAGTGTCTGTCCGTCTGGAACCACTGCTTGTTAACGAAAGTGGGGCCATACAACTGAAAGAGGTTAACAAACATACTTAAATAGTCAGCCCTGTAGACTTAAATAGCATCTGTGGAGCCTAATTTATGAAATTCCTAGCAATGCACCAACATGTATAGTAAGAATCCATCAATGGAGTGGGTGGCTATGATTTTATTCATTACTGGGCAGACCTGAAACAATTATAGTGCAGGAGTATATAGCTGGAGACTGGTTCCTCTGGAGAAGCTGAGTGGTGGTTCCTGCTTCCTTACATTTAGTCATCTTGCATTGTGGTAGTCATCCTGTAGTGCCTTGCATGAAATCCTCGGATTGGATGCTTGTGTGTGCCCTGGAGTGTACCATCAGTTGGAGAAAGTGCGTAGATAACATTGTGCAGATTATCTGAGTATCTACATGACGCCATCTCAGGCACTCTATGCATTAATGGAAGTGGCACTTGCATCCAATTCCCGTGGATAATGCCAGTCAGCACTGTGGAGACATTGTCATAGTGATCATTGCATGTTGCTCATTTCAATTGGCTGCATTACTATCCAGGTCCATCCACCGCAATGTCCTTGTTCAGCAGCAATGGACTAAGAGGAGAAGTCACACTCCTTATTTACTCAGTTGGTGTGGATCTGGTGGCCTATTAAGAATATGAAGGTGAGCTTCATGGTTAATTTCCTTCCAAGCTTCTTCTTTACAAAATGGAAATTCAATATGCTTCAGCTAATTAACAGAGTGCTCAGCATGCTTCAGTGGAGCTGCCCATGGGGACAAATTGCAAGACCTTGATTGCATGCATAGTTGTATTACAAGAGTATAATCATGTATTGGCCAATGCAGTTCCTATCTTTACATGTATATGAGTCAGATGTCTAGGACTATATTGGTACACCACTGAGATGATGTTCGGTGGCATGGTCCAGAATGGAAGATGCTACAGTATTGTTTTGGAGGCAACCTCATGCAGTGGTAATGTTACATAATATTAACTTTGCAGATTGCTGAGTTACAGGAAGCAGGAGGTCACTTGGAGCCAGACAGAGGCAGTGGAGACAGCTACAGCAGCAGTAATAGCTATGATGCAGTCTACATAATTTTATACAGTAACAATTAGAATGAATGGCTACTTTCCTGAAAGACTCACAAGTAACCATGTGTAGGAGATGCAGTAGTGTGCACCCAACATTATGTGGTATATTTAAAGTGTGTGTGTCCAAGTGGATGGGATATAAGCCAGTTATATCCCATTTACTTGGATATCTGGTCATCGCCCATGACCTCGGCTTCGCCTTGATCTTGGCAATAGTACACTTGTACCGGGATATAACTATAACTGTCTACAGCTATTTAACGAAATAAACAGTCTGATACTGTGGACTTCCCTAGGACTTGGTACCATTCAGCATCATTTTAAGATCATCTCTGCACAGAGAATGGAAGAAGGAGAAAGTGTTTAAGTGTGATTTACTGCAAAAGCATGCATAAAATGCATGCATTCAGTCATGGCATGAAAACATGTATGCTTCTGGGATCATGTGAGAACTCACAGTTTATCTTCTGCGACTGTGAAGAAAGATTTTGGATGGGGAAAGCCATTGAATGTTGTTGTTGAAACTGCAGTGTAAGCACCCATTTCTGTGTGGATTGAAAGAACATAGCACAATGTTGTATACGTACATGCATGCCATGCATGGTGCATGTTGCTAGGTTGAATATAGCCAGTACTCAAATGAGTCTTCTGAGTGGATAGGCCTTAGATTCTGTATAATAAGCAAGTAAAGGTATAATTAATTTATAATAAAAACCTTTGAAGTACAACCAGTCTCCACTGTTTAGCTCTGGCAGTACAGCATCAGTTATAATGTCTTGGGGACAGCAAGTTGGGCCAAATAACTTGCTTCTGTAGTGTGGACCATTACCTTCCTGTGAGCAGAAGCATGGGGAAGATTGGACCATATATAGGGTTGTCATTAGACTGCACAGGTAAGGATGATCACATTCCACATCATACCTTCAACAATGACGGCTTTGAGGGTAATATGTAGCCATAGACAGAAGTGCCCAGGTAGGAGCCATATAGTCCATCATTCAAGTAGTACCAGAACTCCTGGAGGAAGCAAACAGTTATGTACTGTATATGAGCTGATACATAAGTAGCACACATTGCTTGCACAGTAAGGGGTTGGTTGGTCATACAGGTGTGCATGGCTATGTCTGAAGTAGGCAGTGAATGGAAAGCTATAGAGGAACAAGGGGTTGGCCATGGCCAGCAACACCCAGATAGCATTCACACAGAGTCTGGCATTCACAGTGACATACGTAAATGCGAATGGATTCTCACCTGTCTATCCTCCGCAGCAACTTGTCTCTTTCCAATCACTTGAGCAAATGAGCATGTGGTGGCTTGGGCAAAGAAGCGCCCTGGCTCAGCAATCAACCTCACATCAGGATAGGCTGCAAACACCTTTGCAGTTGATTCATTGATGACAGTGGCAGTCTGTTTGTAGGCAATTTCTGACTCCTTTTGTTCACCATCTACAAAGCCTCCCCCAATGTCTACCACACTCAATGTCAGGTCCAGCTCATCTCTTGCATAGTCAAACACTTCACAAGACATCTCCAGTGCTCTCGTATAGACTGACGGATCCACACAGTCACCAATGTGGAAACTGTATATGCATGTAATAGTATACAGAGAGATCAGAATGGTTGCATACTATTATAAGATATCAATTTGCATCCATGTTGCAATGTTCTTGTGCATGTTGTTGTGTGCACGAGTATGCGGCACTTACCTCACCCCTTTTACATCAATGCCACATTCTTTTGCAGATTTCACCAGAGAGCAGGCCTCAGCAACAGTCACACCAAACTTCTTGCTAGGCTGTATAGGGTACAGTACAGCATGAGTAATCAGTTGGAGAAGAAGACTGGAGTCATTACTTCCATTATACTATTTATGTGTATGAAATAGCAGAGCGTATTCTGACATACCTGAAATGTGACAGACTTTGGGTTGTCCACTTTCAGACGAACTAACAATTTAGCAAAAGGATCCAATTTTGCCATTTTCTGGAGCTCATGCTTGCTATCAAATGTGTACCAGTGCACACCCTGAGACGCAGCAAACCTGGAAGGGAAGTGATGCCAGTTACTATAGACGAGACGTCTCCGCAAGCAATGTATTTATAAGGTAATCAGAGCTACATTAACTCATGGTACATTAGTACGTCACTGCATGGCACCAGTTTCTTTCTCTGCTGGAAGAGAAACATGCAGTATGTATGATCATGAAGGATTATGAGCATAATCACAGCATAGGAGGAGTCTGATGGCTGGGACTCCTCACTAGTCCGTAGACCTATGATAGTAATCCTCCTCTGCTGTGACTATGCTCATAATCCTTCATAATCATCAACTGCACACAGCAATTACCTGCACTAATGCAGTATGTATGTTACCTTGTATGAAAGCTGAGCCTGTTACAATGGATTTACCAGATAGAATGTTGAGTGTTTTATGTTAATTTACTTACAGGATATGGTCTGGTTGCTTGTGAGGGTTTGCATAGACAATACTGTTGGGGCTCATTGCAAAAGAGAGAACCTTTTCCACTTCACTTCTACTGGCACAGTCAAAGCCACAACCAAGAGTAGCAAGGATCTTGATTATAGCTGGATGATCATTGGCTTTAACAGCTGCAAAGTGCATTGATGGAGACGAGCAAAAATCATGCATCAGGTGGCGGATCAGATAATACAAGCATACAGTTGTCCACTATAATGCAATGCAACCAATTCACCTGGGTGTACCCATATATATTATATATGTATAACATAGTGCCATTGTCCTCACCATAGTAGGGTCTGATGTGAGGCATGTGTTTCATCCACAGCTGATGGGAATGAAGCAGCTGACCAAGATCAACTAGGTGGAAGGCATCAGTTTGTTGGGAACACAAGGAGGAACAGAAGGAGTCCCACTGAGTGTCTACTGGCTTGACCATCACACTGAGGGACTGCCCGGGGGCATAGGCAATCTCTTCTGTGCTAATCATGCTCTGTCAGCAGATGAAAGAGATGGCATACTGATAGCTAGGTGTAATGTACTTAGGCATATTCACATGCACTGGACACACATTCACTATTCATGGAACACAATGCACACTTGTGCACATACTTCCTGATGTAACATGCGCGTGTGCGCATGTATGTGTGTGTGTATTTGTGTGTGTGTGTGTGTGTGCACCCACTAGATATTACATGCTATAGCTCACCCACACATGCACATAGACACACATGAGCAAAACATTTCCTTATTGCTGGACATTACAAAGCAATTAAAGCAAAACAGTGGAGTCATGTATACAATTGAACAGATAGTGCCTATCAACATGCTAAGGGATGCCCTGGAACTGAATGAATAGCCGTTTATTAGCTAGATTGCGTCATGGTAGCTGTATATGTTTTAGTTTAGTGTCTGACGTGTAGTCATTTTCATGACTTTTAGTAGATTCCTTATTAGCTTCTTGCTGCATTCAGATAGTCTTTCATGGTGGTTGTCACTTCTTTATTGGACTTCAGCTCCAATTATGTGAATCCCTCTGTCTTGGGCATGCTCATGCTCCATAAATGGTTGGAATGTTGAGTCAGTTGATGGCATCACCTGACTACATGTACTTAAATTCCAAGAAGCCTGTACTGATGATGAAGAGGTGGCTTTTCTTCACTAAGGAACGGGCGTGATTAATGAGTGCCTTCTGATCACTTTCAGCAGTTTACTTGTGAGCATCACTGAATTGTCAATGCGTTTCCTGCTGCATTCATGCAGATACTCTTTCACTTCCACTCAAGAATTAAAGAAATAAACGCCAGTATATACCTTCGTCACCGTTCTGTGGATGCAGCTTAGCATTGTAGCTTGCAACAATGAAAGTACACTAGCTGGGGGTATCAAATGGTAGGAATGAATAGGATGGTAGGGATGGTACAGTATGCGTTTCCAAATAATGCACTCACTTACATTAGTGTATACTGGCAGAAAAGTTCAGAAACAAGGAGTACAATACTTACAATTACAGTAAACTGTAATACAGTACATATAGCACTGTACTGTAATACAGTACATACACACATTCAAAGTTTTTTTAAGTTATATAAACATCTTTGGATTCACAAAGTTTTCTAATTTTATCTATTAAAAAACTTTTTTGCATGCCTGGTAGAGGGAGGTGCCCGTAACGCCGTAACTATGAGGTCCAGATAAGGGAGGTTCTATTGTATTTGCGTATTATGTTGTACCTGACACATTGAGTTGCTGCTTGGCAGTGCGTGTCTTAGCACACGTGCCAGTGTCTGCCTACTCTGCTGTTCCAACTTGAGGCAGGTGGGGAAGAGATCAGAAGTCAGCTTCGATCTTCTATTTACATAAGTTGGCATCATGCAGGAGAGAAACCAGTGCTACAACCAAAGTGGCATTTACTGTAAGGGGTGCCGATGTTTCGTCACCCCACAGCACATAGCCCTTCTCCTTGATGGCAAAGTGGTGGGCCAGGCTTTTCTTCACCAAGAAACTAGCATGATACAGTAAGTGAGTGCCTTTTCATCACTTTTTAGTAGTTCCCATATTAGGTTCTTGCTGCATTGCTACAGATACGTACTCTTTCATGGTGGTTGTCACTTCTTTATTGGACTTCAGCTCCGATTATGTGAATCCCTCTGTCTTGGGCATGCTCATGCTCCATAAATGGTTGGAATGTTGAGTTGGTCGATGGCATCACCTGACTACGTGTACTTAAATTCCAAGAAGCCTGTACTGATGGTGAAGAGGTGGCTTTTCTTCACTAAGGAACGGGCGTGATTAATGAGTGCCTTCTGATCGCTTTCAGCAGTTTACTTGTGAGCATCACTGAATTGTCAATGTGTTTCCTGCTGCATTCATGCAGATACTCTTTCACTTCCACTCAAGAATTAAAGAAATAAACGCCAGTATATACCTTCGTCACAGTTCTGTAAATGCAGCTTAGCATTGTAGCTTGCAACTATGAAAGTACACTAGCTGGGGGTATAAAATGTTAGGAATGAATAGGATGGTAGGGATGGTACAGTATGTGTCTCCAATAATGCACCCTCTTAGTATACTGGCAGAAATGTTCAGAAACAAGGAGGATGGAGCAATGAATCGGTGTTACTTAGCATTTCATGGTAATGACTACATCAGCTTGCACCTTGAAAGAAATGTCTAACCCATTTGCGGCAGTCTCTACATCTCTCGATATCTTAGTGAGCTTAGTTCTTGAACAGCATCTTCAGGCATGCACTCTGAGACTGCAACACCTCACATGGCCTGTCATCTCTCTATTTCGCTACAGTTTCTCAGGTGTTTCCCTAGTGATATGTGCTTCAGTTCACAGAAGAGACCCTAGTTCTTGACTGAAATTTGAATCATAAACCTCCAACAGAAGAAATGTAGCTCCTATATATATGAGGGGCAACTCTGACAGCCTTCTCTCCTACCACATGCAATCACACCTCGATCCTTAGTACACTCTCTCTCACACACTCATATAACACTTACTTGCTAATACTCAATGCAGGTTCCGAAACAAAACCTCAATGAGGGATTGGCTTGACTATATACCAGCACTGCTGTGTACCAGTACTATGAGGAGATGAGCTCTATAGTTGGAAGTAGGAGTTGTACCTGCCCAGTGCATGGAGTGGGCTGGCACATGGCCAAACTTGTACATGTGATGTGTGAAACCACCTTGAGAGTCACAAGTACTGGGACAGGTAAAGAGAACTGACCAGTCACACCCAATCATGGTTGTGCATGTTTACATGCATGTACAGTATAGCTGGTCCGTTCTCTTTACCTCATCCTTGTTACTAGCAGAAAGCACACAGCGCCAATGGAGACTGACGCCTCCTCCTTTATACTTTCACTGTAGCATAGATTACTATCTGCATAATATTACATAATATTAACTTTGCAGATTGCTGAGTTACAGGAAGCAGGAGGTCACTTGGAGCCAGACAGGGGCAGTGGAGACAGCTGCAGCAGCACTAATAGCTATGATGCAGTCTACATAATTTTATACAGTAACAATTAGAACGAATGGCTACTTTCCTGAAAGACTCACAAGTAACCATGTGTAGGAGATGCAGTAGTGTGCACCCAACATTATGTGGTATATTAATATTTGCTCACGTGCAGCAAGCATACTCCCGCACCCTTCACATACTATTAGTGTGTGTTTCCAATTGGACGGGATATAAGCCAGTAATATTCCATTTACTTGGATATCTGGTCATCGCCCATGACCTCGGCTTCGCCTTGGTCTTGGCAATAGTACACTTGTATCGGGATATAACTATAACTGTCTACAGCTATTTAACGAAGTAAACAGTCTGATACTGTGGACTTCCCTAGGACTTGGTACCATTCAGCTTCATTTTGAGATCGTCTCTGCACAGAGAATAGAAGAAAGAGAAAGTGTTTAAGTGTGATTTACTGCAGCATTCAGTCATGGCATGAAAACATGTATGCTTCTGGGATCATGTGAGAACTCACAGTTTATCTTCTGCGACTGTGAAGAAAGATTTTGGATGGGGAAAGCCATTGAATGTTGTTGTTGAAACTGCAGTGTAAGCACCCATTTCTGTGTGGATTGAAAGGACATACAGTAGCACAATGTTGTATACATGCATGCCATGCATGGTGCATGGTGCTAGGTTGAACAGCCAGCATTGAAATGAGTCTTCTGAGTGGATAGGCCATAGATTCTGTATAATAAGCAAGTAAAGGTACAAGTATAATAAATACCTTTGAAGTACAACCAGTCTCCACCATTTAGCTCCGGGAGTACAGCATCAGTTATGATGTCATGAGGACAGCAAGTTGGGCCAAATAACTTGCTTCTGTAGTGTGGACCATTACCTTCCTGTGAGCAGAAGCATGGGGAAGATTAGACCATAGGGTTGTCATTAGACTGCACAGGTAAGGATGATCACATTCCATATCATACCTTCAACAGTGATGGCTTTGAGGGTAATATGTAGCCATAGACAGAATTGCCCAGGTAGGAGCCATATAGTCCATCATTCAAGTAGTACCAGAACTCCTGGAGGAAGCAAACAGTTATGTACTGTATATGAGCTGATACATAAGTAGCACACATTGCTTGCACAGTAAGGGGTTGGTTGGTCATACAGTTGTGCATGGCTATGCCTGAAGTAGGCAGTGAATAGAAAGCTATGGAGGCACAAGGGCTTGGCCATGGCCAGCAACACCCAGATAACATTCACACGGAGTCTGGCATTCACAGTGACATACGTAAATGCAAATAGATTCTCACCTGTCCATCCTCCGCAGCAACTTGTCTCTTTCCAATCACTTGAGCAAATGAGCATGTGGTGGCTTGGGCAAAGAAGCGCCCTGGCTCAGCAATCAACTTCACATTAGGATAGGCTGCAAACACTTTTGCAGTTGATTCATTGATGACAGTGGCAGTCTGTTTGTAGGCAATTTCTGCCTCCTCTTGTTCACCTTCTACAAAGCCTCCCCCAATGTCTACCACACTCAATATCAGGTCCAGCTCATCTCTTGCATAGTCAAACACTTCACAAGTCATCTCCAGTGCTCTCGTATAGACTGACGGATCCACACAGTCACCAATGTGGAAACTGTATGTGCATGTAACAGTATACAGAGAGATCAGAATGGTTGCATACTATTGTAAGATATCAATTTGCATTCATGTTGCAATGTTCTTGTGCATGTTGTTGTGTGTACGAGTATGCGGCACTTACCTCACCCCATTTACATCAATGCCACATTCTTTTGCAGATTTCACCAGAGAGCAGGCCTCAGCAACAGTCACACCAAACTTCTTGCTAGGCTGTATAGGGCACAGTACAGCATGAGCAATCAGTTGGAGAAGAAGACTGGAGTCATTACTTCCATTATACTATTTATGTGTATGAATAGCAGAGCATATTCTGACATACCTGAAATGTGACAGACTTTGGGTTGTCCACTTTCAGACGAACTAGCAATTTAGCAAAAGGATCCAATTTTGCCATTTTCTGGAGCTCATGCTTGCTATCAAATGTGTACCAGTGCACACCCTGAGACGCAGCAAACCTGGAAGGAAGGTGATGCCAGTTACTATAGATGAGAGGTCTCCGCAAGCATTGTATTTACAAGGTAGTCAGAACTACATTAACTCATGGTACATTAGTACTTCACTGCATGGCACCAGTTTCTTTCTCTGCTGGAAGAGAAACATGCAGTATGTATGATCATGAAGGATTATGAGCATAATCACAGCAGAGGAGGAGTCTGATGGCTGGGACTCCTCACTAGTCCGTAGACCTATGATAGTAATCCTCCTCTGCTGTGACTATGCTCATAATCCTTCATAATCATCAACTGCACACAGCAATTACCTGCACTAATGCAGTATGTATGTTACCTTGTATGAAAGCTGAGCCTGTTACAATGGATTTACCAGATAGAATGTTGAGCGTTTTATGTTAATTTACTTACTGAATGTGGTCTGGTTGCTTGTGAGTATTTGCATAGACAATACTGTTGGGGTTCACTGCAAAAGAGAGAACCTTTTCCACTTCACCTCTACTGGCGCAGTCAAAGCCACAACCAAGAGTAGCAAGGATCTTGATTATAGCTGGATGATCATTGGCTTTAACAGCTGCAAGGTGCATTGATGGAGACGAGCAAAAATCATGCATCAGGTGGCGGATCAGATAATACAAGCATACAGTTGTTCACTATAATGCAATGCAACCAATTCACCTGGGTGTACCCATATATATTATATATGTATAACATAGTGCCATTGTCCTCACCATAGTAGGGTCTGATGTGAGGCATGTGTTTCATCCACAGCTGATGGGAATGAAGCAGCCGACCAAGATCAACTAGGTGGAAGGCATCAGTTTGTTGGGAACACAAGGAGGAACAGAAGGAGTCCCACTGAGTGTCTACTGGCTTGACCATCACACTGAGGGACTGCCCGGGGGCATAGGCAATCTCTTCTGTGCTAATCATGCTCTGTCAGCAGATGAAAGAGATGGCGTACTGATAGCTAGGCGTAATGTACTTAGGCATATTCACATGCACTGGATACACATTCACTATTCATGGAACACAATGCACACTTGTGCACATACTTCCTGATGTAACATGCGTGTGTGCGCATGTATATGTGTGTGTATTTGTGTGTGTTTGTGTGTGTGTGTGTGTGTGTGTGTGTGTGTGTGTGTGTGTGTGTGTGTGTGTGTGTGTGTGTGTGTGTGTGTGTGTGTGTGTGTGTGTGTGTGTGTGTGTGTGTGTGTGTGTGTGTGTGTGTGTGTGTGTGTGTGTGTGTGTGTGTGTGTGTGTGTGTGTGTGTGTGTGTGTGTGTGTGTGTGTGTGTGTGTGTGTGTGTGCACCCACTAGATATTACATGCTATAGCTCACCCACACATGCACATGCACACACATGAGCAAAACATTTCCTTATTACTGGACATTACAAAGCAAAGCAAAGCAAAGCAAAACAGAGTGATGTACACAATTGAACAGATAGTACCTATCGACATGCTAAGGGATGCCCTGGAACTGAATAAATAGCCGTTTATTAGCTAGATTGTGTCATGGCAGCTGTATATGTTTTAGTTTAGTGTCTGACGTGTAGTCATTTTCATGACTTTTAGTAGTTCCCTCATTAGCTTCTTGCTGCATTCAGATACTCTTTCATGGTGGTTGTCACTTCTTTATTGGACTTCAGCTTTGATTATGTAAATACCTCTGTCTTGCTCTATAAATGGTTGGAATGTTGAGTCGGTTGATGGCATCACCTGACTACATGTACTTAAATTCCAAGAAGCCTGTACTGATGGTGAAGAGGTGGCTTTTCTTCACTAAGGAACGGGCGTGATTAATGAGTGCCTTCTGGTCACTTTCAGCAGTTTGCTTGTGAGCATCACTGAATTGTCAACGTGTTTCCTGCTGCATTCATGCAGATACTCTTTCACTTCCACTCAAGAATTAAAGAAATAATACCTTCGTCGCAGTTCTGTGGATGCAGATTAGCATTGTAGCTTGCAACTATGAAAGTACGCTAGCTGGGGGTATATAATATTAGGAATGAATAGGATGGTAGGGATGGTACAGTATGTGTCTCCAATAATGCACCCTCTTAGTATACTGGCAGAAAAGTTCAGAAACAAGGAGGATGGAACAATGACTCGGTGTTACTTAGCATTTCATGGTAATGACTACACCAGCTTGCACCTTGAAAGAAATGTCTAACCCATTTGTGGCAGTCTCTACGTCTCTCAATATCTCGGTGAGCTTAGTTTTTGAACAGCATCTTCAGGCATGCACTCTGAGACTGCAACACCTCACATGGCCTGTCATCTCTCTATTTCGCTACAGTTTCTCAGATGTTTCCCTAGTGATATGCATTGTGGTTCACAAAAGGGACACTGGCTCTTGACTGAAATTTGAATCATAAACCTCCAACAGAAGAAATATAGCTCCTATATATGTAAGGGGCAACTCTGACAGCCTTCTCTCCTACCACATGCAATCACACCTCGATCCTTAGTACACTCTCTCTCACACACTCATGTAATACTTACTTGCTAATACTCAATGCAGGTTCTGAAACAAAACCTCAATGAGGGATTGGCTTGACTATATACCAGCACTGCTGTGTACCAGTACTATGAGGAGATGAGCTCTGTAGTTGGAAGTAGGAGTTGTGCCTGCCCAGTGCTTGGAGTGGGCTGGCACATGGCCAAACTTGTACATGTGATGTGTGAAACCACCTTGAGAGTCACAAGTACTGGGACAGGTAAAGAGAACTGACCAGTCACACCCAATCATGGTTGTGCATGTTTACATGCATGTACAGTATAGCTGGTCCGTTCTCTTTACCTGATCCTCGTTACTAGCAGAAAGCACACAGCGCCAATGGAGACTGACGCCTCCTCCTTTATTTTCACTGTAGCATAGATTACTATCTGCATAATATTATGGCTGCAGCATTCTTTCACCAACCTTGGCAGCTCTCCATCTAATTGCTGGCTGTCATTAGCTAGTAACACGGGGGTAGAACTGATCATGCAGACACCATAATGAATTTCTTACTGGAGTCAGCGACAAAGGAGGCTCCTAATGATGGTGCTGAATATCTGCTAGATGTGTCTGTTCATCTGGAACCACTGCTTGTTAATGAAAGTGGGGCCATACAACTGAAGGAGGTCAGCAAACATACTTAAATAGTCAGCCCTGTAGACTTAAATAACATCTGTGGAGCCTAATTTATAAAATTCCTAGCAATGCACCAACATGTATATATTCAGTAAGAATCCACCAATGGAGTGGCTGGCTATAATTATATTCATTACTGGGCAGACCTGAAACAATTATAGTGCAGGAGTATACTGGAGACTGGTTCCTCTGGAGAAGCTGAGTGGTGGTTCCTGCTTCCTTACATTTAGTCATCTTGCATTGTGGTAGTCATCCTGTAGTGCCTTACATGAAATCCTTGGATTGGATGCTTGTGTGTGCCCTGGAGTGTACCATCAGTTGGAGAAAGTGCGTAGATAACAATGTACAGATTATCTGAGTATCTACATGACACCATCTCAGGCACTCTATGCATTAATGGAAGTGGCACTTGCATCCAATTCCCATGGATAATGCCAGTCAGCACTGTGGAGACATTGTCATAGCGATCTTTGCATGTTGCTCATTTCAAGTGGCCGCATTACTATCCAGGTCCATCCACCACAATGTCCTTGTTCAGCAGCAATGGACTAAGTGGAGATGTCACACTCCTTATTTACTCAGTTGGTGTAGATCTGGTAGTCTATTAAGAATATGAAGGTGAGCTTCATGGTTAATTTCCTTCCAAGCTTCTTCTTTACAAAATGAAAATTCAATATGCTTCAACTAATTCACAGAGTGCTTGGCATGCTCCAGTGGAGCTGCTCATGGGGACAAATTGTAAGACCTTTAGGCACGATTGCATGCATGGTTGTATCACAAGAGTATAATTATGTATTGGCCAATGCAGTTCCTGTCTTTATATGAGTCAGAAGTATAGGACTATATTGGTACACCACTGAGATGATGTTCGGTGGCATGGTCCAGAATGGAAGATGCTACAGTATTGTTTTGGAGGCAACTTCATGCAGTGGTAATGTTACATAATATTAACTTTGCAGATTGCTGAGTTACAGGAAGCAGGAGGTCACTTGGAGCCAGACAGGGGCAGTGGAGACAGCTGCAGCAGTACTAATAGCTATGATGCAGTCTACATAATTTTATACAGTAACAATTAGAATGAATGGCTACTTTCCTGAAAGACTCACAAGTAACCATGTGTAAGAGATGCAGTAGTGTGCACCCAACATTATGTGGTATATTTATACGTGTGCGTGTCCAATTGGATGGGATATAAGCCAGTTATATTCCATTTACTTGGATATCTGGTCATCACCCATGACCTCGGCTTCGCCTTGATCTTGGCAATAATACACTTGTACCGGGATATAACTATAACTGTCTACAGCTATTTTAAATTAATGAAGTAAACAGTCTGATACTATGGACTTCCCTAGGACTTGGTACCATTCAGCTTCATTTTGAGATCGTCTCTGCACAGAGAATAGAAGAAAGAGAAAGTGTTTAAGTGTGATTTACTGCAGCATTCAGTCATGGCATGAAAACATGTATGCTTCTGGGATCATGTGAGAACTCACAGTTTATCTTCTGCGACTGTGAAGAAAGATTTTGGATGGGGAAAGCCATTGAATGTTGTTGTTGAAACTGCAGTGTAAGCACCCATTTCTGTGTGGATTGAAAGGACATACAGTAGCACAATGTTGTATACATGCATGCCATGCATGGTGCATGGTGCTAGGTTGAACAGCCAGCATTGAAATGAGTCTTCTGAGTGGATAGGCCATAGATTCTGTATAATAAGCAAGTAAAGGTACAAGTATAATAAATACCTTTGAAGTACAACCAGTCTCCACTGTTTAGCTCTGGGAGTACAGCATCAGTTATGATGTCATGAGGACAGCAAGTTGGGCCAAATAACTTGCTTCTGTAGTGTGGACCATTACCTTCCTGTGAGCAGAAGCATGGGGAAGATTGGACCATAGGATTGTCATTAGATTGCACAGGTAAGGATGACCACATTCCATATCATACCTTTAACAATGACGGCTTTGAGGGTATGTAGCCATTGACAGAATGCCCCATGTAGGAGCCATATAGTCCATCATTCAAGTAGTACCAGAACTCCTGGAGGAAGCAAACAGTTATGTACTGTATATGAGCTGATACATAAGTAGCACACATTGCTTGCACAGTAAGGGGTTGGTTGGTCATACAGGTGTGCATGGCTATGTCTGAAGTAGGCAGTGAATAGAAAGCCCGAGGCACAAGCACTGCACCACTGTCTTAGTTACCAGAGGTGTAAAAGATCTTGCTAACTTGCAATAACAGCTTACTTAACATGGTTTAACAGAGTTGTAAGTTAACAGACTTACTCAACACTGTTAACCCAAGTAATGAATGTATAATCATATTCATAATATCAATATTGATATTCATCAGAAAGGGTTGGTTCTCCAATACCAGCTTCACAACAGGGTTGAAAACCTTGCCGACGTTTCGACCAGATGCTCTGGTCTTCTTCAGGGCGAAGATCAGACCAGAGACATAGACCAGAGCATCTGGTCGAAACGTCGGCAAGGTTTTCAACCCTGTTGTGAAGCTGGTATTGGAGAACCATCTGCTGTCATGCCTCTTCACTATCAGCTTACTGTACACAAAATGCCGGGCCTCCACTCTGTTCTCATGCCTGTAAGAAATGGCTTGCATGCCTCACGTACACCATAGCTAGAACAGTACTAACAACATACAAATGTGCATATATACAGCAGTATAGTAGTTTAATTCATGAGCTTGCATGTGTGTAGTGACTGCTGCATTCTAGTATTGCATTCTAGTACTAGTTCTTCTACTCATTCTGTAGCATGAGGAAATCAGCAATACATGATTTGTGTATGCATGCACACACAGTAGCACACATGTACACCTTCCTGAAGTCTACATGCATGCATGGTGTGCATATAGGCATATGAATATCCACTGTTTGATTGATGCCTGGGAGTATGTGTAAAGTGAAGTGTTCATTCATCTTGCAACATGCAAACCAAGATAGGAGCAATGGGTACGTAGTCCTTCATCTTGCTCCAGGCTGAAGTGATTTTCACAACATTATGTTCCTAGCCTAAAACCTACACTACATTTGTACAGTTTGTATATGGCACCATGAATATCAATATTGATATTATGAATATGATTATACATTCATTACTTGGGTTAACAGTGTTGAGTAAGTCTGTTAACTTACAACTCTGTTAAGCCATGTTAAGTAAGCTGTTATTGCAAGTTAGCAAGATCTTTTACAACTCTGGTAACTAAGGTAGTTGGTGCAGTGAAGGGCTTGGCCATGGCCAGCAACACCCAGATAGCATTCACACAGAGTCTGGCATTCACAGTGACATAAATGCGAATGGATTCTCACCTGTCCATCCTCCGCAGCAACTTGTCTCTTTCCAATCACTTGAGCAAATGAGCATGTGGTGGCTTGGGCAAAGAAGCGCCCTGGCTCAGCAATCAACCTCACATCAGGATAGGCTGCAAACACTTTTGCAGTTGATTCATTGATGACAGTGGCAGTCTGTTTGTAGGCAATTTCTGCCTCCTCTTGTTCACCATCTACAAAGCCTCCCCCAATGTCTACCACACTCAATGTCAGGTCCAGCTCATCTCTTGCATAGTCAAACACTTCACAAGTCATCTCCAGTGCTCTCGTATAGACTGACGAATCCACACAGTCACCAATGTGGAAACTGTATGTGCATGTAACAGTATTTAGAGAGATCAGAATGGTTGCATACTATTATAAGATATCAATTTGCATCCATGTTGCAATGTTCTTGTGCATGTTGTTGTGTGTACAAGTATGCAGCACCTACCTCACCCCATTTACATCAATGCCACATTCTTTTGCAGATTTCACCAGAGAGCAGGCCTCAGCAACAGTCACACCAAACTTCTTGCTAGGCTGTATAGGGTACAGTACAGCATGAGCAATCAGTTGGAGAAGAAGACTGAAATCATTACTTCCATTATACTATTTATGTGTATGAAATAGCAGAGCATATTCTGACAAACCTGAAATATGACAGACTTTGGGTTGTCCACTTTCAGACGAACTAACAATTTAGCAAAAGGATCCAATTTTTCCATTTTCTGGAGCTCATGCTTGCTATCAAATGTGTACCAGTGCACACCCTGAGACGCAGCAAACCTGGAAGGGAGGTGATGCCAGTTACTATAGATGAGAGGTCTCCGCAAGCATTGTATTTACAAGATAGTCAGAACTACATTAACTCATGGTACATTAGTACTTCACTGCATGGCACCAGTTTCTTTCTCTGCCGGAAGAGAAACATGCAGTATGTATGATCATGAAGGATTATGAGCATAATCACAGCAGAGGAGGAGTCTGATGGCTAGGACTCCTCACTAGTCCGTAGACCTATGATAGTAATCCTCCTCTGCCGTGACTATGCTCATAATCCTTCATAATCATCAACTGCACACAGCAATTACCTGCACTAATGCAGTATGTATGTTACCTTGTATGAAAGCTGAGCCTGTTACAATGGATTTACCAGATAGAATGTTGAGTGTTTTATGTTAATTTACTTACAGGATATGGTCTGGTTGCTTGTGAGGGTTTGCATAGACAATACTGTTGGGGTTCACTGCAAAAGAGAGAACCTTTTCCACTTCACTTCTACTGGCGCAGTCAAAGCCACAACCAAGAGTAGCAAGGATCTTGATTATAGCTGGGTGATCATTGGCTTTAACAGCTGCAAGGTGCATTGATGGAGAGGAGCAAACATCATGCCTCATGCCATAACTGATGTAGCTATGCTGTACCTTCAAACATTCAAGTGTTGTACTCAGTCTCTGCATACCATAAACTATATTGCATAACAGGTGGAGGCTGTAACATGTGTGGTACAAGGGCATGACAAAATGAGACTGTGTTTCATTGTGTAGTATGTAATGAATTGTCACTTGCTCAATATGCTCAGAGTTGCACCTATTAATTCTCATTGGACAGCTTCCATGGCCACAACTAGCTGGCAGCAACTCACTGCGCCAATGAACTTTGAGCCTTTAAGCTAGTTAATTTAAAACAAATCTAGGAACATTACAGTGGGAAGTCCAAGAAGGCAAATTTGAGATTCAGACAGTGAGACTCATATAATCTTGCTGTAGATGCAGCACGATAAATCCACCTTCATGTACTCAATCACAATTACACTATATTCTTACCATAGTAGGGTCTGAAGTTGGGCATGTTTGTCACCCACAGCTGATGGGAATGAAACAGTTGAGTGAGATCAACTAGATGGAAAGCTGTTGTCTGTTTGGCGCACAAGGAGGAACAGAATGAGGTCCACTCTGTATCTACTGGCTTGACCATCACACTGAGGGACTGCCCAGGGGCACAGGTAATCTCTTCTGTGCTAACCGTGTTCTGACAACAAATAAAATGAAAGAGATGGCATAGGGTGTAACGTAATGTAGGCATTAAACAGCCACCAAATTTGGTATATATGCATGTGAACTCTGTACACCATATGCACCCATACACCCATGCACAACTACACACTCATGCACGCATGTATACTTGCACACTCATGCACTTGTACTCTCATACATTCCTGCAATCACGCTCATGCACAACACACTTGTAAGCCCAAACTCGTGCACTCACGCACGCTCCACGGCTGCACACGTACGATAGCGTGCACAAGTCGTGAGGATATGAATTGCAAGGAAACAGCAAGACACATGCGCATACGTACGCGGACGTGCGTGTACCTTTCTCTGGAGCAATGGGAGCCGTGGTAGTTTGCTTCTATTCCACCTGCAGCACTCAATGATCCGTCGCGTCGCGACAGATGTCGCTATTGTGCCTAACATCTGCAGCAGCTTACAGCACGGCTCAGTGGAAACTGGGACGGAGGGAAGGGCTTAGTAACCAGCACCGCTTCTTATTAGAACCCCGAATAGTAGTCGGTGGATAGAGACGAAAGTGCGATTCGAACGCTGATGTACTGGGTAAGTAGAGGCCGTGTTGCCTTCAACTGGTACAGGTAAATGATATTCGTGTTATAGAGAAGTGAAGACATGGCGGGTAGGACATAGAAGGCGTATAAAGTCAATCGAGCAGCAACGGCCTGGCCCTTTCATGCACACCTTAAACGGATTCATTTCCGGTGGTTAAATGGATTACCTTATCTGACAGAAAGCCCTGAATCAGGGCATCATCGTGTAGATGCAATTATCTGCGCTGACCTACCACCGAGTTGACCAGGCTCAGCTGGCAGGGCATTGTATCAGCCAGTGGCAGACGTCTTCCACCCTTTACACTGGCATTCCCTGCATATTCTCTCCTCCTTGTCCACTCCTTGCCACCTTACAACCTCTATCTGAAATGGTGCTGTTCCCCCTCTCAACTTCATCAACATTGTCCTCTCTTTCTTCCTCTTCACCACTGCGCAGCTCGATTCCCCTTCAAGGTTTACAATTTCTTTCATCATCCTCAGCTTTGGTCTCTCCTCCACTTCCTTCATCAGCATGCTCCTCGCCTTTCTCCATGCAGCACAAGATAACATAGCTCCAATCTCTGAATCAGTTAGGTTCACAATTGCATCTCCTCCCACACTCTGCCACTCAAAGTCACCCATGCACTTAGCCATGTTCTTTATCCAACCCCCCTTGCCACACTCCACTGCCTGTCTTGCTATCTTCTTCAGTAACCTCCCCTCACACAACCTACTCGTCATCACCTTCAACCAGAATTTCACACAGTGCATCTTTGCCTCCCACACAACCGGTAGTGAGTTGATTTCTAGCAATAAAGATGCCTTGGGGTGAAGTGTGCCCACTACAAAAAACATTCTGAGAGCACACAGCTGGACTTGCTCAATGGGTACCAAGTGCCTACTGCATCCCCATACCTCTGCTCCATACATCATGGTTGACTCCACTAGAGATTCCATCAGCTTCCTGAAAATCCCAACTGTAACATCACCCATCTCTGCCCGGCATCTCTGAAAACAAGCACCCAGAGCTCTTCTCCCTGCTTCTGCTTTGTCCTCCACCATCTCTTTCAGCTCCAGAAACTCATCCACAACACATCCTAAGTACTTGTATGAAGAGACCATCGGAACTGTCTCTCAATCCAACTTATATGTCACATCTTTCTGCCTTCTGTCTGCGGATGTGCATGATCCCAGACTTCGCCAAGTTTACAGTCACTCCCCACTCCTTACACCACTCCACAAGTACATCCAAACTCTTCTTCAGCCCCAATGCCTCTGAGGCTACCAAGCACGTATCGTCTGCAAACAGCAGACCAGGATGGTCTCACCACCACATTCAACTCCACAATTCTCCTCCTTCAACCTCTTAACAACACCATTGATGTACAACGAGAAGAGCAGTGGGGATAAGACACATCCCTGTCGTAGACCAGAGTTCACCTCAAAATCTCCACTGACCTGACCTTCCACTTTCACTCTGCACGCACTTCCTTCATACAGAGCCTGTATAAACCGCAGACACCTGCCCTTCACACCCACACTCTGCAGACAAGACCACAACTTCTCCCTATTCACCTTATCATAGGCCTTAGCAAAGTCAATGAATGCTACTAGCATACCGTCAGGTTTCCTAACCAACTCTGTTTGACCTAATAACACCAGAGACAGTAGTTGGTCCCTACATCCCCTCCCTTTATGGAAACCACCCTGTTCTTCTGCTATTAGACCTTTCTCTTCTGCCATACAAGACAGTCAGTTTTCAAGTATCTTGCATAACACCTTGCTGACTAGAGAGGTCAAAGAAATGAACCGGAAAGTGTGCACATCACACACTCCCCTTGTCTGCTTCTTGAGCACTGGAACAACAATACTCTCTCTCCACAAGGAAGGCACAATACCATGCTCTCAACACACCTCAAACAGAGTCACCCATACGCCAGACAGCCTTTCTGTTAGCAGCATGTCCATCTCTACCCCGTCACTCCCAGGGGCTGCATTCTTCTTCACTTCATTTAGGGCCCACAACACTTCCTCTTTTGAGATTAGTTCACCATATATCACATGGTACACTGTATCTTCAACAAGACGTTTTGGCCCCAAAAGGGCCTTCTTCAGTTGTACCGAGCCACGCTCACAAGGGGCCTGGTACACCATGCCCTTCTGTTCTCAAGGGGGTGTTGGAGTCTTGACATGAATTAGTAGGCTTCTTAGGGTTGTGGAAGACTTGAACACTGTCTTGATAAGTGCTGAGTGGGCGGCAGGCAAGGCGGATCTTCTTGCTAAGTCCCTTGATGTATGGTAGCACCAACACCCTCTGCTCATCATCCTCTGATTCTTTGGGACTTCTGCGCTTCTTGAGAACCCCATCTGTGACCATATGTGGTTTCCATTGGCCTGGAAAACACTGAACAAATGTTGTAATTCCCCGGTAAGACCTTCTGTGCAAACCCGTTTTGCCCTCCTTTGAGGCAGGACATCTCACCAGTCTTGACCTGTGGATGGTGATGTGACCTACAGCTAGTGGAGGTAACGATCTGCGTGGGTCTTCTTTCGGTACACCGATGTAGTCAGGTTGCATGCCTTCCTTGCTCTGTACCAGTACATCCAGGAAAGGCAGCTGATTCTCCTCTTCTGTCTCCATAGTGAACTGAACATCTATAGTTGGCTGAAACGTCTTGTTGAAGAAACAGTGTACGGCATCCAATTAGGTCAGACTGGTAACTCTGGTTGGTATAGTGCATATACATCCATAGACAAGAGAACAATGCGTCTGAATTATGTATAGGCTGGGATATAAGGCTGGGTAGTGGGTGCGATTCACAGTCGCAAGTGAATGTAGATGGATGTACTCCTGGGACATATTGATGGAATATATACATCTATCCTAGGCTGGAATCACTGCATGCACTGTGATCATAATTGTGATCCATGGTCAATTATGAGCAGTGATGGTTGCTTCTGTAGCAAATTGGAGGTAGCCATCATCATCCAGCATTCAACATCCATTTTAGGTTGGAATCTCCAGTTTGTAATGCATGGTACTGTGTGTATGTTGATGGTTCAAGTGTAAATATATGTAGATGGTCCGACGTATTAGAAGTAACACATTCAACACACTAGCTAAGAATCATTCTGGATAGGAATTCTGGCTCATACTGAAGTAACACTGCCAACCTAGGCTGGGATCTTTGAATGGGATGTGCATGTACATGTGATCCACTGTCACGGGTGCAGGTATGTAGATAGTTGGGCTGCTGTGACATGCTGGAGGCAACAAATCCAAATAATGTTGGGATCTCTGTCTGGGCAGTGTGCGAGATCCACGGTCATGAGTGAATATAGCATGGATAGGAATGAATGTAGATGGATATGTTGTTTAGGCATACTTAAGGTATTACGTACATTATTTAGGCTGAACGTTATTCCTGGCTGGTACGTATTGGGTGTGAACCATCGTCAAATGTGAATAATAGATACCTTTGTATCTATATACTTATTGTGTACCTATTGTATAATTATACATAATTATAGCATTCTCCTGCTGTACACTACATGTATACCAATGCAGGTGGTATTCTCTTATGCAGTTGAAGGCAGAGGTGTAAAACAGCACATAATGGAAGTTCCAAAATATAGAGTAAAAATTCTATACAATTTCCATGAAGTAGCATGCTGTCACAATTACGAGAATGCTAAATCGCTGCATTCAGAACAAGCATTCTCTACAATTTAAGCAGCAAAGTATGACAAGGTAAAGACTTCCCTAGGACTTGGTGCTGCTCAGATTCACTTTGAGATCAACTCTGCACGTGATTTAGAGGACATACAAGTTACATATGTGATATTGCAAACTTTATGAATGATTGTAATTTAGCTATGGCCTGAAGGACATGCATGTTGGCGGGTACAAATGAGGTCTCACAGCATATCCTCTGATACAATGAAGTAAGACTGCGGCTGGGGAAAGCCATTAAATGTGGTTGTTGCGACTGCTCTGTACGCACCCATTTCTAAGTAGAAAAGACAAAGTGCAAATGGGAAGCTTGTGAATGGATGGGTGATATGCACAATCTGAGCATTATACCTTTAAAGTACAGCCAATCTCCAATGTCCAGCTTTGGGAGCACAACACCATCGGTTATCATGTCATATGGACAACATGTTGGACCATACAGCTTGCTCCTGTACAGTGTACCAATATGCTCCTGTGGAAGTATAGGAGCATGGGGGAGAATGGACCAGAGGACTGAGCTGCACAACAGTGAACCATAGCTATATATAAGGATGACTGCAAACCACACACCTTCAATAAATATGGTTGTAAGGGTGAGTAGCCACAGACAGTGACCTCCAGGAAGGATCCATACACTCCATCATTCAAGTAGTACCAGAATTCCTGGGGAAGAAAAAGCATAATTACTACAATTATACTGATGAGTCTGATGACAATTATACTGAGGGTGAGAGTTTGCAAAATGGCTGCCGTGGTCTCCTGAGCCTGTGATTCTTGAGCTGTTGATCTCGATTGCATTGATCCCCTTAATTGGCTTTTCGCCTGAATCATGCCAGTTTGCTGCCGATGTAATGGTTACGGCAGATGCAGGAATTGTTCTTGTTCCAGATCCGGGATTAACTGTGTCGATTGCCTAACACTGAAAAAACAACAATTTGAGAACACCACCTGCAACAGGGCATACCAGAGAATACCAGAGCAGAGACAGCTTCCCAGGCTCAGCGAACACTGACTGGGGACACTGAAGAGACCCGACCGGGTGAGACCCCATTGGGTGACACCCGACAGGGCGGAGCAGCGGGAAGTGGCACGGGGGACACGGTGGCCAGGTCAGGTGAGGCTAAACCCACAGAGAATGGAGAAAGTGGTGAGCAAAGTTTACCCCCCTATGAACCTGCATGCTCCTCCGACTGTGCCCACCTTTGGGGCTGCTGTGACGGGCCCACAATGTGTGCTAAGGTCACTGACTGCTACAGTGAGGTCATCCCCACTGGAAGAGGAATGTCTTCAGGGTCCCTTCAGGGAGAGTTGGGAAGGCTTTTGTAAGTGAAATGGCCAAACTCTTTCTGGCCTTTGCCGAGGAGACCAGAATGGAGTCTTTTGCCCTTACTGCTGCTGCGATCCTCCCACACCTTTACTCCAGAAGCCACATATGGGGTCAAAGGCAAAAGATCATGTCCAGTGCCTGGACAGAAGGTTACAAATGTGGCTTAAGGGTGATGTGGAAGGACTGCTTGCAGAGTCCCGTATGATCCAGCAGCGACTCGGGGCACACAAGACATCAGACAAGGGCACAGATGCAGCAAGGCTCTTCTTGAACCTAATGAAGAAAGGGAAGGTGAAATATGCCTTGTGCCTCCTCTCAGATGACCCAAAGGGAGCATCTCTTTCCCTGGACTTAGTCCTCAATGCAGATGAAGGCACTGAGACTGTCAGGGAAGCACTTCACAAGAAGTTCCCGTCAAGGAGACCAGTGGTGAATGCTGCACTTCAAGCGGACAAGCCAGATCAGCACACACACCCTATCATCTTTGAGAGCATCACCGGCCCTCTAATACGTACAACAGCACTCCACACCAGTGGCGCTGCTGGTCCCTCAGGCATGGATGCGCAAGGGCTGGAGGCAAATGTGCACATCTTTCCATGATGCTTCGCGGGGGTTGTGTAATGCCATTGCGGCTGTCGCCCGTCGCCTATGCACCACCATGGTTGATCCCAAAGCCCTGAGGGGATTCACCTGCAGCAGACTAATAGCACTCGACAAGCAGCCAGGGGTTAGACCAATTGGAATAGGTGAAGTTTCAAGGAGGGTGATAGGCAAGGCTATACTATCGATGATAAAGGAGGACGTCATGAGAGTTGCAGGTGTCAGGCAGCTGTGCGTTGGCCAGCAGGCTGGCTGCGACGCAGCCATTCATGCCCTGAGGTGCATTAATGACCTACCCACTTCCGAGGCCATCCTGCTGGTAGACGCATCGAATGCTTTTAACAACCTGAACCGCAAAGTGGCCCTCCTCAACATCCAACACAGCTGCCCTAGCATAGCAACAGTACTGATTAACACCTACAGGCAGGACCCTGAGTTCTACATCAAAGGAGAAACAATCCTCTCCATGGAGAGAACAACAAGGGGACTCGCTGGCCATGGCGATGTTTGCCCTGGCCATGGTCCCACTAGTTGACAAAGCGAGTGGCGGGGCAAGACAAGTTTGGTACGCTGATGATGCATCGGCCGGTGGCAAGATGGAGGAGCTTAGAGCTTGGTGGGACAAAATCACACGGTTTGGTCCTGAGTATGGATACTACCCACTTTCTCCCGTCCAAATTAGACAAATGGGACATCAGCCACTGCATGAGGAAGATTATTGCCCTACCAACCCGTTGTGGAGGACTCGGCATGGTGAATCCACAAGAAGAATGTACTTGGGAGTATGCTGCCTCCTGCCTCCTGTCGGGACCACTGATCAAACTCATTTTGCAACAAGAGGGGTGCATGCCCCCAAGCATTTACGCCGAGCAGAAACAGGCAAAAACAGCTATTTCACAACAGAAGACGGTACACATAACTGAGGCAACTGAGAAGGTACTTGGGGAAGTGCAGGCAGAACAGAGGCGGATGATTGAGTTGGTATCCGAGAAAGGAGTGTCTAGCTGGCTGACAACCTTACCAATTGAAGAGCATGGCTTCCACCTGAGCAAGACCACGTTCTGGGATGCAATCCACCTGAGATATGGGTGGAGGCCCGAGAGACTGCCTGACAAGTGTGTTTGTGGAGTCCAGTTCAGCGTGGAACATGCTCTCACCTGCCCCGTGGTGGCTTCACCTTCATCCACCACAATGAGATCAGAGACATGACAGCCAACCTGCTATCAGAGGTGTGTCACAGCGTCCAGACGGAGCCTGACTTGCAGCTGCTTACAGGGGAGACCCTAGCCCACCAAACCGCGAACAGGCAGGACAATGCATGGCTAGACATCCGGGCCCAGGGCTTCTGGGGGGAGAGACGGCAGGATGCTTTCTTTGATGTAAGGGTTTTTAACCCACATGCATCCAGCAACCGCCTATCCTCACCAGGAGCATGCTACCGGAGACATGAGAGGGAAAAGCGAAGGATGTACGAGGAGAGAATCAGAGAGGTGGAACACGGGTCATTCACTCCCCTGGTATTTGCAGCAACTGGAGGCATGGGCATCGCTGTGGAGGTATTCTACAAGCGCTTGGTGTTACTGATTAGTGAAAGAAATGATCAGCCCTATGGAACCTCAATGGCCTGGATACGATGTCGGATTAGCTTCTCCCTGATACGATCAGCAGTGATGTGCCTGAGGGGCTCCAGATCTAGCCACCACCACCCCATCAGCCCAACCGCGCCAGTTGATCTTGTGGCAAGGGAGGGCAGGGTACCTAGGTGGTAGATGACTGATTAACCTGATTAACTATATAACTTTCCACGGATCAGGACATTAATATTGACTTCTCATTAACCTTTTTACAATATGTACCATGCAGGCAGTGCGCATGTGTGCCTAGCAAACTATGAATTATTGATTCCCCCCCCCCCCAAAAAAAAAAAAATTATACTGATCATCTCCATCTGTACTTTACCATGTCTTACCAAATTCTCACCACACAAGGCAGTGCACATGTGCGACTATTATGTAAAAGTATTATTATTAGTATCGCTTGTTACTACACCTTAGCCCCCGCAAAACTCAGATGGCAATCATTCATTCATTCAAGAGCTTGGCACACTTGAGACTAGATTCTCACCTGTCTGTCCTCCACATCAACCCGTCTCTTCCCAATCACTCATGCAAATGAGCATGTGATGCATCGGGCAAAGAAGCGCCCTGGCTCAGCAATCAACTTCACTTCAGGGTAGGCTGCAAACACTTTTGCTGTTGATTCATTGATGACAGTGGCAGTCTGTTTGTAGGCAATTTCTGACTCCTGATCACCAATTAAAAAGCCTCCCCCAATGTCTACCACACTCAATGTCAGGTCAAGCTCATCTCTTGCATAGTCAAACACTTCACAAGTCATCTCCAGTGCTCTCGTATAGACTGACGGATCCACACAGTCACCAATGTGAAAACTAAAATGAATTGCAGGGGTAATCATTGTAATGTGGTTACTCTGTACATATACCTAGGGAATGTTGCCATCTAATACTTGACAGTCACAGCATATGTACCTGTCACAATGCTAATGTCACAGATCAGCATATTAACATAACGTTTTCATATATTTGTATGTGCGTATATGAATATGTTTGTTTCTACATGCAACATGCAGAACATACCATACTCCATTCATAGTAAGACCAAGGTCCTTGGCAGATTTCATGAGAGAGCACGCCTCCTTGACAGTCACGCCAAACTTCTGGCCAGGCTAAGGTACAGTAAGCATGGCCAGTTCAACTAGGCTATGTACTTGAATCACTTCGATCTTCTCACTGTATGTCACTGTGTGAACACTGGCATACCTGAAATGTTACAGATTTTGGGTTGTCCACTTTCAGACAAACTAGCAATTTAGCAGAAGGATCAAGCTCTGCCATTTTCTGGAGCTCGTATTTGCTATCAAATGTATACCAGTGCACACCTTGGGATGCAGCAAGCCTACATACGTATAAAAGAGAGCATACAAGATACTTTACCATAAATAAGGTTTCTTTGCATGCATCAGGTATGCCTTTATGAATTGAATCCAACTAACTCTTGATGCAGAATTTACTTAGACTAAATGGGCTACAAGATGTTTTCCAGAAAGTGAAGGAGAAACCTCCAGTTTCCATATTACGTACGCATATTTAATAGAAGCAAAATAGTTCCACAGATTGCCATTTTAAGTTTCATTTATGCAACCATACAGAGGGCAGCGATACAGATCTGTAGTGTTCCTTATCCTAGAAGCTGAAGTAGAAATATTGGCTACTTAACTAGGCTGGAAGCATAGCTAGACGTGGACACCTCCACCCTAGGGTCTATAGGAATTTCAAAGAGCAGTTGGAGATAGGGCAATCTTATGGACAAAAGTATAGGTAAATGCGTACCATGGTATTTTGAAGTGGCTAGCCAACCATCACAAAAAATTATGAATTCTCATGATTACACCGTAAGAATCTTCAAGTGACTGTGGCGAGAATGGATGGAAGGAGTGACTGTCATAAGATAGGAGACACATACATGATGACGCAGTAAGACAGGATGAAAAGAGGCACATAAAATGCATAATGACAGTAAAACATAATGAAACTTGATACACATGCACGTTGATGACATAAGATTAGATGCATAGAATGAGTCACAATACGATTGAAGTAGGACAGGCTGGAAGGAAAAGGATACTAAGACAGATGATTGATGGACAGTAAGATGGAATGAAGGAGCAGCATGAGATACAGTGAGATGTGCATAGGCCAGTTCTATCAAAATATCTGGGAAAGCAACCATCAGAATAGTGAGAGCTCTATGTTCACTTACTGAATATGGTCTGGTTGCTTGTGAGTATTTGCATAGACAATACTGTTGGGGTTCACTGCAAAAGAGAGGACCTTTTCCACTTCACCTTTACTGGCACAGTCAAAGCCACAACCAAGAGTAGCAAGGATCTTGATTATAGCTGGGTGATCATTGGCTTTAACAGCTGCAAGGATGATGGAGAGGAGTCATAATGATCGATGAAATTTGCATTCTATGTATTGGATAACTGATCCTATCAACTCTGCATGGCAGTGGAACAAGGCACTGTACTGTATCAATCCTGGGACAACATCAGTGAAGCAGGTGCACTATAGTGGTGCAGCACAACTACTCCATCAGCATGTGCTCATACATGTACTACAGTCCTCACCATAGTAGGGTCTGATGTGAGGCATGTGTTTCATCCACAACTGATGGGAATGAAGCAGCCGACCAAGATCGACTAGGTGGAAGGCATCAGTTTGTTGGGCACACAAGGAGGAACAGAAGGAGTCCCACTGAGTGTCTGCTGGCTTGACCATCACTTGGACAGACTTCCCAGGGGCATAGACAATCTCTTCTGTGCTAAACTTTCATTGTCAGCAAAGGAAACAGCATAGGATGTAACATACTAAAAGTGTATTCACACTGGGTCATCTGGCATGTGCATCAACTCAAATGTATATCCTACAGGTCAAGTTCACATTAATATTTTACTGCATGTTTGAAACATGTACACAATCCCTCCAACATACTGTTATGGCACACAAATGCACACCTGACACACACACACACACACACACACACACACACACACACACACACACACACACACACACACACACACACACACACACACACACACACACACACACACACACACAATCAGCAAGCAATCAAACAGTAGCGCATGTACCTTTCTTTGAAGCAATGGAAGACGTGGTAAACGGCTTCCATTCCATCTGCAACATCCAGTTATCTGTCGCATCACAAAAGTTACGAGTGCGCCAGACATCCTTGAATAGCTACAGGTTCAGGAGAAGACGTCAACGGGTGGGGTCAGGGCTGACAATCGCTGACTGGATTAGTAACTGTTGTTGCGTAGTAGTAGTGCGGAGCGGCCAGAGATTCTCATGGACTCGATCGTTGGGAGTTGTAGCCAGAGCTCAAACTTGGGAGCAGCAATCTGGTCTCACTACCATAATGTTTAGCCCCGCCCCCTGATCAGACTAGTAAAATGGAGTTGGGAGAGGAATCTTACTCTACAAAGCTACACAGAGAGGTTTGCGCCGGCCATACCTAATATCACTGCTTGACGTTAGTGCGAAACGTTACTTGGTAGCTGGTGGTGCTGGATTACAGGATACTATTGCTGCGTGACTTGTAGAGGCAAAGCGGATCACAGCTAGCCCGATGGAACGGGCTACGTCCGAAGACCGTTAGGTTGGTCAATATAAGGGCCGGAGAGGGGTGGTTGCCAGCAGGGATTCGTAGCTCAGTGTCTGCAGCACTGGCAGCCAAAGCCAGAGTCTTGGGTACAATTCCAGGCAGCGCCACCTAGCTATCTTCCCAGCCCTATGTCGTTTCAAAGGTCTAAGGACAGCAACGGCGCTGATTGTGTCTTGATTCGACGCACAGTAACGGTCTTCGTACGTAGCCCCTTCCATTGTGACTAGATGTGATTTCGATTTATTCCAACAATAGCTTATGATTAATCAATAGTTAATTATCGACTCTCGATCCTGGCAACCGATAATTTCACTGATTAGTCGGTGCCCGGTGTGGAAGTTTCAAAGGAGGTTCTGGATAGAGCCCGCCAACATCGGTGTATAAGGAGGGAATGCATCAGTGGCTGTCGGCGGTGACCAGTGACCCGGATGCTAAAGGGTCGGCTAAAGATCTGGAGGTTGCCGGGTTTGGATATCTGCTATATACTCCAGTGTATCAGCTATTCCAACTAATAGCCCTTTAACTTGAGCCCTAAATTTACTTTGGGTTAGCACAGTTTAACAAAGAAATTTTTTTACAGCATTCGATAAAAGTCATTAAATATAATATACGTAGAATAACATAATAATATATAGTTAAATGTAAGTATTTAAAATAAATAAGCACAGGGCATGCAATAAAGCAATATAGTATGTAACATGCAAAAATATAATAATATGACAAGGCATGTCTCTTTCAAAACAGAAACACTTAATAATAATAAATGCATGTTCAATGACTTGTCATTCTTGTAATTTAACTTGAGTATATTGTTAAGTAATCTTTTCCTGCATGCTATTTTGATATATTTATTTTTATCTTGCATTTGTGCATGGTAAAAACCATTTTGAAATGCATTTGCTTTTGACTTGGCTGTATTGAAGAAATGCAATGCAATCTTTCATAATAAATGATTGAAACAAACTAAAATTCTAACAAGAATCATACAGGCTAGCAATTAATAACTGGTGCACTAGGGTGCACCTACATGCAAAAATGAGTGTCATTGAAAATAGATTAAATCAAAATTGTTTGGGGAGGAAGTGCCGAGCACTGCCGCCGCGTTCCCCCGCTGTACAGCCACTGAAATTCTCTGCAGCAGGTATTGGTGGGTCTGGGGCTCGCCTGACTCATCTTTGATGCGGCGGCCAAGCTCACGAAAGAACATCTGTGCCTCTGAACTGAAAACACCGGAGGTTTCCACCGCCAGTGGGACGAAATGGTGGGTGGTAGCCAGCTCCGCATATTTTGCCCTCTTCCTTGCCTCCGCCTGATCAGCCACTGTCCCTGCTCCCCGGGCAGCCAGGTTGAGGTGGGATGGGGCGAAGGTATCTGGACAAGTGGCGTCCCAAACCAGGACCAGCTCTCCATTCACCACAAGCCAGTGCCTGTGGTTCACTATAGCCTAGGAGGCATTCAGAACTGCACCAAGCTTTCTCTTCGCTGTGGCGCATGCAAGACTGTTTCCAATTACAACAAGTCCGGTAACAAGTTGGGTAGAGGAGAGCGGTACTACGACCAGCCCAGGGATGCAGTGGAAGGCTCAGATGTGGCATACATGGACCGTCAGCTTCATCAGCTCTTTCTGTCACTGTGGTAAGTAGGTGCATGGTAGACCATGTGAAGTGGCATTTTCTAAGTCAGATTGCTACCACACCCTATCAAAGATCCTGTGGATGCTTCATGCTCATGCATTTCATAACACCATAATGTGTATTGCAACCAGCTTGCATGGGATACCATATAGAAGTCTAACTATATGTATTATGGTATCATTATAACTGGTTGCCATTGTAATCAATTTAAATAGCTACACTATCACATAGCTGTTGGCAGCTACCATGGCAACATGGCAACAGTTTCTAACTATCACTTGTCACATCTAAAGTGGGTGTGGTCTAATGAAATACTATATACAGCTAGGAATTAATTAATGGCTGTCACAACCTTCCTGTGCAACCATTATATATAGTTGTCTATTGCTAATTACGCCCTTATAGTAACCATTGTTGGACCTCTTTCCAAGGCTTGGCAGAAGCATTCAATGATGTATTCTTGTCTGAAGCAAATAAGGACCATAGTGCAAGTAAGTTAAGTATTATGTATGCAGCTGACTGATATTGATTATGTTCACATATTGTATATGTATCAATATAAAATTATGTTTTTGGATTTTTATTTTCTATAGGAAGTCTGTCAAGGAAGGTGATATTAGATGCATTTTTCAATGCTGAGGTGGAGAAGGACATCAGAGAGAATGTACTGATTGATTCCTGGTGATTCACTGCAAACAGTGACCGTGAGCTGTACATGAGGAGTTGCGAGGAGAGAAGAGTTACTGAACTGTATTTACATGGGCAATGCTCAGAATCTGGGTTGGAAAGAGGTGCGTATGGGAAGCACACAGTGTATATATGCATGTATAGGGACATATAACCTCGTAGTGCATGCATGCAATTGTTGAACTCCTTGAAGTTGCATTCATATTTGAATATTGAATGTAGGTTGTGGCGATTTGTGGGTGGTGGGTGGAAACTGGAAGCTGGCCTTTGCTCACTGCATGTTTGCAGTGGAATGTACTGTGGACAAACTCAAGGTTTCCTGCCCTAATGTTTGCCCGGAAGAGCCTAAGGGCGTTATGGCTTTCTGCGAGGAGCACTGTCGAGTGGCAGAAGAAAGAGGAATTCCAACCAAGCTGAAAGACTTTCTCAAGTTTTGTGGATTGAGGGGTGAGATTAGGGGATCAGAGGTGGGCTAGGATCAGTACAGGTTGCCTGACTTATAGCTATAGGTGTTGATACAAGTCTTCTTTCAGCTGCAAAATGATAATTCCAATGAATCTTGCTATATACTGCATGGATGTGAATTAATCCTATGAAGACAATAATAGGTGGATGAATATATATAATATATAAACTGCTTCCTATAGTCTGGGTTTGAACTGTGTATGCAAGCTTTATAGCTTGAACTTTCAGAGTCTTGTCTCTATAATGCTATACAGATAATGTAGCAGCTATAGAAGATCCATCCTCTCATGTGTCACCCTCAGAAGACAAGATGGTGAATGACAAGTTGAGGGCGGGTGCAGTGAAAGTCAGTGTGCCATCTTCTGCTCATTCCCAAGGTAGGAGTCCCTATATGATTTTATATGCTTACATTATTAAGTCAAATATGCATGGTTGCATGAGGACCAGTTTTAGTAGACTAAGTACTATAAAAGGATGTGCCGCATTTTCCAGAAAACAAGTAACTATATAGAGACACATGACTGTATAAGGAATGATACTCTGTCCTGAACAATGTATGGACTCCATAGAAACTGATGCTGAAAAGGAAGGTGACACAGCATGCATCACTCAGGATTATACTAATGCCAAAAAAACTATATACTATAATTTTATATATGTTACTTAAAGTGGGCTAGGAGTGCTTTACGCGATTTATGGCTCGAGGTGTGGGGTCGAGTTGCTGATAAAGCACGAGGCGAAGCCGAGTGCTTTATCACGCAACTCGACCCCCACACCGAGTGCCATAAATCGCGTAAAGCACTCCTAGCCCACTTTAAATGATATAGAGTGACTTGCGCGGGCGGACGGCTGGCCTTCAATCTTCCATTTTCTGATTGCGTCATCTGCAAGCCATATTTGGCTGATTCCATTACGTCATCTGTAATCCGATTGGTTGATTCCATTCAAACTTACCTCGCATTCTGGTCAGAAGGAACGTAGAGTGAAGCGAGTAGCTGTAGCAGTAATGGGCGAAAACGGTCCTTCGCTGGCAAGAAGACTCTCAATGCGCCTTAACAGAACAAGTCTGAGCTGCGCTATGTTCTTTTTATTATCGCAGAAGAACAACTATTTGCTGCCGTTATTACTATCCGTTTGGCTAGCTAGCTAGCTAGTGCGCAGATGCCCGCTCGGACTGCCAGTTTAAGAGGCGCAAAAAGGACTAGCGAAGCACCCTTCCTCTGCCATTAGAGCACTCGTTGCCGCCTTTCAGAAGCGAAGGATAGGTAGCAGGCTAGGCTTCAACTTACGGAGCGGCGAGGTCACACCTCGGCAGAAATGAAAAGGAACGTTTGTAATTCGCGATCTCAGTCAGACCACACTGGACAGAATCCATCCTTAAAGCGTAAGGAGGAAGTTTGAGTGCTTGCATTTCTTGCTAGAGTTCTTTATGGCTCACCTAGCGTTCTTTAACTTCCATAAAGAACGGCCATAAAGCACTCTGCAAGATTACGCAATATAAAGTACTCAAAATTCCTTTGATCCGCCCACGCAAGTCACTCTATAACTATATAAATCTTTCTGTGTACACATTTTCAACAATCCCTATTCTGTTCACTCTCTTTTACAAAGGTACTGCTGGACTTCTCAGAGATCATCCCAGCATTGCTGATGGTGATGAGGATGAGGCACTAATGACAGTATGCAACAAGGACAATGGGGACAAATGCCGCCTTCGCATGTGGAGCAGAGGACACCTTTTTATAGTGAGGTCATGTGGTCACATTGACACATGGAAGCCTTTGTACAAGTGAGTATATATATGCTTAGTGAATGCATAGTGGTCCATTTGGCATACCATGTATAAAGCACAAACACATGCATGCACACAATATCTCATGTATATACTGTGGGGGGAACAGTCCAAAGAGTGTAGGAAGGGAGAAGTCAGCCAAATATGTTTCAGGGGTGCGAAAAGTGTGGGGAACCCGGAAGAGAGAGTCCTACAATGAAATTGCGAAGGAGATGGTCAGGGTAGTGGGGAAGATGTCTTCTAGGTTCTTCATTAGTAAGCACGTGGGTCAGTGGAAGGAAAAGAAGGTGTGGTGGTTTGTTGTGAAAGCCCAAGAGAGGGATCTATTGACATTGGATGAGCAGTGGAAGCATAAGTATTGGCGGTGGCAGAAAATTGGAAGAGGAGAGCGTGATTTTTTAGCGATGGAACCTGTGTCGGAGGGGCACAGGTGAAAGCTACTGGTGAGGTGGCAGGGGGAGGGGAAGAAGAGGGATTGTTTGCAGATGTTGGGACCAGAGGTGAGGGGAGGTTGAGTATGATGTGTTGGAATGTTTGTGGGTGGGGAAGAGGTGGTGGTGAAATGGAGAAAATGAGGGAAGGGCATGATATGAAGGCAAAGGTGATAGATTTCTACAAGCCGGATGTGGTGGCATTGGTGGAGACTTGGTTGAGGGGAGAGGAGGAGATTGCTGTGGAAGGATATAGGTGGTTTGGGCGGAATAGAAGAAACCTCCATAGGAAGGCAGTGAGGGGTTCAGATGGGGTTGGTCTGTTGGTTCGTGAAGAGGTGCTGGAGAAGTGGGCAGTGGAAGTCATAGACGCAGACATTGAGGATATTCTATGGGTGAGTTTAAGTCAAGGGAATGAAGACACTCTGATATTGGGAGCATGCTACATCCCACCTGAGTCCTCAAGCCGGGGACAGGGGGCAGAGGAAACCCTCCAGCTGCTATCTGAACAGGTGGCAAAGTTTTGCTCACAGGGGCCTCTGATAATCTGTGGAGATTTCAATGCTAGATGTGGGGAACTTAATACAGACAGGGATGGCATCCCTCCTAGAAAAGTGATTGATGGGGTGAAGAACAGTCAAGGCGAAGCATTGGTGGACTTCCTCCGAAGTACAAGTATGACAGAGGTGAATGGGAGGAAGGGAAGGGATGCATTCACTTGTGTCTCTGGCAAGGGATGTTCAGTGGTCGACTACTGCCTGGTCAGCAAGGAGAATTTTCATATCATTGAAAATTTCAAGGTGACAACCATGTCAGAGAGTGTGGAGGAGATGGATTGCAGAGGGGTGGTCACTAGAACACCTGACCACTCCCTTATGAGCTGGGAGGTTGAAACTGACTGGGTTAGTGGGATGGAAGAAGGCAAGGAGGAAGGTGAACTTAAAGATGGCATGGTTAAGCGGTACGTGGTCCCAGAGGGATACTTGGAAGGTGAGGTGGAGAGGGTGAGGTTGTTGACGGATAAAGTGGAAACAGCAGGGAATCACCAGGAAGTGATTGATGAAATATACGGAGAATTGACAGAGATGATGAGACAGGGATTGGTAGAGATGAAGGTGAAGAGAGGTAAAGGTGGGCAACCATGGTTCACCAAAGAGATTGCCAAACTGAGGAAGGCTTTCCGCAGGGCAGAGAGAGAGTGGTTGGAGTGTAATGGTAGTGATGCAAAGAGGGGGAAAAGGAGAGACTATGTTGAGAAGAGAAGGGAATATAAGAAAGCAGTGAGTAGAGCGAAGAGAAGTTTTGATGAAAGCAGACGAAATGAACTGGATAGAGTGATAAGAAATCCTAAGAAGTGGTGGAGAATGGCAAGAAAGCTGGGCTTGACAAACGGTAAAAAAAGAGGAGTGACATTGGTAAGGTATATGATGAGCTGGGTGTGGTGAGACAGGGTAAGGAAGCCGTAGGGGTATGGAAGAGATACTTTCAAAATGTGTTAAATGAGGGGGGAAGATCAGAGGTTCAGGGAGATGAAGGGGGAGAAGAGGTAAATGGGGGGAATGAATTGTTAAATGAAGATGTGACAAGAGAAGAAGTGAAGCAGGCTTTGGACACTTTGAAGCGGAAAGCAGCCCCTGGGAGTGATAGGCTAACGGCTGAAATGGTATGCAGTGATGTCCTGGTGGATTTTTGGTGTAGCCTCTTCAGTTGGTGCTGGAAGAATGGGATGGTTCCCTCGGAATGGCGAAGAAGCACCGTGGTCCCCATACCAAAGAGGAGTAGAAGTGGGGTATGCAAGACAGAGGATTTCCGGGGCATTTCATTACTGCCAGTTGCTTATAGGCGATGTGCAGTATTGCTCAGAATAGGTTGGTGCATGTAGTTGAAGAAAGGAAGCTGGTGGCAGAGGAGCAGGGAGGGTTTAGAAAAGGAAGAGGGTGCAGAGATCAGTTAATGACTTTGGTATTATTGGGGCAGGTGAAAGCAGTGACAAAGACAGGGATGTTTGCCAGTTTTATTGACTTTAAGAAGGCATATGACAGGGTGGACAGAGGGAAGTTGTGGAGGTGTTTAGAGGGAATGGGGTTAGGAGGTCGCCTCTCAGCTTTCCTAAAGGCAGTTTATGAGGATGTGAGTTGTGAAGTGAAGGTGGGAGAGGGACGAAGTGAACCTTTCAAAGTAACATGTGGGTTGAGACAGGGATGCATCCTTTCGCCACTGTTATTCTCCTTGTATATCAATTCACTGATAACTAAGCTGAAAGAGGCAGGAGTGGGGGTAAAGTGCAGGGGTCAGCTAATCTCAGTGTTATTGTATGCAGATGACGCAGTGATTCTTGCAGAGGATGAAAAATCTATGAAGCATGGGTTGAACACATTAGTAGAATGGTGTAATGAATGGTCAGTTGAAGTGAATGTGGAAAAATGCGGGGTAATGCATGTGAGAAGGACAGGTATGAAAAGGACGGAGGAGAAGTTTGATGTTGGAGGTGAAGAGATTGCAGTGGTGCAGGAGTACAAGTATCTTGGGTGTGTGATTGATGAGCACCTGCAAGGTACGAGAATGGTGGAGGAGAGAGGAAAGGCGGGAGCAAGAGCACTAAGTGACTGGCTCAGAAGGTGCAGGGCCACTGTGGGGGAAGTGAGAGGAGCTACCTTTGTGAGGCTGATGGAATCTCTCGTTGAGTCTGTGCTATTGTATGAGGCAGAGGTATGGGGTTGTGGAGCACAACTCGGGCCAGTTGAAAATGTGCAGATGCGGGCGGCAAGAATCTTTTTAGGGATGGGGAAACTACACCCTTTGGTCTCCCTGCAATTTGCGATGAACATGCTACCAATGAAATGGGTGGCAATGAAGAGAAGTATTGAGTTCTGGGTACAGGTAATGAGGATGACTGATGGCAGGTTATTGAAAGTTGTGATGCTTGAAGCCTTGGAAGTAGGGTGTAAAGTGCGGTGGGTGAAAGAGCTACAACAAAGTTTGGTGAGGTTCAAATGGAAGGGGTTAGATGCTGAGGCCGTGAGTGGGTTGACATTGAAAGAAGTAAAGCAGGTGTTGAAGGACATAACATGGAGGGAAGTGAGAGAAGTATGGAGGGAAGCAGCTAGGGAACGGCCAAAGCTGGAAGTGATTGGGAGTTTAATGGATGCCGAATGCAAGGCGCGGTGTGTGGAGATAGAGTGTAAGATGCAAAGGAGGATGATGGTGAAACTACGAGGGGGAACAGCAGAATTAAGGGTAGAAACTGGCAGATGGTGTGGGTTAAGTAGGGGCGAACGACTTTGTAAGAACTGTGACAGTGGTGAAGTGGAAGATGTCAAGCACTTTGTGTGCCAGTGTGTATTTGTGGCAGAAGAGAGGAGAGAAATGGCAAGGCTGATGAATGAGATAGTGGTGGGATGGGAGAGCATGAAGGATGATGACAGGGTGATATGGGTACTGGAGGAGGCATGCAAAGATGGAAGAGTGCGGAAGGCGCTGCAGAGGATGTGGCAGAAAAGGACAAGCTGCCCTTAAAGAACTATGCCCATTGTGATTCTTTTGACACTGTTACATTTAATTATATTATAGTGCTGCATGGGGCTGACACCCTAGTGTTTGTATTATACAACATGGTGCACTTAAATAATAATAATAATAATATACAGTAAGCCAATGAAATGTGCAACTGTTAAGAATCTCTGCAATACAATAGGTATACAATCTCTGCCTGTATGTCATTTCAGGTCTGAGTCACCTAGCCAAGTCTTCCTCATTGTCCTGACTTGGCTGCATGAGATCCTGAAAAACAAACCAGTTGAGGAATGGGAAAAGTAAGGCCCCTTATTTACATTAGCACTATGCATTCCCTGCATGCAGAATGTCTATATTCCAAATAATTTATTACTTTTTCTCCAAACTCTACAACTAACAATCATTAACTATATTGCATGGTAGCTACATTTTATTTCCTGTTTTTTTTTTGCGTTGTTTCATTGTACCTTGCGTTGTTCTCCTGGGTACCTTTACAGTAGCCTCTAGCCATTGGTTTCCCAGATTAAGAAAATATTTCCTATCCTATCCTAAAGGTGATCCTGGCATATGACAACATGTGCCATTTGGATGGGCTCCGTGTTGCCACAAAGGCACTACCACTGCCTCCTCCGTTCTCTGAGATGTGGTTGAAGATTACGAAGATTTTTATTGACTCTCTTCACATTCGAAATCATAAAGACCCCAGATGCATTGCAAGATATGATCCCAAAGTTGTCAAGGAGAGAAGGCCAAAGCTGAATACAATGGCAGCTGAACAGACGTTTGTGTGGGCGTCAAGATTCAAGAAGATAATTTGCAGCATGGGTAAGACCCACCATTTATTCTTCCTTCACCGCATGGTGAAGGAAAGAAATAGGTATAGCGAACAGTGCAGAAAGATGGGAAGGGAGCCTCTGCTACCAAAGGCCTCGGGTCATTCGCTCTGACTTTCATATCTGACCGGTATCCCTTTTAACTCCTGAATTATTGTTCACTCTTATATATTGTACAATGTATTTACAGTACAAGTTTATTATGTCTTCATTCATTGACTGCATTTGCACATGGACAATATGCATATGACTGTAAAGGAAAAAACAGTGCACATAAGTGGCTAGGACACCCAGCATTCAGGATAAAATTATCGCCTTTGTCCTGACCAATCGAGTATTAACAATCACACATGCAGACGTGGGGTGCGCCTAGTAGGGGTGTGCCAATTATGTGAGCATAATTTCTCGAATAATCGGTGCTGCTTCGCATTGAGAATTATGCGAGAATATTCGGATAAAATACAGAATCCGTAGGTTATTATGCAACAGTGTGGTGTGAAAACATGGCAGCTACGAGTTCAACAGCTATTCAAGGTGACGTCCCCAGTGCTTCGGAGTTAATGGAACCTGCCGACAATCGAGCGAATTCAGAAAGCGACTCCGCTTCCAATGATTCTCCTGTTGTGAGCCATGTTGTGTCCCTGCTAGACCGTCTGAAGGCCCCGACGCCATCTGATCTCACTCATAAGCCAATTTTGACGTTGTATTTCATTAGAAACCTGCTGATCTGTGGTGAATAATAGGTGGTTAGTGTGCAAATAATAGGTCCAAGTAGCGAAAATATTTGAATAAAATAATGGGGAATATTGACTGAATAATTGGCTCAGGCCTAGCGCCTAGGGCAAGGTGCCAACCTTACATCAACAACATAGTATAGTGGCGGCCGGCACCCCGTAGCTGTATATAACAGAGCATTAAGGTAGCTATTTAGTTTGTGAGGCCCGTAAGCAATTCAATCTGATTCAGATCCAGAATGCCCCTTGTCATCAAGGACAACTGTCTCTACCGGAAGGTAGGGAAGTCTGTGACCCAAGTGTCTAACTTCGTAGTTGAAATACTTTGCTACGTGAAGGCCGATGAAGATTCCGGCTTCATCTGCGAGGTCACTTCCCACAGCGGACGATCCCTTGGGTACGCCATGCACTGTATACGTAGTTACAGATGCAAGTTATGCTGCGCATGTACGTAGTAGCTAATACCCTAGCTAAATATAGTGTTAGGTAGCACTGCACCACTATAACCACACACCATCTGATCTGCTAACAATCCTTTAACCACGCAGAAAAGCTTTTTTCACTGTGATGGACGTGCGTAACGGCAAATGGCTGGATCGGATCTGGCAGTCACTCGACAACTACCAACTCTTTTGCTCCGCTAAAAATGCTGAGATTCAGTCTCACTTAATGACTCTCATCGCACGTTTTCTCAGCTCCAATCAACAGGATTCAGGCACTGGACAAGAATCAATGGAAGGAGCGACAGAAGGGGGCACCACAAAATTTGCTGCATCTGTGACGGGCAGACACGCGCGGGGAGGCGCAAGATGCTGTGTGGGTGCTGAACGCTGAAGTTCACTTGGACGCCGATGGTGAACCAATAACCCCCGACGCTTCCCCGTACGTGTGGGTGGGCTCCTTTTACAAGCCAAGGAGCAGCCACTCCGATGCACCGAGTGGCATTTTGCGCGACAACAGTTTGGCAGCATCTATCAAACTCCCCCTGCGAGCCTCTGCCCTGGTAGACTTGATTTCCTCGCTGGAGCAGTGCTACGAGAACAACTTTGCCGCGACTCTCCTTGTCCTTGGAGCTGCAGTCATTTGCAACCACTACGAGGTCCTTTTCGCCCGATTTCAGCAGGTGCCAGCCACCATTGTTTATGGTGAAGTTTGCTGCGGCAAAACCAGGGCAACGAGGGCTGCCCTGTCTGTGGCTGGCGCCCAGAACACCAACTTTTCCAGCAGCATTACCGACGCTCGCTCGTACAGGTTTGCTGGCATGACAACTCTAGGGATGGTAATTGATGACCCGAGGGAGGACAAGGAACTGGCGAGGAAAATTTCGTACCATTTTGATCAGTCGATGGTGTCGACTTGTGCTCGAGACTACCAGCCCAGAACAACATTCATCTGCTCTATGAACATGCCCTGCCTTCAGCGGATTGCTGCTGATTCAATGTGAGTGCAACAATAATGTATTTAATAATAATTTGTCCTATTTATTATAATGCATACGCATGGAAACTAATGTGATCTGTGTGTGTCTTATTATACTCATGCACTTGCACTGGCTGCATATGTAGGCTAATTACTCGAGTTGTCTTGGTGCCATTTGGCACGCCAAGCTACTCGAGGACAGCAGCGCAGCAAGATACTATTGATCGTGCACTACAAGCAGCCACTAGTGAGGCTGGTAGAGGAGTTGGCGTGATTGTGCGATTGGGGAAGGTTCTCCTGGACAATTCTGAAAATGAAGAGAGTGAGCTACAGGCCATCATCATGCCAAGGGTCCAAGGAGCTCTCCCTGATGCAAAGCCACGTATTCACCTCTCTTATTCAATGTTACTCTTGAGTGCTTTAAAGGTACAGAAGTTGTGCATACAACATGTAGTATGCATATTATATGCTTAAATTATATGCACTGTGATTACCGATTTAAATTATATATATAATTATAAACATTATTATACATAATATCATATAATTATTATTTTGATTTGGATCTTTTTATTATTGACACTACTGTGATTATTGTGATTGGGATTGTAATTGATGTCTTCTGTGTGTGCAGCTATTGGAGGAGATTGGCCTAAGAGCAGATAACGAAGAACTGCTGTGGGATTATTTTGAGCACTCAGTTGTACCAGCCATCCAACAGTACCAGACACACCTGATAGATGACAGTACTGTGATGCCAGAGAGTGCATATGCATGTGAGTCTGGAGCTACTTCTTCTGACCAGCAGCGCCTCTGTACAGTGCAAGATTTGGCAGAGCTGCTATGCAAAGCTGTAGCAGACAAGCCCCTAAGCCAGGTAATACACACAGTTGTGCATGATTCATAGTTTTATGTAGCAATGTACGTGTAGTACTAGTGTTTTGTATAATGTGATGCAATTATGATGTTATGTATGTCATGTCACACATTTTCTTACAGGTACTGTCATTCCTCCGCTGCGATCGTGCTGTGTCAGCTGGCTCAGAGGATCCCAAACCTTGCATCAGCTTTGTGCTGAACAGGTTTTTGAGGGAGCTAAAGCAGGATGGGATGAACTGTTCTAGACTAGCCGTTCATTCGCTTTTGAAGAAGGAATGTAGTGGACATTACAATTTGTCCATTGCCCAACCATTCCTCCCGGAAGGCAGTGACAGCACCACCATTCCATCCAAATGCAGCAAATCAGGTTGCAATGTGCTGAAGTGCATGCAAGTCCACAAGAGTGTCTTTGCTAATGCCAATGTGGAGAAGCTAGAGACAGGCAAGTATATATGTATTATTATGCATACCATATGACATATCTAATGGGCATGCATGTGACATGTTGTG